>JH432064.1:194778-263452 GCA_000239455.1 Strigamia maritima
TATATATCTAATTTTAATGATTCCAGTCAAATATTTTAAATATCGAGCTAGGAATTTTCATTCATTACAACGAAGACAGAAATTGTTTGAAAAACAAAAAAAAATGCCTTTACTATCACAAATGAAAATAAATTTCAAGTTTTGCCAACTCATCAAAAAACCTAAAAAACTATTCACAATTACTTCTGTGAATAAAAGAAAAAAAAAATTTGTCTCACACATTATGCTTTGGAACTCACACGATGACATCGCATTTATTTTCTCCATATCCTGTCAAACTCAAATTCTACAAAATGATAAATTTAATTTTAATAAATAGCACTTCCAAATTCTCATATAATCGATGCACAAAATAAATGTAAACAATTAAGAGTGAAATAAAGAAATTTGTCACAAAATTGTAAAGCTGAACATGGCAAAATTGAGATTCGAATTAGGAAGTACATTGTACATACAGATTCCGAATAATCCATCTATTGCTATCATAAAATGAGATATTTTCCAGAGTAACACTGATAAAACTGATATGAAAGCTAACATTCTTATCATGCGTCATACATTATGGTGTGTGATAAACAAAATGGTAGTTTAACGGACTAACAATTTAAATTTCTTGAAAGAAACAATAATGATGAAGAAATTCTGTTTGAAAGTATTATTTTTACTGCTATTACTAAATACTTCCTCATCTCTAATACAAATTGAGGCTGATGGAGGATACAAAGATGTAGCTATAACTATATCACAACATGTAGAGTATTCAACAGACATCGTTCAAATCATAGAAGTAATTTATCATTTGCAAATGTTTATGTACATTGTTTTATACATTATTTAAAAAATATTTCTTTATTTGAAGGCATTTTTTACTCAAGCAAGTGAACAGTTATATGTTGCAACATTCAATCACACGTTTTTTAAAACCATCACAATCACAGTACCAAATTCATGGCCCATATCAATGACATCAACATCTCATTTTGAAACTGCCAACATACAAATTGACAACACAAATAAATTGTTTCAAAATCAGAATGTACCTTACACACAACAACCCAGAAGTTGTGGGGAAAAAGGGAATTTTATTTATCTCACGACTGAATATTTGACGACGTGGAATGATACCAAAGATAATGTTCTTGGTAAATATATGTATAGAATCTTAATTTCTTAATTAAAGGGAGATTTACTTTTTATTTATTTCTTTTATTTAGTTAAAAGGTTCATTCAAGAATGGGCCAAACTAAGGTATGGAATATTTGACGAAACAGGTAACAAAATGTCTGCAAAATTTCCAGATACTTATTTGGATGTGAATGGAACTGATAAAGAAACAGGATGTTCATCACATGACCCACAGCATCCGAAGTGCATTTTACAATAAAGTTAAGCTTATACCTATTGTTATAATATTAAATATTACAGTAATTGTAAAACTATTGATGGGGTTCTTAACTGTACCTTTGATGAAAATGAAACTATCTTATCCATGCAGTCATCTATAATGGATGATTCAGTAGATGTAAGAAATAAAAAATACAATTTGTATAACTATTATGATAACAAAAATTTTATCATTTTAAGGCAAGTGTATTCTGCACTAATTCTGGTCAAAATTTGCACAACTATAAAGCACCAACAAGACATAATGCACTGTGCAGAAGGAAAAGTACATGGCAGATTATATCAGAAACTTCAGATTTTACAACATTGGCCAACAGAGAATTAATCACCATAAAGTGATAATTTACATATAGTTACAAATATTTATTTAATTTATTTTTTATTTAGTGTCAAACCAACTGTGACCTACGTCAAGAAGTTGCCAATGGCCATTGTTATTGTAATAGATCCCTTGTTGGGTCCACCAAATGTAGAAAATTCGTTTTTATGGTACTCTTTAGCCCATTTTATTAATTTGTTACCAGAACATGCAAGCATAGGATTTGTCAAAGCCAGTACACCGAATATGACAATTACAATTAATCAAACTAGAAATATAATTGACAATATTCACAAATTCAATTATGATTTACGGCTTCTGCTTGAGAATGCCATGTCTAACTCAAGAAGTATTGAAAATGGAATTACTACAGCATTACAGGTAATTCCAATTATCATGCAATGTTTACCAAAGAACCCACTAATACATTCCTCTCTTTAGATGCTGGAAGAAAAACCTAACCACACAAAACACTTAATATTAATAACAGATGGCTCTGCCTTGAATCCAAATTCAACACTTTCAATAATTGAAGAGCACCTTCAAAACAAAGTGCTCACATTCTTTCTTCTTACGTGGATACTTGAAGGCACTAAACTCGATTTTCCTTACGATTCAATGAAAATATTTCTGGATTATCAACTTAATAGTCTCTGGTTCAATATAAAATTTCCCTTGTCACTGCATGAATGCAACCCTGCCAGCAAATATGCAATTGAAGATGCATTTGTGGAATATTTTAACCGATTCAGCAAAGATTATTTAGAATCTAAACCAATTAAACTTAAAACCATACCCAGTGCTGGAAAAAGTGAATTCACAATTCCAGTTAAAAATGCAATTGTTAATTTCAAGACATTCTATTGTGATAAGTTCCAAAAAGAGTTAAAGCTAACCATCAACAACAAAGAGTACTATACATTTCAATTAGATACAGATAATTTTATAACATCATTCATGTGGACAAGTGACTCATTTGAAAACAACCAAGTTTCATTTATGTGGGAAATTAAAGATGATTATCGCGAAAAACATAGAACTTCCATTTGGTCTGTGAATAATTTAATCCCCTTTGCTGGTCAACTGGAAAAATCAAAGGTATTCTACTCGTAGATTGGATTGGACTAGTCAATCAACCAATGGACTGAACTGAGTAAAACTACAATCCTTTTTTACAATGATTTTTTAATTCTCCCCGGTCAGTTCATTGGTTGATTGTTTGATCAATTGTTCATCTACCTTTTGAATTTTCAGAATATTTCCTTTCCAAATATTTTATATGGCTACTACTCAGGAAATTTGTTGATTAAAGCAAAAGTTGTCACACCAAGTGGAAATGATGAATTCATTCAGTTAAGAGATAATGGAAATGGAGGTATATAGTTATCTTATTCTCATAGATTAAAAAAACTAAAACATTTACTTTCAGACCCAGATGTTAAAGAGGGAGATGGAATTTTCAGCAGATACTTAATTTATCCTAACATGATACCTGGAGAGCATTTTATCAGCTTAATTGCTACTGATAGTGCCGGAGAGACAATGCTTCAAACTGGTAATTAATTAACCAACATTCATTCACATTTTTTCCATAAAATCTATATTTTTTATGTACTAAAAGATTTGGGCAGTTTCATTCTACCATCAATTGAAATGAAAAATATCCCGCCAAACAGGATTGCAGATTTCCACTTGAAGAACATATTTGTTGACAATGGCATTGTATCGTTTTACTGGACATCTCCAGGTGGTGATTTAGATCATAATTCAGGTTAGAATATGGTATCTACAGTCGCCGCCCGATATCGTGAGACTAAAATTGAATTGCGCATTGCCAACTGAGCACAACAATCACTGATCTATTGGCTACATCAAAATATAGTCTGCTGTCGTTGTCGTAAATCAAGCAATAACAAACACAAAAACATAATTAATGTGTTTTTTTTATAATGTTGTCATTTAAAATATAAAAAATACAATAATATATGGTCTTGTAGGTTTATTATGGTTAGATTTAGAACAACAAGTTTTGCGTAGCATGCATCAGCTTTCAGCATTCACGTAAGGTGTAATTATTGTGCGCAGTTGGCGTTGCACAGTTAAATTTTAGCATCAAGATATCGGGCAGCGACTATATATTGTTCCTAATTTCTTACTATTTTCTGATGGTTTTGAATATTATTTCAGCAACTGCTTATTTTTTAAGTTGTGCGTCAGAATCGAGTATAATGGACAAAAATATTAGTGAAAAACTGAACATTAAGCCACAAGAATCAGGAAAAAATGAAATCGGGGAATGGAGAATTACTTCTCGTGATACATTGTATAACTGTGGTCTCTTGACAATTGACAATGACAACAATACAAGTGAGCTATCTAATATAATCACCATCTACATGCCAGACCTGCCAACTACTACAAGCACTGTTGAAGAAACGACATCAATGCTTACAACTGAATTGGGTGAGCTCCCTTCCAATTCCACTGTTACAAACCGCATTGAAATCAAAAACCTAACACAAAGCGAAAACCAATTTACCACTTTGAGCACAGATCTAAGTATTGAAATTGATGTTTCAAGCACATCCAACAAAGGTAACCAAAAAGTATCAACTACCTGGACTCGTGCAAAATCTCAAATCATTGTTGTCTAATAGTTTGTTCTGTTTTGTGAAATCCAACCCCGCTATAGCAAAATCCAATTTAACTAATGGCCTTTATTCCTCAACTACATTAGAAATGAAGTTAACGATGCCACTGATTGAGTTTTACAAAATGTCTCATTTTTAATTGCAGGTACAAACAAAACAGAAGCAGCCAAACAATGTCTTTCAACAATTGAAATAGCAGGCATAGCTGTTGGTTGTGTTGTATTTGTTTTAATTATTATTGTCTGTTTGTTTATATTGCGCAAGTGCAAACATGAAGAAAAAACAACTAAGCAATTTAATCTCCAATTATCTTCATCAATGCCTAACAATCGTGCTGATGTCATTCGTGCTCCATCAAACAGAAGCAGTACTGCTGATATAGAGAGTATATCGAATGATATCAACATTAATGCTATGTCTACTTTCAACCCACAAACATCATTCCGATCAAAATCGAACATTGAAGCACAATTAGGAGCAATGAACCAAAACATTAAGTTTGAAGAGGACTTGCCTGCCTACAAGCCGCCTGATGCTAATCTAGAAAGCGATCTGGACGAAGAGCCCAGTCAGTACCCTGTGGAATTCAATCATAAGTCGAATGCACCTTCCGAGTCAAATTTTAAAAGAAAACCACAAATGGGTAAAGCGCCTCATATTGACGAATTGTACGCCAAGATCGATAAACGACGTAAACAACATGCACAACCTCAATCGGCAGGAAGAAAAGTAATTTCAGTTACTGAAGTTTGAAGTGGAAAATTACAGTGGAGATTTACCAAACCAAAAACCCAACAAAGGCCAATCACGAGTGATACGGGAGTTTTATTTAAATTTGTAATAATTTCAACATTATCGCCTCATTTTTGTAACTAAGGGGCCACATTTTATAGGACTTTGAAATAAAATTTGCTTAAAAAATGTTGATTACCGTATATACTCGCGTATAAGTCGAGGATTTTTGGACCAAATCTTTTATTTTATTTTTTTATTTTTTTTGTTTTATTATTTTTTTTTTATTTGGTTCGATTTATACGCGGGTCAATAGCCGTTTTACGTTTTAAAAAATAAAATATTAAAAAATTAAATTTAGGGGGTCGAATTCGATGGTTTTTGACCCATTTTAAGTAAGGGTCGACTTATACGCGAGTATATACGGTAATTTGCATTCAATGCAAAAACTATATAATTTTTTTTGTCTCATTTTTGTAATTTATGTTTAAATATCCATTGATTATAAAATTACCTTAGTTGTAGTTAAGCATCTAGCAAATATCCATTGCCAGCATAAATGATTAAGACATAGAAATCCATGGTAATTATCAACACGCTTCAAAAGAAACATATGTCTTGCAATACAATTTTGTATTCAGCTATGTATTTGCAACAAAAACTAGCTTCTGTATATTACTTCTTGCTTTTTGCAATTTTAAGCAAAAACAGCATTTCCATTGGAATAAGCCTCAATAAAAATGGATATACAGGCATAATAGTGGCATTCTCTCCTAATGTTAAGGAACAAGAAGGGTTGGCACTAATTCCAAACATAAAGGTAAGTTTATAAAATTATTATACCGTAAACTTACAAAAAACAAATTAATTTCACAGGAACTGTTTACAAATGCCTCTAAAGTACTCTACAAAGCAACTTACCAGAGAGTCTACTTTCAAGAAATTACCATATTGCTGCCTGAGACTTGGAAGAAAAATCCTAATTTCTTGCCAGCCACAAATGAATACTTTAATTTAGCTGCTGTTAGAATTGATGAACTAAATTCAGTCAATGACGATTTTCCTTACACTTTGCAGCACATGGGTTGTAGTTATCAAGGACTGTACATTCACCTAACTGTCAACTATTTAAAGAACTTAAAACTCCTATCAACCAAAACGTTTGGAGATCCTGGCAAAACTTTGGTCCATGAATGGGCACATTACAGATACGGCATTTTTGATGAGTATGGGTATCCAGGCCATGAAAGATATCCAATGTTTTATTTGGATCCAAATACTGAACAACTTGTCCCAAACTACTGTTCAGATCAGCCAATCACCGGCAGATTTTGGTAATAGACAACTCATGCCTTAAGTTGTAAAACTGCTTGTGCTATTTTTGACCATAAACAGGAATACAAATGATGATGAACCATGCCTGTATGATGAGAATGGCTTCCCAGATAAAAAATGCATGTTTGTTCCTGCTGTGAATAAGCATAATCAAATAAAAACAAGTCTATCTTCTTATAGTTATTTACAAAATGTAAGATAAAACAATATTATCATCAATTTTTTAAATATAAACAAATTTTAGGTAGAATTCTTCTGCAATGAAACTAACCATAATCACTATGCACCAAATAGTCAGAATCTTTTATGCAACCAAAAAAGTGCATGGGAAGTGATAATGGAAAGTCAAGATCTTGCAATGTATTTACAATTTCAAATTTATATTTGTGCTTGTGATCTTATTGCTCTATTTCCGTAGGGCAAAACCAACTAATCTTGATCCAGCATCAGTTAAATTCAACATTATCCAGTCAACTGAATCTACATTTATTTTGGTTTTGGATATATCAGGAAGCATGATTGACAGATTAAATGAAAAAACAGTTAATTTTTGATACATTTTAAAATTGTCAAACACTTTGAATTGTTTTTTCTTTCAGAACTATACAAAATTGGAAATGTTGCAAGACACTGTAAACCGTTGGATAAACTATGAAGTCAAATTTGGATGGTCTGTTGGAATTATCAGTTTCAATGCAACTGCTTACACCAGTTTGCACCCAACGAAAGTAACAGATGACTCAGTTAGAACCAAAATAACCAAAAGCATTCCAGACTATGCAAATGGAGGCACTTGCATCGGGTGTGGCTTGCAAAAAGCCATGAAAGATTTAAAAAAATATAAACTAAGTTCGGGTGGAACAATTATCCTAGTTTCAGATGGTGAAGAATCTCCTGACACATTAAAAGTCGAAGATGTCATTAAAGAACTTGAGAAGTCTCGTATTAGAGTCATATCAATTGTATTCACCCAAAGTGCAAGTCAAACATTGGAACAAGTAGCTACTGTAACTAATGGAAGAACCTTCTTTGTTTCGAACGAAAATGGAATTGAAGCAATGGCTAGTGCTCTGTTTGAAGCTGTGGCTCACCAAGAAACATACATCAATACCACAGTTAAAATTTCTGAAAGCCAATTCGACGTTAGAGATAAAGGAATCATCAATTCTTCATTCGTGATTGATCGAACCATTGGAAATCGAGTCACCATTAGCTTTTCATATCAAAGAAAAAACGGCATCGCAAATATCACTATTATTGATTCCATTGGAAATATTATTGCTACCAGCAATTCAACTTTCAACCACACTACTCAGACTGGAGTCTCCGTAAAAAAGGATTTGAAATCATTTCATTTCATATTCAACCACCTTAAAGTACGTTTTTTATAAAAACACCAACTGGTGTAAAAAAAATCTCCCAATATCTTTCTCTCTTTCATGGTTCTTGCAGCCTGGCCTTTACAATTACTCAATAAAAGCTGGACGTAAACGATATCAAATTATCAATGTCAATATAGTATCAGATGCATACAATAGGACAAAGCCCATAACTGCTAAATGCTGGTATGAAATAGAAACTAAAAATGAAAAGCAACTGATAGTGTTTGCTGAAGTGAAACAAGGAAATAGCCCAGTCGTCCAAGCCACTGTTTCGGCTGAAATTGAAAGACCCGATGGATCTGTGATAACCATGCAACTTTTAGACAATGGCAATGGTAAATAATCAAAAATATAATTGAACAATACAAAAAAAAAGTATTTTTTTTTTTATTAGGTCCTGATGTTTTTCCTAATGATGGCATTTACAGTAAATACTTCACTCTGTATGTTAAAGAATCTGGCCGGTATACTGTCAAAGCAACTGTGATTGGAAATCAATTGTCCACAATTAGGCAAGCAGGATTTATTGGCTCCAGGATAATTGCAGTAGATTTAGGTATCTGTACTAATTTATGCCAGGAGAAATTCTCCAGTAAATTCATTTTTCAAAATTTTCTAGATTATATGCAAAATCAAAATCTAACTGAATCGGTTCCAACTGGATCCTTCGAAAGAGTATCTAACGGTGGTAGTTTTCAGCCGGCTCAAAATTTCACATCAAAGGACACAATTCCACCTATTAAAGTTTATGACTTAAAATTAATCAATATAAGCGCAGATAGAATTATCTCCATTCAATGGACTGCACCTGGTGATGATTTAGATGATGGGACAGGTACCATCTACTAAACATGTGTTATATGCAATTATTACTGACTAAAAAAAATATTTCCTTCTATAGTCACGAAATACGATATTCAATATTCCAGTAACGTCCAACGTCTTTCAGCTGAGTTTAATTCAACTCAGTTAAACACCAGTCACATAATTCCAGTAGCATCTGGTCAAATCCAAATATTTAGTGCCGAAATATCACAACTATCTACAAACTCAGTAATTTACATGGCTCTGAAAGCAGCTGATGATGTTTTCAATTGGTCAAAAATGTCGAACATCATCACTATCATCAGCCCAATTTTTTCAACAATAAACAACAATTTTACTCCTGAAATTCAATATCCAAAGCAAATCAGCAAAGTTTTCGACTTGAAATTAGTCAATGTTTATCAAAATGGAACAGTTCTTCTTCAATGGACAGCTCCTGACCACGAGTTTAGAAAGAAAGGTAAAAACATTCACCTTGCATTATTATTATTTACTAAATGGTATATGTATATTATTCTATTAGTATATGAATATGCTATCAAATATTCAGATCACATTGGAATGATTGCAAACGAATTTGAAGGAAGTCGAGTGAATACTATTGACTTAAAAGCAGTGAAACCAGGCCAACTACAGTCATTTGTGTTCACATTTCCACAGCTGTCGTCAACAAAAAATACATTTCTCGCTTTGCGGGCGTGTGATCGCTATTACAATTGGTCACCAATTTCTAATGTCGTTGTGATAAAGAAACCAATTGCAACGCCGTACCGAATTCCAATAAGCATCAAATTATTGATCATTATAATCATTTCAGTTTTGTTGTTGTTTGTGGTGTTAAATATAACTGTCTGGTATTTAAAATTTAAATGAATCGATATTTCCAATCCTGTAATTGTCAATTGTGTTTGTGTATTTGCTATTTTCTGTGATTTACTACCAGTAATGATATAAGATACAGTACGTAGAGTATCGGGTATGTATTTTTAACAAGGGTTAAATGAAATTTACCGTATTTGTCCTATTTTCAATAATTTCCGTCTTGATTGTTGCTCCTAGACGATTCTATGGCATCGACTATTGCTGATGTGTAAAATGGTTATGGCAGACTGGTTACCTGTTGGAATAAAAATAAAATTATATAATTTTACGTAATTCATTTTAAAAAAAACACCGACCTATGATACCTGAATGCCATACTTCCCCTATCCTACCACAATCAAAGAAATCTGAACAATTGGAAAGAAATTCGAACGGTTGGAACATGGACCCTGCACGGACCGAGTCTGTGGTTGGAAGTTGGAAGTGACTAAAATCAGTCATTTGCAATTTCTCCGGACCGTGTTGTAAAATAGGCAGCTCCTGGAAATAATTTAGATGAAGGGACAAGTTAAAATATGGTACCTACATAAAAAATCTAAATCCTTACATCAAAATCATTACATAAAGTCGAAAACTGCATTTTTTATGCGCGAGAAAGTGCGAAAGTAGCACCGACTAGTGTCAAACTTAACAACTATAAACTTTAGCAGCAGTCTAGCTAGTATCTACGATCGGATCCAAATTGCTGAAAAATATGCACGTAGTCAAATAATTCTATAATAAATATATCGTTTAATGCACCTATTGACACCTAATAATCCACAATAAAATCTTCCTCCCTTTTGCTGACTTCTTCACTCGCTACATTTATGATAACTCGAGATTATACCCAAGACCTGTATAATATAGGTCTATGATTATACGAGATGCGCCGCGAGAGCAAAATAATTTTAATATTCTTGGATCTGTGTGCGAAGTTATTTAATCAGTTCGATTTAATCAGTTTTAAAAGTTCATTTCCATTTTTGCAAAAATACGACTTCAATAAAAGCTGTTAACAGTTTTCGTTTTCAAAAAGAAAATAAGTACATTGAAATACCAACAACAAATTAAATAATTTACACACTACAATGACAATATAAATAAAGCAGAAATAGTCAACCTATTTTGAATAATCAGTATTCTCGTTAAATGAAAATAAAATATTTAATACACATGTATCGCAATTTAATATTTAAAAAAATAACAAATAAATTCATTCAGAATAAATTCAGGCACTAAGGAAAAATTATTTTTATTTTCCAACAGAGAAAGCTTACAAACGTTGCCCAGTCGTTAGTAACTTTAAAGCCTTTTGCAAATTGTCAATTGCAGTAGTAGCATCTTCATATTGTAATGCACTTCCTGCCCACTTGCAGTATTTTTGAGCTAACGTAAAGTCTTCAGCTGACAACAAAGCGCCTCCTAAATAGAAAAAAAAACTGGACATGAGAATCAATTTCTTTCACTCTAGCAAAAGTAATCGAAATGCCTCTGCAAACTATCTCTACTTGAGTCTTTGGCTATAGTTCATTCTAGACAATAGGCATTCCGTATTTTTGCTTTAATTCAATTTACCAGTCGGTTCTGGCGCCTTGAAATTGTCGTAATTCGCCAAAACTTGGGCATTTAAGGGCGGCGTTGATGGAACTTCTGATGGTGTGGTCGGTGGTGCATGTGCACCGGCCGAAGGTATATATAAATTCCCAGTTTGAATCGGTTGAAAATTTCCGCTTGTCGATGGAATATTTGGATCATCTTGAAATTCCAGTTCGGTGTTTCCACTTTCCGGTTCACGTGGGGGCTGATTCCAACCAGTTGCTCCTTCATCCGCTGTAAAAATGAACAAAATATGTATAAAAAAATAAAATAATAATATTTTGGTTTAATAAAATTTCATACTATCATATGCAAAACCTTCGCCACTGTCTCCTATTGGTCCAGGAATCGGAGCTTCGCCAGATTTTAGACAATTATGTATATATGCCGCTTTCCATTTTGAGTATTTTTTGTTTTGAAGAATCTAATTCCATCAAAAATAAATTAGTTTACATTTTTTTTAAACGAATAATGATGTTTACCTCTTCTGATGGTTCACCAAAGATTTCCAAAACATCAAACAGCATTCCAGCGGTGTAAAATGCTTTAACGACGTTTCTATTTGCAAGGAAAATTCCATTAAGATGACAGCAACTAAACCGGATGGCTTCTATCGCTTACTTATTAAATCTTGAAGCTCTGTCTTCACTATCGGCCCATGTAAACAATTTCAACGCATAATTCTCAATGTGAGCTTGAGCAACAATTTCGCTTGCGATAGCTTCATTCGATGTCATTTCTTTCTTAAACTGAAAATAAGCCAAACGTACAATTTACTTTTAATTTAACAACGTGAATGCAACAAACAAACCTTTTCTAACCAATCCATAAGAGCTGTCAATAAAGTTAAACTTTCCTTCGCCTTCCTATCAATTTTAAGTCCAGTTTGAAGCGCATACAGTCGACCTGAAATTGAATGCACTTTTAACGTCCTTTCATTTAGCCATTCAAATATTAATTACACCAATAAGCAACGATGATATCTCGACTTTCATGTTCACTAGCTGTTTTCAAGTAGTGTTGAATTGGTTTCAGAATAGGAGGAACCGGTGGTAAGCTACACGCCATGTTGCATCGCTCTGCCGATGGCCCCATCTTGCGACAGTTTTGATACAAAAACTTTTGGATCAATTTACCTTTACTTGTTAATTCAATAGTTTTTTTTAAATATTTCGTCCTTCGAATAAAATAAATCTTTAGTTTTCAAGTTCACCTACTTTTTATTCTTCTAATAAATCATAGGCAGTGATATTTTTACATCTATTCATTTATCTACAGGCGTTTCTTTTCTAGTAACACACAATAAACTAACAATTATTAAATACCGGTTGTACAACTGTTTTCGAATTTCTTCAACCTAAACCAGTCGCAACTTTACCCTTTTTTAAGATTTATAAACAAATTAAACTGGCGCTTCAAGTAGATTGCTGTACAATTTCACTTTGCTGGCCAAAGACATATCTACGTATTTGTCGCCAATGCTGACGACTAAGCCACCGATCAAACTGGGATCAACCTATAAAAGCAAATAAATGAAACCCAACAAATCGTACCATCACATCGCATTGTTTAGAAACTCCTCACCTCCAACATTTATAAATACGCGTTTATTAGATTTTAAATCTCCAAATTAAATCATTTAAAGTAGATATTGGTAATCATTTTAAATTGTTTTAATTGGAGATTAAAATCTAATACGCAAGGTAAGAAGTTTCTATTAAACAGAAATAAATAAATGTATTACTTTGGTTGCAACTTTAATCGTTTGGCCTTTCTTCAAGAATCCTTGCAACGCCGTATTGATTTCAGTTTTTGTAGCTTCATCCAATGGCTGCAAAACAGAATTAGTTTTTAGAACGATAATTTTTTATTTTTGTTTGTAAAATGTTTAAGAGGTGAAATATTTTTACGTTACGGAACATAAAAAATTGGTTAATCTTAATTGATTTTGCACCCACTTTAACTCCAACTCAATAAATGAATCTAAGTGGTTTTGAAGATGCTTTTCCTCATTTTAATTTGTATGATTACCTTTGCACTTATAATTTCACACTCCACTTCTCCCCGATACGCAGCCATTAGTCTCAAATAAGTGCCAATAATGGCAGACAACTTATTCAAGCGCCCATTTTCGGCCAGAACATCTACAAAAAATTATTAAAACTGTAAATAAACATTAAACAGTAACAAAAAATCGTAAATCATTTTTTTTTTTAAATAAAAACTGTTCAAGATTTGAAATATTTTTTTTAAGTTACAGAACAAAAAAATTTGGACAATCTTAACTGATTTAGCATCAAACTTTAACTTGAATACAATAGATGAATCCAAGTGGTTTTGAAGATGCTTTTTCTTTTTTTTAATTTAAAATAACAAAAAGTTATAAACAAACCACAAAAATTCTCCGTTATCTTCGAAGTGCTTTGTTTCTTTGCAAGATTTCTCAGGATCTCTGGAATAAATTTTAAAAAAATTATGATTTTTAATTTACTTTTTTCTTTATATAGTTCAGGTACCTTTCTTCGTCTGTTTCTTAACAACAGGGTTCAATATGAAATCAACAAATTTCTTATCCTGCTTCAGCAGTTTCTAAACAAAGAATAATTTAATCGAATAATTTTTTAAAATAAAAAAAAATCAAGCTCTATTAAAATCACCTGTAACCCCAGCAATTCCTTTTCGACCACATCCAATTTTTTTTCTTTAAATGCAGCTGAGTACAGTGCATTTGCATATCGGCCATCAGTTCCAAAAACAGATAAAGGAGCCTAGATTTAGGTTAGAAACCTGTTAAGCCTACTCTTCTAATCATTGATAGTTATATTAGTATCATTACCACCACTAATTTTCCATTTACAGCAACTGAAGTGCTAAAATGTCTTCCCTGAAATACAAAAAGTAATATATTACTACAAAACATCTTTATACGCATAAGATATTCTAAAACTTCAGGAAAATCGTTGCCTTACCAACTGCAGAAAGAGCTGAGAAGCCGCCATGATTTTTACACCGTGGACCGTGGTGAATTTTACCCACAATGCCACGCCTGACTCATTCGGTTTCGTGCATATCTGGCCCTGTTTTGCTCTTATCCATGGCTCCCTCTAACGACAGCTGCATATTGTAGGCCTTGTCTCAAATATAAACCGTCATGCCTTCTTACGAGTTGCTCGTAATTTTCAAAACTATGAAAAGGGTAATTAATTTTTTATTTATGTAAATTAAAACTTAATTTTGATCATTTCAGCCTGAACTAGTAACTGCTATCAAACGAACAGCAGAAACGCTATGGACACACGGAGCGGTATTAACCAAACTTGAAAACATGGGTTCAAAAACTTTGCCATATAAAATACGAAGTAGCGGGAAAAATCATACTACAGGAAAGTAATAACATTAAAATTACACAAAATAATTATAATTCTGTATAATTCATTATTCTATATTTTTTTTAGTTATTTTCTTTACCATTTCGAAGCTGCTCCATCTGCGATTGGGCAGTATATGGATTTTTATGATCGCGATATTGACATTATTCGACCCACAATAGCCTTAAAATCGGAGCGAAAACCTCACATTTGTACGTTAGAGGAAGAATTACTACCTCCAGCTTATCGAAAAGACGTTGCAGATCTCCTGGTAGAAGGAAAGAAGAACAAAAAACAGCTTTTTAAACCATATGTTCTAGAAATAATTTCGAAACCATTTTAATAGAATGTAAATAACTTAAAAGTAATGTATAGACACTGAGATAAAAATACAATTCAAATATCAATTTATTGTCGGTTTTATTTGTTTTTAACAATTTTGTAAAAATTTATAATATTTTAAATACAAAAAATGGAATATTTTCTTACATTTAACCGTGTATAAGTACTCTGAACATGAAAAAACATATATCTTTTTTTCATTTACATGTGTCTTGTGTTGCCAAAGTTGATCCCACTTTGAGTAGCACCCTTGTTGCTTCCATACTGCAAATTGATGACTCCCTCACTCGCACGTAATTGCTCGTCACTGAAGTTACGAACATTTTTATCCGCTTCTTTAGGACCGATGCTTGGTTTGCCGAAATTACCACCCTAAATTGTAATTTTTAATTTAAATTAACAAAATAATTGATAAATTCTCATCTTCATGACTTTATACCTTTCTACCCAATGATTGCAAGCAAATGACAACGGCGTTTAAGTTTTGCTTTTCCCATAAATCCACCGTTTGGAAAGTTTCTTGAGATGGAACACCAAGAGCAATGGCCGCCTCCAAAAAAGCATTGATATTCTCCATGCACTTGAAAGCCATTCCACTGGTCTGGATCTTTTTCACGGAGTTGGGCTTCAGTTCATTCACTAATCTGTTTTTAAAATAAAAAAATAATTAATTTACAAAAATGAAAATGTTGATTAAGTAATTGAATACTTACTTGCAGAGTAATTGCCCGTTCTTAAGTATTTCATAGAAATTATCCATATCTCCAGACTCATCAAGATTAGCCCCAGTAACCAAATTGATCCAATGGAGGGCTTCGCTAGCATGCTCGGGACTGTACTTAGCCTGAACCTAAATTTTATAAAATAAAAATAAAAATTAGTAAATAAATATTTTTAATTTATTCAAAATAAATTGTCTGCATAAAAAAATTGACAGACATTATCTCAGACAAAGATCAAACATCTGAAGAAAAAAAAATAAACTTTTCAATGTATGCAGTCAAACCAGTTACATGAACTTGAACAACCTTCAAGTTACACTTGTAATTCTTAGGCAATTCCAAATTCCACCTGCGCCCTTTTCAAATAAATTATTTTTAATTTTTTTTTTTCAAAATTATTCTTCAAAAGTTAGTTGCCCTTTGACAACAAACAGCCATCTTGCTTCTTGGTAATGTAAACTGTTTACAGAAAAATTGATAAAACAAGGATTTTAATGTTCTCTTCCTAAAAAGGAGACTCTTTCATTACTATGAAATGTTCAATAAATAAATAAATCAAATTTCCTGTCAAAAGATTTTTTTTTCAAAGTGGAACAGGAAATATGGTTGTAAGTACAAAGTACATTAGTTACTTTAAGTTAGGTCATCAAATAGGAATGTATGGTCATTTGCTCTTTAGATTTGTGATGTCACTTAATGACAGTTGGAAGATCTAAGTCCAAAACGTTTATTTTTTTTTTAACTGATAAAATATTTAATTAATAGTGATTCAAGTTAAAAGAATTTCATATTTATTATTTTTCAAAAAATTGTTTCTTAAATTGTAAAAAAAAAATGAATAACCTTTAAGGTCTAAAAACCTGACACCAACTCTTTCATCCTACATTAAACACCATTAAAATGTTATCTGATGTCCTGGTTCACTTTCGCAGTTTCTCTTAGCGAAAAAAAAAAACCGTTATGGTCGTGTTTTTCAAAATGCTGATAGTATACCCAAATATGGAAATTTTTTTTTAAAAAAAAAACGTTATGGAAAAATTGATTACATCACGCCCTCAAATAGCGGTTACAAAATGGATTTCCAAATTTTTTCACATTTCAAATTATATAGAAGGAAATAAACAGGAAGAATATTCCACATTTTAAATGTCGGACATCCTTTGCTCATTTTTTTCTGTTATACCTATTTATATAAAGATTATTCAAACCTGCTAAACGGTTACGACATTTTAATTAATTAATTTAAAAAGTAATAAATTATGTAATTTAAAACAATAATTAAAAAATGGTTGATCTTATTACAATAATCTCAATGACTCATTAAAATTCTTCATATAACTATACATGTGTAAATATAAAAATATGTACACATACATATTTACATATTACATACATAGATATTATTTATTTTAAGAATTTTAATTAGTATTTTTTTTTATTTTGTTATTTTTTTTCCCAAAATATTTCTTTTTAATTTAACAAGTATTTCTCTTGTTGCACTCTGACATTATTTTTAAATTATTTGTTCTTTAAAAATAATTGCAGATGGCAACCACCTGCAACATTTTTTTTTTTTTTATATATTTCTTGGTTCATATATTTACCTTTTGATGTGCTTCAGCAGCTAAACCGGACTTTGTTGCTCTGTTGGCCATGATGACAGTTCAAAAGTCTAATTCCTTGATATTTTAACTCAACTTACAGCGAGGCTTCAGCTTTATGAAGTGCGGCGAAGAGTGACCAATTTTCAGATACTTCTCCTCGTATTATAACTCCGCCTCCATTACATCATTGGTAACTGATTGGCACATTAAATGCTGTTATCCCATGACGTCACTATTTTTTTTATTATTGGTGGGGTGGGGCAGCAGTTGCTGCTTCTTTTTATCTACGGGAACTCATTAACATTTTACTGTGTCACAGATGATGGTTATTTCTTTATATGGGGTTGTAATTTAATTTTTTTAACCTCAAAAACGTTTCTGCAAATAAATAAAGAATACCGAGATTAAAAAATAAAATAAAAACCAACAATTGAAAATAAAAATAAGACTACTAAAATTTGATATTTTCAATAAAATTAATGGAAAAATGACGTAATTATCTCAATCGATATAATTGATTACTTTTTATTTAATTTAGTTTTGTAACTTTTTATTGCAATACATTTAGAAAAATAAAACATTTCATTTAGTCAATAAAACCATTAACATTAACTTAAAAAAATGATTTCACCTATTTAAATTAAACATTCAGTTTTCCATATATGGTGAAGAATAAAAATGACCTCATTAAGTATAAAAATGTAGCAAATATGGATGCAAGAAAAAATTTAGCACATTTCAAGATCATTATTAATTGATTATAGCAACAAACGATCTATTTAAGTCAGTTTTGAAACTCAGCCGGTAAAAGTGAGTCATCCACAGCCAAATCAATCAATCTCACATCATCTTCACTCAAATCACGAATTTTTATAACCGATGCTACACCGCCATCGGAAAATTCAACATCAATGAAACCCGTAAAATTTGTTAAAGTTGTTTTACAATTTTCAAAACCCTAAAAAATAAATTGAATTGAATTTAAAAAAATAAAGATTGAAAAATCACATATTTTTCATACTTCGTCTAGATTTCTGCGAATTTCTAAATCATATTTTGCTCTCCTACTTAGATTGCGTATTTCATTTGCTTTGAATCCAATCAATTTTTCTAAAACCTAAAAAAAAAAAGAAAAAAAAAAAGTGAGATAAAATTTGATTCATCCGGCATTTAATGTTTACTTGGTTATCTAAAACGACATCTAACGACGTAGTGCCGTCATTTATAAGAGCTTCAAGAGACCATTTAGTTTCAGAATTGTGATCTAAAGCTGTGGTTAGAGTCATAAAAAATCCTTTTACAGTAAATTTTTTTTTCTTCTAGAAACTGGAACAGCCAAAACATTTTGAAGATATGTAAACGGTAATTGAACGGTCGTTTTAAATATATTTCGTCTTAACGAAGGCATAGGTAAATTTGACGACTTAGCAATCGTTATTACGGATTTTAAAGTGCATTTCACATCATCTTCGGTTTCTAGACACGGTTTTTTAGTCGGCGGACGATGCAATTGAGCACGCGGTGTAACTTCAAAGTCATGCGAATCTAGATCATCTTCAAACATATCGTTCCATAACTCTAAATCGCCGTTGTTTGTGCTTGACGATGCTGAATTTTTCGTTTATCTGCAGTACTGCAGTTTGTGTTCTTTGGATTCCGAGATTCTGTTGCTGTTGTTGCTATTGCTGTTGTTGATTTTCCATCTTTTTCCATAGCAAGCTTTTCCAATTTATCAAGTTCTTCCCAATCAATAAAGTCATCATCAAATTCTAAAGAATAAAATTTTATACCTTTACGATTTAATTGAAAAGTTTATTCAATAAATTACCATCATTTTCATCATAATTATTGTATTGATTATTTATATCATTATTCACATTTCTTGTTGCAATAGATGAGTTTGCATCGTTTCGAATGGCAAGATTTTCCAATCTGTCGATTTCATCATAATCGATAAAATCATCGTCGGCAAAATCTAAAAAAATAGAAATTCGTATAATAACAAACGACATTCAGAAATTTAAAAAAACATGTAAAATCATTAAGCTTTACAATCAATCGGTTCAATATTTGCATTTCCATTTCTATTTTCCGAATTCTGTCCATTATTGCCACTCAACCTTAACAAAATTTCATCATTTCCCCTAAAAATAACCAAAATTAATTAAAAACAACTGGAACTTTTTCAATGAAACTGATAATGGCTTACAAGGCTCTGGCTAACACTTTGTCCTGAGTATTTTCTTCTTTTAGCAACTGTACTCCTCCGCCAAGAAATCGGACATTATCTCGGGTTAAAAGAAATGTCCCCAATCGGCAAATGAAATGACCGTGGATGCATATTTTGGATCCGGGAGCGATTAAATTGTTTAAAAACGAAATGGGTTTGTACTCCATTCCGATTACATTCTCAACTCCATCACTTAAATTTATCTTAAGAACACGAGTGATTTTATCCTTTTTCTAAAACATAAATTTTAATTGGCGTTATGCAGAAATATCAAATTTGTAGTTTACAATCGGTTCATTCGGCTTTTCAGCCATGTCGAGATTCTGTTCGTCTTGATTTGTAATTTTCATCAACTGAGAATAACAGGATTGACTAATATCTCGTATTTCGTCGATCTAAAAAAATTCTTTAGCTTAATTACACAATAAAAAATATTTAAAAAATAACATTAGAACCTGCAGAACAAAATTTCCGCTCACAACTTGTTTTGTTTTGCTTTTCAAATCCTTAGGTAAACACGAATTTGGAAATAAATGTAAATCAGCAGACAACCACTTCTTCCACACTTCATCTTGGATACGACTCAGAGTGCAATTTCTAATCTATATTTTAAAAAAAGAAAGTAAATTAATATTACTAAATCACAGCAATTTAATAGTTTTATGCAAACCCATACTTCTGATTGAATGTCAACAACAGTCTGCCGCAACCATTCATTTGCAACATTTACGTGATGAGTATGTTTCAACCATGTTTGTAAATTATTTACATCATAAGTCATGCCTGATAAAAAATCAAGAACCTTAAACAACACAAAAACCGGGAAAAACAAAACAAATTGACCTTCAAGAATGTGATCTTTGGATTCATTGAAGCTCTTTATTGGTTGATTCTGCCACCAACGGGATTGTGGGTCTTAAAGTAAAAGTAGTGAGAAAATCGGGAAGAAGTAGTGGTTGGAGCAATAGCATTGTGGGATAGAAGAAAGTGACATCTGGTGCATGTTATTAAAGCTGATTTTTTGCGTCGTTGAGCATCGACATCGATCGACATCGTAAATTTATATACTTGTAACATTAATCTAACGGATCGACTTGTAATAAACAAATAAAATGTATTTAAAACTCATTTTCAATTTTCAACTTTTTTATTGAGTATTTAAATTCTTGTATTTTTTTTTATAAACACTTAAAAATTAGAAAGTAATATACAAATTTAATTATTGAATTGAATTAACAACAGCCTGATATTAGTGTATACGTTATTATCGTTTTAAACCAAATGTTTGCGACTCGCGAGTTTGATGTTGTAACAAACAGTAATGGAAATATTTCCAAGTTTCTTTTTAATACGTTAAGCCCTCTTAATATTTTTTTTTAATATATATATGTATATTTTGGAGCAGTGCCTATAAAAGTACTATATATATATCCTTTCTACAAGAAACTTTGTACGATTCCAAACTGATTAAACAAAATTAGGATGATTAGTAAAAAGATTAATAAGAGAAATGAATTAATTAGGCGCTGGCCATTAAAATATAAGGACGGGGAAACGTAAAACAAGTACTTTTATAGGCACTTTTAAATGGGAATGCAAAGTTCAAACTGCTATTGCAGATGCAAATTCAATTTCTATTCATTTCAAGTGTTTCTAATTTTTCCCGGCACGTAATTCTTGTCTATTACGGGTTCCTGCAAAAACATGTGTAGACAACATTCGTTCTGAGCTAATGGATGACCAGCAATCCTTGAAAAGACAATTAATTAATTAATACAAATCCATTCGTTTGTTCATACTTCGAATGTTCATACTTATTAACGAATAGTTCTAGACCTTTTCTCCTATCTTCAATGAAATCTTCTTCGTAGATTCCATCGTCACCTCGGAATGGGAGCTGACGTTTTAAGGCCTTACCAGGAAGCGGTGGAACAACAATCTACAAAAATATACAATCAAATAAAATTGATTAATACCGTTAAATATTTGTTGTTTTTTTTTTTTTAATTTCAATACTTTGCTATCACGTTCCAATTCATTTCTCAGCCACTCGAAATCACTATAACGACGCCGAACGCTCGATTCCTTGACTTTGAAAACTGGCAAATTTGTCTGAGGAAAAATAAATAAGTACGAGAAAAAAACATTGCCTCGTTCGTTTGCTCGTCTTTACCTTCATTCGGACTTCATAGTCGGTATATCTCTTGTTCGCAACGCCATGTGTAATAGGATTAACGACATCTATTTCCAGAAAATTCGCGGGAGCTGCATAAGCATCGTCTAAAGTTTGTTTCTTAGGATGAAGGCGGCGAGTTGCATCTGAAGGTTGAACCTCGTTCGACATGTTGTCCGGCGATCCACCCCTCGTGATAGCTCAAACTGTTGTCAGTCCTATAATGCCCTGTAATCAGTATTAGTAATCACTAAAACACGATAACTTCTTAATACTTACTCAAATCTTAAATAAATCAAGGCCGGTGTGTCCAACGCTTGAATTAAATCAATAAAATTTCCGAACGGTTTTATTAATTTTATAGATTCGGAAATGTGGGAGTTGTTCGTCAACTTGTAACTCGCTTTATGCTTACTCGTGGAACGTCATCCTGGAAGTGAAATGACGTAGAAAATTCTCGTTGCATATATAATTTCAATTTTGTGCCTGTATCACTTTTTTAATCCTTTTTTTTAGGCTTGTTTGCAACTGACAAAAATCATGTTTTTTCCTCTTTTTTTTATTTATTTTTTTTATCTATTCTGCTATCTGGAAAGATTTTTTTTTTTAAATCAATGAAAATATAGTAAGATTTTTTTTTTCCTATAATTTTAATTGTACTTTGATTTGAATCTAGATAAAATTATTTCATATAACAAGCAAAACAATTTCTTTTTTCTTTTTTTAATAATATTTCGATTTCTACCACTTTCATTTTTAAAATAATATTCATGTAATTAATTCAACTTCATTACAATTGTTAAGGCACTGGGCTCTAAAAACAAATTCTTAGGAATAAAAATATGTACAAGGTAAATAAGTTCAATACCGTATTATTATCCATCATAAAAATAATACAATTCAAGAGCTGCAAGGAAATATCAGCAGTTCAAATTACAAAACGTATATTTGGATTTGCCGCTAGAAGTCTTCAGGTGTCCTCGATGTTTGGATCTGGTGGTTTATTCATCGTGGTGGTGCAAGGGATTGTTTTTGTACACCAAGCAAAAAAAAACGGTATATTTTTGTTTTAATTTCATTTTTATTGTGAAATCTGTTTTGACTTCATATTAAGATACTCTTAAAAATGTTCACCTACAAGCTATATACAAGTTTGAAATATTCAAAACTGACCTTTAGACATATATTAAGTGAACAAAATGGCAAAACAAATAAAACAGTTCATAGTATTAGCAGTATTCGTTCACTATACAAATGGTAAATGTGATGTACGAGACTGAATCTGAGTGAATGATGTTACAGTGGATTATTTAAGTCACGAGGATATAAGCCCATTGCTTGTAAACAAACGATAGCGGCTTGGGCCTTTGCATGCTTCTTATTTGAACTAGCAATCGACGGTTGATAATCCACATTGTTTACCCTAACCTGTCATATAAAACACACATTTTAGTTTGTTTCAGCTAATTAATTATATTTACTCCGATATATACATACCTTAAAAAGAAAATTTTTCTTGTGATCCGGGCCACTATCGTGAACCAAAATAAAATCGGGTGGTCCCCACTTTCGTTTACTGCATAATTCAACTAATGCAGAAACGGGATGTTTTCCCGATAAATCCTTCATAACTGGAACGTGTGTATTTTTGCGAGTAGTTTCTTCGGACGATGTCAACCCTAGAGTTATAAAAACAGAAATAAAATACATGCCTATTCTTTAAAAAAAATATCTAATTTTACCTTTTTGTCCATCTTTATATCGAGCATTAACGGCAACGTTACTCCCTCCTTGTTCTTTCCTAGACCCTCGCCAGGATTCCATCCCATCTTTCGTAGGAGATACATACCCATTCCTCCGTCTACAGGTGGAGCTTTATTAAATTGATCCTGAATGTGAAAAAAAAAGAAAAATTAAGATCAGAAACTGTTAGCAATCAAAAAAAAGAGAGAAAAGAAAAAAATTGTATCCAAGTTTTAAGCCATACATTAACAAGTATATCGAAAACAAATGTAAAACAAAACCTTTATTGACTTCTGTAAATGATAATAAATCAAATTATAATTTGACAATGCAAACAGAGCTGATCTCATACATACCACGTGTTTTATCTGTAAATGAGCCAGAATAAATTTTTTTTCTGTCATATTTTCAAATTCATTCTGTTCGTTTTCACAGATTCACTAGTTAGTTCATGAAGCAGTCAATAAATAGCATGTGCGAGAAAACCAGCTCTGCACTCACCTACTCTCCAGTAATAGAAGTGTGTCCCTCCGTACAGACACACCAGTGCAGCAAGCAACCAATGGCAGAGGCAGCTGCTAATAAAGGCAAAATCCTGCAACAAGTTCTCATGGAATTATCTGTTGGATAGACAATTTTTATCTATCCAATAGATAAACAACAAAAATATTCGATTTTTATTTTTAACAGGTCTGTTGATGCAGAAACTGATTCCTCTCACTATCGCGTAGCGAGTGGTCGGTTCCTGCAGTTCAAAAAGAATATAAACCGGACCATGAAAAAATGTTGCAGATTTAATCAACAGATATTCATGGGGGAAAAAATATTGTAAATATATCAATCCAAGATGGCTCGTAAGAAGTACAAATACTGGTAACCATATTGGACTATACATATTTTAAAAAATTATTTACTTAATACATTAATTAATAAATAACTTATAGGTTAATGGACCCTGTCCCTACTTATTGGTTCTGAAATCCCATCCATTTTTTATACCTTTTTCACCCACGCTTGGCTATGTGCCGGCCCTGCAAGTTCTTCGGGAGTCAGAAGACGCGCATTTGTGCTGCCTGTAAATAAGCCAGGTAGCTGCTTGGATTCAGCCCACGATTGCAACTAGAAAAGTAATAAATAAAAAAACAAAAAAACAAAAAAACAAAAAACAAAAAAACAAAACAATTAATTTCCGAATTTATTGAAGACAAACAATTCTTTTCATACTTGTTGTTGAACTTTGTAAATCAACTGAAGCGCCTCAACATCATTGGGATTTTCCTGCAATTTTTTAATTGCTTTAAGACGTTGAGATAAAACAGAAGATACGTCAATTGCCTGAAATAAAATACAATAAAATAAAATAAAATAAAATAAATAAACATTAAAAATGATGTAAATTGACTAATTAATTCATTACTTGTTGAGTCTGTTTCGATTGTTCGAAGATATGCGGATCAGTGGCTAGTGGTAAACTTATTGTCGCAATTGTTGTCGTTATTGTTGATGGCGGCGGCGGCGGCGGCGGCGGCGGCGGCGGTGGAGGTGGTAATGGTGGGGGCGGCGTTGCTGTTTTACCTTCCTTGGCTGGATTGACAACCACCCATTCAGACTCCTTTTTCCTATGCGTCGAACCACTGGACACGGGAAACTGAATACGTAATTTCGCCGTTTCCGCAGCTTTTTCAGCTGGCGTTTTAACGGGTACTTGGACTGCATTCTTCCGAAGAAAGAAAAGAGAAAGGCGGGGAAAAAAACAAAAAAAAAAAAAACGAAATAAGAATAAAACTAAATACTAAAAATTAAATTTTATTTACTTTAATATTCATAACAATATTCGGCTGAGGATCTTTAAGTTTAAAAGGATGTTGAATAAACGGACCATCCTCTTTTTCTGTACCGCAATTTGCATTTTCTTCATCACTGCTCGAATCGCCTTTAGTTACAAGTTGTTTACAAAAATCTAACGAGTAACGAAACAATACAAATTGCAATAATCACGTTTAAAACTTAATCAATTCAATATATATATATATATGTATATATATACTTGTTAATTCAGCCACCGATTTGCCTCCACTTTTATGTGACGCTGCGTTCTGTTGGCTGTGAAGCAATCGTCCGGTCGCAGTAATTTGGCCCTGACTGACCATCATCATCGCGTTCTTTCGTGCTATTTCGAGTAACTTTGCTTTGTCGATTTTCTCGCGAGAAACGCGAACGGGCGATCGACTTTTTGGTCTAAAAATTAAATTATTCAGTTAAAATTCAATTACACTTTAATTCGACATTTAATACCTAATTCTTTCAATTCTTTCAACTGATTTATGACGATGACCTCTTTGATGTCTATCGCGATGTTCCGACGATTGTCTAAAAATACAGAAAACCAATTTCATAAAATAAATAAACTCTTAAATATTACATGAAATGTTGAATTTACTTTCTGTCATGTCCCCGTCTGCGCTCACTCGATTTCGACCGACTCCTCGATCGACTTTTTCTTCTCGTCTTTAACCTAGATTGACTCGGAGATTTCTTTCGTGATTTTGAGACACTTCTAGACCTGGATTTGCGTTTTTTATCTTCATTCGTCCTTTTTAAATGAGACTTCTTTTTTTTCTTCGGTTTTAATTTGCTTTTTTTCAATTTGGAATTACTTCCCGCCTCCGACTGTTCTTCGGTATCCGACGTAAGCGTCTCCTCGTCTTCAGCAACCGCTTTTTCCTTGTCGTGTTCTGGACATTGAGTTCCCTGCAACACGAAACAATCTTTGATATCCTTCATTTCGATTCGACTTTTCGAATCGTCCTCCGCTTCGGAATTCCCCCATTCATCTTTTTTTACGATACAAACAATCTTATTTTTCTCGCCTTCGTCAGATTTGATTTCATTCGAAATTACAACTTCCCCATCATCAATTTGACGAGCGACGTTATTCTCTTCAACAGACGTATCTTCAATTTGAATATTTTCTTGCGATTCGACATTCTCCTCCACAATTTTTACAATTTCTGGAAAAAACTCTATCGTTTTCTTTTCGATTCTTTTTCTTTTGACATTATTGGGTTCTTTGTTATTCTTTTTACTCTCTGAATCGGATTCCCACTCGATTTCGTCGTCGGTTTCAGATTTCTTCCTGGAATTATTATATGTATCTTTATTTTTTCTGTGTTTGTGCTTATGTTTTTTCTTCTGATCGTCGGATTTCTTTTTCTTTCTCTTTTTGTGGTGATGTTTCCTATCTTTGTTGCTGTCCTCGACGTCGCTCGACCTACTTCGTTTACGCCTGCGAGTTTTTTTCTCTTCTTTCCGTTTTTGTTCTTTCTCGTTATTTCTTGAAAACTTAATTTCTTTCAGCTTGTCAATATTCTCCACCGACATTTTAACTTGCTCTTCTGTTCTGCTCTCGATCTTTTTATCAATTTTACTATCTTGAACGTTTTTACTTGCCAGTTCTTTAAGTAATTCGTCGACAATTTCGGATGACGACTTTGAATTGTTATCCCTGAAAATAAAGACAAGAAAACTGTTACTAAGATCGCAGAAATCGCTTATCAGTACATCAACAAGGTTATCCCGTTAAAAAATGACCACTTTTATCGAATAATGATTTCATTTTAACGTTACTTACATTTCAGTCGGCGACAACGTAAACCAAATCAACAAATCATTTGTATAAGCTTTGCTAAATTGCCTGTAGAGGCCTCTTTAGTAGATTAATTAGAGGACATCTCCATCTAGCGTTAAACTATTAAACCGTAAAATAAAAACTGAATACGCAAGAACAAAAAAGTTTTTTTTTTGGATACGATCAACAAAAATTTTTCCTGATCTTATTGAGTAAAATTTGATGTTAATCTTCGAACAAACAAAATAATATAAAAAACTTATAAAAAAACTTATAGAAAACTTTTAGTCTACATAATTGAAATTATTTATATTATAAAGATGAGATTTTTGCCAATCATTTAGCCTGGCCACAATGTGTATAACATATTTTTAAGAATGTGAACATGTGGAAGCGCTTTGCTGCTTCACTAATTACAGGAAAGCAAACTCAAACAGTTGCTGGGGATATTTTTCTTATTTTTTTTTCTTTCTTTTATAGATGCTTAATAAATTAACTTTTTATTTTGAAATTTGCAATAAAAAATAACCAAAACAATGTTGAAAAAATAAAAATCATAGAATTTTAGACAATTAAAAAAATATTCCCCAATTTGTATTCAGCTCTAAACTATGTGAGAAAAAACAGAAGGTTACGCTGAATAAGTAAAACCCAGCTAGCATACCTAATCTGAGGGACGTTTATTTTGAACGAAATAATGTTATGTTCATCCACATCCAAGTTAAATAAACGATATTAAGGACATATTTTGAATGCCCCTGTGCAATGTAGGAGAAAAGGAGTTGCAATAACTTTTTTGGCCTTACTTATAACTCACTGCATGTACAACTTTTGTTCTATTTTTTAAAACCATATAATGCGCAAAAACAAAAATTAAAGAAAAAAAATCAATTACTGAACTTCAACACACGTTTTGTGTTTTAAATATGACATTTTTTGTGCTAAAGAAAATCGTTTGTTTAGGCCTTACCATGACTTTAGTTGTTCCATTGCCTGTGGTGGCATTCTATCCATTCAAATCTTAGTGAAAGTGAATGCATTGTTGGATTCAGCTGTAGCTCCAGCTGTTAAGAAAAAATAATAATTTTCTCCATTTACTTTATTCGTTAAAACATAATTAATTTTTTTTCAAACACAGGTACAAAAATGAGAAAATGACTAAAAAATTATAATTTAATATTCTACCGTAATAGTAATAGATGAGTTAAAAAATTCCCATTTATATATTTTGATTACACTTCAAACAGACTTAAATTAGTCCTTGTCCTTGATGAGCTTATCAGACATTCAAGTCAGATTGGCACGCTTGTATATTTTTTTCCTGCAAGTACATTACCGGCAAATATCGCCACAAACATTCCTACTGATTTCTTAACCAATAAAGGCTTCAGTGCGATTTCCAGCATATTGCTGTTGATAATAATACTCAATAATATACTTTTAGTCGTCAAAAGTTGAAATAGTTTATTGCTTTGATTTTACACGTTGTCACAAACAAAATTTTTACATTTACAAAACATGATGTGCTTTGTACTTGTACACTAGTGGAGCGGCGAGAAATCTCGGTGCAGCGAAATAAGTGTGGACCGGTTTCACAATTCTCGGTGCAGTGTAAACTGGGTGGTGGATTGGTGCAGAAACTACTGTATGCACAGGAGCCACGTGAACTTTCGGTGCAGAGTAAACTGGGTGGTGGACTGGTGCAGAAACTACTGTATGCACAGGAGCCAAGTGAACTCTCGGTGCTGCAACAACTGTGTGCACCGGAGCCACGACTTTCGGTGCGGCATAAACGACCGGTGCCCGGTAGTGGTGCACGGCAGCATAAGCGAAACTTCCGCCAATTTTATTCACGGCCACCTTGGCTACTGGTGGGGCAGCGTACGATATGAAACCACAATGTCCCACCATTATAAGAGCAGAGGAAATTATCTAATAAATGATTAATATTAATATTAATAATAATGTTTTGATGTAATAAAATAAATTTGTGGTACTTACAAAAAGCTTAATCATTTTGTGAATGGAATCCTGCAGTCGGATTTGAATTGAGCAAAAGAGTGAGCGTCTAAATATGCCTTAACTGTCTTTTATACTTTATTCCATGCATTTTTATTTTTAAAAAAAAACACGCGTTTCTTAATTGGTGTAAAAAGCATGATGCTTCTGCTTTTAAGAAAGCCCTTGACACTTTTAAAATTGTGTTTTATGATTCATCTTATTGCTATTTTTGGAGTTTTAGTTGAAATTAAGTATCTCATTTTACGTGATGGTTTTATAAATTGACAATTAAAACAAATATCTACATATTTTAATAACAGATTTCGACCATAAGTGAGGTAGAAGTGATTACCAGAAGTTTATTTATGGATGATGTTGTGCAGTGAAGCCAAATTGGTCCATCAGTGATATAAGTTATTTAATCATTTAATTAAAAATAAATTATAGTCCTAAACAAAACTTACAATACCTTTACATGTTGTATGATCCAATATCCAATAATGTACACTACGGTACGCTAACAATATCAAACAGTAAAATAGGGCTATTTTTGTCCAAATTTTTATTAATTTTTATTTTCCTAGGAAAATTAGGATGATGGTTTATTATACTGTAATACTGCTCTTCGTGTCAAAGTGTATAATCATGTATGTCTGGTATAATTCATAAACCACCACTCCAATGCTGAAATTACTTGAGAAACTTGCCCAACCAAAATGCAACTGGTAAATATACCTCGGAATAATACTATCTCAAATTCGTCAAATTTTGGGTTTATTTTAGCTCGCAAATAGCATTATGCAATAATTATTTTTCAATAATTATTCACTTATATCAAGTGCTCTAAATTGTACATACCTTATAATAACATTTATATCGCAATTTATACATATAAATCGTCTCTTAAAAAATTTACATTTTAATTACGTATGTTTTCAAGGTTGAAAATAAAATATAATTTTTATTAAAAAAATAAATAAAAAAATGTAACCTTCTATTTTTAAAAAAAAATCAATTGATTTTATTTCCACTTAGTAAAAAGAAGAACATACTTCACTTATTTGTTAGATATCTTATCATTAGATATCCTTTAAAGAAAGTCCTAAATTTGTAAATTTCAATATTTGCTAACAAGACAGATTATTTATTGTTTTACGCATAAATATTCAAATCACATAATTTAGCACATCTTTAACCTCATCACGAAATCTAGAGAACAATATAGTGCTTTGTTTTTGAAGGCAAAAATGCATAACGTAGCATTCCACCGAAATTGAAAAAAAGAGAAATTGATGATGGACAGGAGGTTGAGATGATTAAACTTGTTTCTTATCATTCATATTGAATACATTTTGACCTTGGCAAATGCCCCTAAATAACAATTACCTGATCTCCTCCTCCTTTATAAACCACTTCCAATGACAAAACTCAAAAGGTTGCTGTCAACCTCACACACCGACACCATGGACAATTCAAAACACTTGCATCTCTTGATAATAGTAAGTACATATAGTACGGTTACATACAACTCCTCCCTAGTTTTAGTCAACCAAATATCAAAACCGATATTTGTTTTTAATTTGAAGATTCATATAAAAGATCTGTTGTTTTATAATGACTTTTTTGTCTTTTTGTCTTCTTAGGTTTCAGTTTTTCTTTTAACCAGTTGCCAACAACCAATTCCTACTAAAAACAAAGTGCCATTTGTTCAGCAATTTATCAGAGGAAAGGATGGTTCTTATGGTTGGAGTTACTTCACAATTGATGGCAAGACCCATTATGAAACCAGAGATAACAAAGGAGTAGTCAGAGGTAGATACACTTATTATGACAGTCTGGGACACAAAGTCGCTGTTAATTATATAGCTGATGAAAACGGATTTAGAGTGTTAGGAGGTTTCCAGCCAGGACCACCTGATGAATCACCTCAAGTTGTTCATGTAGATAATCAAAAACTACTTCTTTTTTAATTTTTTTGAAATGTTTAATGTTTAAAAATAAATATCTTGTTTTTTTTTTAAATTGTTTTTCAGTGTCAAGTTTACTTTCAATTTATTCTTTTGTCAATATTTATTTACAAGTTAGTGTCACCTCGAGAGTACGAGAACTAAAAAATTGATTCTTAATTTTTCAAGTTGCAGTTCTCCATGACATACTTTAGTAGCAATATTTAAGCAGACAAGGTCATTATTAAAAGTGAGAAAGTGACAATTATGTCCATCAAAGAGTTTGTTTATTTTGCAATTGTAGAAAATATAGAAGTGGTCATTTTGCATATAAACAAATTCTCAAGTTTGAAAAACGCTGTAAAATGTATTTTTTGGTAAATAACATGATTTTTCTACATAAAATGTATTAATTCATTTTAAACTTGCATTAATTTGGATTTGTAAGAAAAGGTCAATTTTGTGTCTCAAAAGTTTTTTTAAGTATAGTCCAGCTCCAATTAAATTTGCTTGGATCTATGTTTCGCTATGATTAGACTCGGAGAGCGACCAACTGTTCAGTAATTCACATTCTGTATTTTATGTTGGGGTTCATAGAGTTTGTCGCGTTGATTTCGATCATTTTCCAAATATTGCGCACGTTGAGGAGTAAGACAGATAAGACGCAAGTTTAATTTGAATTATAAATCAATTTTATTCATTATTCATCAAATTTATTATTAAAATACAAATACTCGTATAAAATTATAGAGGGCGGCAATCTTCGCCTTGAAGGAAGAAAGTTGGCAAACTAACTTTTCCAGTGACATTAGGGTTAGCGAGTCAGTCGAATGATCTTGGCTTGTTTATAAGTTCGGCTTCATCCACATACACATTTAGAATTCATTGAAATGACATGAAGTAATTTATTTATTTTAAACTTTAATTTAGATATTGACACTAAAAATACATTTAATCTATCATCTTATACTGTATCTCGACAAAAAGATTATCAAGCAGTCGTGGCCGAGTGGTTAAGGCGATGGACTAGAAGTGAACGTGACTTGATATCCATTGGGATCTTCCCGCACAGGTTCGAATCCTGTCGACTGCGAATTATTTTTATTTGATTTTGAAATATTTTTTTCTTTAAAAAAAATTTCACTAATGTTTTTTCTTCTTATGTATAACTTCAAAACAAAAGAAAAAGAAGAGAGAAAAGTCATAAAATTGTTTTCAAACTTTTTTCAAATTTTTATTTTTATAAACTTAACACACCACATGACTGGAATTACACTTTCATATTTCACATTAAATGTTTGTTTTTTCAGTTTTCAAGTTTTGTCAAATTTTTATCTTGTCATTGAGATATTTTATCAATCATTTTTTCTCTGGAAATGAATTTAAAAGTGTAGATATGCGTTCTGCAATCTGCAATCTGCATTAGTGAGCTTAACCCTATTTACTCCAACATTTACCATTTGTAATATCTTTCTATTGCATTCTCCTTCTACGAGCAGTTCCCATATTTAAGAGCGATCGGTTGGCCAAAATCATGAATTGTCGAAATCCTCTGTTCGTAGGCACACTATCCCTTCCGAGGGACCCTACAGCCATCACAAATCCAGTTAGAAACGATAATTCAAGTAAACTGATCACCCCAGAAAATTTTAAAAACGTGAGCCAATCCATCTCAATGCCATAAAGGCCTTTCTTGGTTTAACCAGTCCATTTAATTGCAGTTTTCAACGCATATTTTTCATCCAACGTAAAAACTAAAAATGCTTACGCAGCCATTTTTCATTTTTTTTTAAATTACAAAACAAGAACCCAACAATTTGATTATGACACACGTTACTATTACATGCAACCAAAGTTGACACTATTAGATTAAACTTATCACCACCAGGATAAGAAGATGTGGTGTTAGATAAAAACACATGTGAACAAATAAATGGTGATTCAGCACAAAATAATCAAGAGTAGAAGTGACGTTACTTTCATGCAGGTTATTCAAAAATAATTCTAATCAATACCCTCTCAACATATGGCATTTTACAATTGCAGTTATCAGAAGTCAACTGTAGGTTAATGGTTAACTTCAAGGTGACATCTCACTTTCCATTTTTCTTTTTATATAGTGCTGTTTTAAACATCTTTAACTACTCAATACTCAATTTGGATTCTAGTATTCACAAATTATACTCACACATCATAATATCACAGTAGGCGGATTCAATTACTCCGATTTCCCCCGATGAAAATATCGCCATATTATGATTATTTGATTATTTGATGATTTTATTTCTTTAAATATTTATTACTTTTTTTATTAATTAATATTTAAAAAAAAATAAAAATCATAATAATAAGGCGATTATGTGGCAGTTGGCAGTCTTCCAGACGGCTGGATCTGCTGATGAGATTTTCGATAATCGAAAGTACTAATGGTAAATTGTCATGTGTCTTCAGTAATTTTCATATAATTTCAAAGTAATAGCACGTATTATGATGTTTTTATTGAATAATGATAATAATAATATGACAAATTTTTCATCGTGGAAATCGACGATATCGAGGAAATAGGAGTTATTGAATGCGCCTATTATGATGTGTGTGTAGTAAATATTGTACTTGTACTGGGAATTCAAATTTAAATATATTGATGGCTCTCAGACATACATACACATACGAGTCTATGGCTGTGATGTTTTTTCGTTTTACTAACAATTTGCATTGTTTTAATCATTACACAGTTTAGTCATGACCACTGAAACGTACAATTTAAATAGAAGCAAGCAATATTCTCTGAAGAATTGCGGTCAACTGCGTATTGAGGATGATTACTACACGGTGCTCGCATATTTGGACGATTTGAAAGATCAAGCTATATTAGACATTGGATGTGGTGATGGAAATTACTGCAGATTATTTAAAGCGAAAGGCGCTAAGAAGGTGATGGGGGTCGATGTGTCGCCGCATATGATTAAGTTCGCGGAAGAAATAGAAATTGCAAATCCGCTCGGTTGCGAATATAAGGTAAATAAAATAATTGAATTACTTCCTTAGTTATATGTTATACATTTTATCAGGTCGTGGATGCAGAAACTGAGCAAAAAGCTGTTGGCCAATTCGATATAGCAGTTACAGCATTTGTTTTGGTTTATGCAGACACTGCTCAACGTTTATCGAAATTCTGCAATTTTATTTACAAAAACCTAAAACCAGGTGGCACTAGCATCAACCTGATTCGCAACTGCTTCTCCACAAAATTCTGGGGAAATTCCCTAGAAAAATATGGCCGTAAATTTACAATGCTGGATAAAACCGAAGATGGAGGATTCGGTTGCACAGTTCATTTGCCATTAACCGATAATGAAGAATTCACAGTTACAAATTACGTTTTACGTCCCAGCACGTACGAGAAATGTTTTCTCGATGCAGGTTTTTCGACCTTTCAATTTAAACCATGTCAAACTGAAATGAATAAGAAATCGGAAGAATATTGGAAAGAAGTCAATGAAAACCCACATCAAATTGTAATAATTGCTACTAAATAAACAATTTTTAGCTTGTTAAGCTATTCAAAAACAAAACTTTAATTCAAAGCTACAAAATCACAACTTTTGGAATTTGTCAACTAAGAATACGATAAAATAAACTAACTCGCTAAACAAATAAAAAATGTAATACTTAGGAAAGATGCGCGAACATGCTACAGCCTCTCTGCCAATGTTTTTTCACGCACTAGATGAATAATATTATCATCAATCAGGCGTTGATACGCCAAAGAAAATGTTTCGTTTTCGCGAACAAGTAAATCAATTTTAATAGGATCGCACAAATCCTACGGAATAATAAAATAAAAAATAATAAATTCATTTATCAATTAGAATCCTCGTCATTTCTTACCTTTATTTGAGCGTAAAGATCAGAGTTTTCGTTACACTCAGCGATCAGACTCTTCAACTTTTGTCTAGCACACACGTTTTCCGCGCCTTCCGGGACGACGACTTGATGAAGATGACATAAGAACGACTGTACCGGTAGATTTAAATACTCCTGCGGCAACTTTCGTATCCTAATATATCCAAAATAAAAAATAAAATCAAATAACAAATTAAAAAAAAAATATCAAATAAACTCTACATGTCTTTGGTCGTCTTTTGACGGTTCCCATAATCCACAAACAAAACGGTAAAATCATTATCATCATTGCATTTTTCGATGTATCCTCGATACCATCCATAATCTGCAGAAAAACAGCAGCAAATTGTATCTCCCAATTTCAGCTTATCTACAGTTTCAAAAGTCGCATAATTTTCGGTCAAACGTGTATTCATTTTGAGTAACTCTTGCGATTGACTATTTGTAACTTGTTCAAAAGGCGTTGAAGGCTGAGGATATTCTTTTCTCTGTATGTACACCGACAGCTGAAATTTATTTGAAAAAAAAAAATAATAATAAATATACATTCTTCTGACAAAAAAAAAAAAATAATATAAACTATACACACATCATTTCGGATCTCCGTTACGATAATTGGAATGCGGTCATCTAGGTCCGGTAATGGACACGAACACAGATCAGGTTCAATAGACATCTGAAAACAAAATAAATTATTAAAAATATCCCCAAACAAATTTATTTTCTAAAATTTATTTATTTACATCATCTTCCGAATGATCGAGATCGGAAACCTGGGAAAGTGCAGTCGACAATACTGGATCTTCATTTCTAACTGCATATTCGCACTGTAATAAAAATTCGCTGAACGTTTCCACCTCATCATCTTGTCCAGTCTCCAACGTAATTCTCAAAAGATTGTTATCCTTATTGAGACAATCTTTAACGATCACTTTCCATTGAAACTTGTCCGCCTTGTCTATAAGAACTTGACGAAAATAAGTCACTGCGTTTTCAGGCCATGTTCCATCTTTGGTGTTCTACTCAAGAAAAACAAATGAGAAAACAAAACACTTCAGTCGTTCATAGCCATTCATTTAAATACCGGGTAAACGTCTGCTAATACACATTTGTGCGATAATTGTTCTTTGTCAGCACAAATAACTTTTTTCCTCATTTTTGTAAAATCCACAGTTGCATAGTTGCCATAATCCAATAACTGTACTATGTAAGACTAAAAAAAAATAAAAGAAAATTTAAAAACAGTGTCATTGGCGCAAAATTGCATCACCAAAATTAATTCTTACGTGACTTTCCTCGTTGTTTTCAACTACAGTCGCACGATACCAAGTATTCTCGACTTTTGCTACACAAATGTCACCACTGTACCAATAAGTATCCTCAGGTGATGGTTCTGAATGATCAAACTTCGTTTGTAAGCCGGTTTGTAGCCAAGTTAAATCTTTACCTATTTCAATTTTCAATTTTACTTTCTGCCATTAGAACTCAAAAAAACAACGCATACTTTTTCCCAAATCCTGTACATAGATGGTGCCATCCGTATGAACATGAGTAACTTTGCACATGAATTCGTTTTGAGTTATTTTTCTTGATTTCTTCCATTTTTGTTTCGAATTATTAAAGTGATTGTAAGAGTTCGAAACTTCCACGTCCGTAAGAGAATGCACTGAGATTATTGAAGCTTCGTCTGAAAGCACTTCCACTATTTCAGGCTCAGTGAACTCTTCTGCGTCCGCGTCCGCGTCACTAAGTCGACAACTTCTAGCAGTAAGAGATTCCTCATCCGATTGACTGCTTTTCCCAAACGAAGTCAATTTAACGTCATACAACATCAACTGCTCCGTGAAACCGCCTATAGCTTTGCTGCTATCCGGCGTTTCCTCAAACACTTCAAAACTTCTCGCCCTGTCCAACTCCAGTCTATTATGCAAAAATAAGAAAAATAAAATGAAAAATTAGAAAATTAGAAAATAAAAATCTTTTGTATCAATACAATTCGACGGATTCAGAATTCTTCAATTCTTCAACAGATTCCAACCGTACTATCCTATTTATCAAAATTAAATAAATAATAGTATTCAAAACAAAATTTAAAAAAAACGTAAATTGCGTACATTTTTACAGGTAACGCCAGTCCCTTTTCTATTAGATATTCACTAAGGCTTTTCTTCGTCGTTTTCCTAGCTGATAAAGCTCCACCCTCTTCAATTTCGTAATAAAACACATCAACAGGGTACGAGCCTTCTTCCGGAGAACCCTTCAACGAGAAATATAAACTGTAAACACGATTGCTTAACAAATTATTATTTCTACTATTTACCAAAATTGTCACATTAAATTTGTCGTACTCCATAATCAGCTCGTTCATTCTTTCGCAAGCCATAGCCGACCAATTATTTTTATCACCAGCTGCTTTAATAGTGGATAAATGACACTTCATAGCATGCGGTGGTTCTGCGAGTCTACCAATTGGACGAAGGTTTTTATAATCGCACATGTGGACGTAACCGTAATCAATAAAATAAACCTAAAAAACAATAAAAGAATAAATGCAAGTAACATCTTAAAAAATTAAATATTTCATACAGTAGCTTTTTTGTCCTCGACCAACGACTCGATAATTAATCCACGATACCATTCTTTCTTTTCTGAGTGATACGCGGCACAAGCAAAATCTTTTTCCCATTTAATGTTTTCGTAAGTCCGTTTACTTTTTTTGCCTACTCGTTGCAGGTCTAGCATAAGCCTGAAGCATAATAGAATATAATTTTTTTTCTTAAAACCTTTCCGATTAAAATATTTACTTCTCCAACTTCTCTTGTCGCGCTAAAAACGGTTGAAAACAAATATACGAGGGCGATTCAGAGTAAGAAATCTTTCCATCAGCTTCAACAAATTCGATGTCTTCCGATATAACACCAGGATATAAAGCTAAAATATCAGCAGCAGCAGCATCAGCAGCAACAGCAGCAGCAACTTCTTCAAGTTCTTCATTACTATAAACGTCAAAACTATCTACACCATTAGCGATACAATGCGGTCGCGATAATGCTGCCATTAATTCGTTCTGTGAGTTTGTGCTATATCGTTCAAGAATTGGTATTTGCTTTGACGCAATCGTCGGGAATGTCACTGCAGACGACTTCTTAAATTTGTTGTCAATATTAACAGCATCCGGGGTTGAGCTAGAAAAAGAAAGACCAAAAACTACTATAAGAACATCAAATCAAATAACAAAAAATCTGTAAATAATCACCATAATCCTTTACTCGCAGCAACTTTGTCCTCTACTAATTGATAATTTATGCACTCAAATTTGCCATCTTCACCTTGCAGTGATGATAGTAAAACAGTTATAGTTGAGTCGCCGCGATTTCCTAATAGTAAAACAATTAGCCCACAAGTAAATAAAAATGAAATTTACGTACCCATAACCATAATGTGATAGCAACTTGGTTCAATAACTTTCTGCTTAAAAGCTTCAATAGCCTAAAACAAAATTTTATTATTTTGTTTTTTGATTAAAAAAATGTAATTGATAAAAAAGAAAGCTTACTTCCGTCGACCACGACGATTGAAACTTAGTGGGCGCAAGATCAGCCAAGCAGCATTTAATAGCCTGGAAAAATTACATAATTTAAAACTATTTAATGTCAATTATTTATAGACAAATTGCTTACAAAACCAGGATACTTCAGGAATCTCTTTCTAATTGTCCTGAGATCCGTCCATTTAGCGACCATCGTATTACCAAAATCAACATAAAATATTTCAACACGTCCATTTGCGTCTACATTAGTCTGTATGCGGCATCTGTACCACACACCATCCAAAAACTGCGCTACGCACGGCAGACCTTTAAAACAAATAAAATAATAAATGAAAAATTGTCAGTTCAATTAAATTACAAATTCCGCATACCAATAACAGGGCTGTACACAGCCATTTTTCCAACTTCGGTACAGTTTCCATAAATTTGTTGTACCTCAGCTTGCATTTCATTGAAAATCGTCCTTTCATCCCCAGTCTAACATTTCAATTTTACGTTATTACATATTTAAGCTTGCTAAAATTTGATAACAATTATACCATTTGCACATAAAAACAAGATGGATTTTCTACGTGTGAAATGACTACATTTGATTCTTGGCCTTTCTTCGGTAACACCGGCTCGTAAAAAGGGCGAAATGCAAAATTTTTCAAAGAAACTGTCATTGAAAAACAATTAAATAATCATTCGATTTACATTAAGCAGAAATAAAAACTAAAATTACTCTCGAAGGGCTCCGATGTATTAGTTTCCAAACTAGCCAATCGCAAAAGAATAAGTGATTCCCTTACAGATAATGCGTTTGATTTATCTTTTGTATTCCGTATAACATCAACATAATTCGTGTCACTTATAGTTTCGAATACCTAGGAGAAAAAATAATAAAGAAGTTAGCTACGTTAAAGTAATAAAGAATTAAAACATACCTGCAGATGGAGTGTGTCAGCATCGTTCAATAAATTGTTAAACGTCATAATAGTCGAACTGTCCCACCCGTCCGATGTTATGGGCACAATTTCGTGCATACTACATTTTTCCGCAAACGGGCCAAGCATCTTATACTGCATTGGCAATACACGAATACTGAAAAAAAAAAAAAATATCTTAGTAAAATCATTTTTTTAAACTACAAAAAAAAAAATTTACTCGGACATCCCCACATAGCTGCAGTTTCCATAATCTATGTAAGATACAAGTATGTATGATTCCTCATCATCCTCCGGTTTAGGATGCATTGAAGCCATCTCAGATTGCTCCGACAGCATTCTTGCTCGATACCATTTCTTGTCCTCGGGAAATAATGCCATAAATAAATCACCTGGTAAATAAATTATTATAAACCAAACAATTAATTGTTTATTAGTAAAACCCGATGACTTTGCATACATGATTTAAAGACACGAGTTAAACGTTCTGCCGAATCGCTGTTCCCTAATTGATTAAGTTGCGCCTCCAAACTACTAAGTTGGGGTAATGAATCTTCCCTGTGAACATAAAAGTGACCTGGATGGACAATGTACGAACAGCGAATGGTAGCAGTCGTAACTATAACAAATTTTTAACATTTAAAACTTCAGTTTTCAATTATTTGTTTTTAAATATTCGCTCACAAATCTCATTCTTTGGTTCAATCAATTCTTTAGAGGAATCACGAATTGACGTCGACACCGAACGTGAAGACGCCACAGAAACGCTGTCATCAATTTCGTCCGCATATGCATATGCATACCCATTTGCACTTGCACTTGCTCTCTCTTTATCGTAGGGAACTAATTCCATGCTGAAATGTTCAAAATTAAACAAAAAATAATTAAAAAGCAAAAAAACGTTATAAAATAAAAACCATAACGGAAATCAGGGTTTAAATTTCAGAAAAGAAAATAAACTCACGAATTGATGAAATCGATTCCTTCAACTTCACCAATTTTTTTAATGTAATTCTTCACATCATCAGTGTTTATATTTAACCTAAAATGAAATTTATTTCCCGATTAATGTTTACCGCCTTCTAAAGACAGAAATTACCTGAATTTTGCATTGCATTCTGTTCTAGCGTCTTGCAAATGACAGGGGAGCTTTAAAGCTTCTTTTATTTGGCGTAGCATTTCAAAATAATCGTAAACGTTATTCGATTCTGAAATCGATGCCTGAAAATCTATTAAAATGAAATAAAATCAAATTAAAACCAATTTTTAAAATCAAAAAGATAAAAAATACCTTCGATCAACTTGGAAATAATTCTCAGATTTCCTTCCGCCTCATCTTTCTGTTTTTAATTTTTTTTTTTTTTTTTTTTTTTTTTTTTTTTTTTTTTTTTTTTTTTATAAGTTTTAATTCTGTAATTCAATACACAAAATTTTCAAACAACTCACCATCAAATTCGCTCCAGTCATTTTATCACAAAGAACTTTAGCTTCTTCAATCAATTCGTTTTCTCTAAATGTTAAAATTAGAAGAAAAAAAATTTAAAAAATAACATTTTAATTTAAAAAATTACAAAATATTGTACCTCGTTTGCAAAAATCCATAAATGTGACTAATTGCAGTTCTTATAACATTAATCAGCGAAGACAAACTTATTTTGGACGCGTTTGATGCCTTCAATTGCTGTATTAAAATACAAATAAGAAATTTCATTATAAATAAAATACAAAATAAAATTCTATAATAATAATAATAATCATTTAAAAAAACCTATAGGTAAATCAAAAATTTAATTTCAGTCAATATTCCAAACAAAGAAAAAAATCCATCAAAGAACGAAGTGATTCCACTGAATTTCCTTATGAAGTAAAAAGCAAAACATTAGAGAAAAAAATCAATAGAAGTTAGAGTTAATTAAAGTAAATTTGGTGAATGTAATGACCTCATATTGAAATTCACTGACCAAACACACCCAAGGTCCAATTATGACACTTATTCTACCTTGGGCCAATATATAACACCAGAAAATCAGAGTAACCTTTCCATTTTCCATCTCAGCCTTGTCCATCATGACACAGCGCAAGACAAATTTGCATTTTTCACTATTTACTTTGATTGGTAAGTTGGATTTTCAGAAACTTTGTTATTTCTCATTAGTTAAAAAACATTCTCGTTGTAAATAAATAATTCACAAAACAAATTTTTTACAGTTCTTCTATTTACAAATCAAGTCTTCAGTGAAGAATCCAATGACGACAAGAGAAGCAAAGTAAAAATAATTTATTTCTATTAAGTTCAATGAAATTAACATTTCCATTAATATTAATGGAAATATTAATTTCAATGAGCGCATTCATTAAGTCATTTCAACATACAAATCGCTTGTTTTACACATTAAAGACGCTACTTGTACTAGTTAAATAACTAAATGAATTCGCTAAGTGAAAAAGATACTAAAAATATATATTTTTAACATCTTGTGACATTTGTCCAATGACCCGCCAATAACAAGTCAAAAATCAAATAAGAAAAAAAAAATAAAAAATAAAAAAAAAACTCAAAACCAATTTCCTCGAACCTAATAGCACTATTATCTCGTCTCTAATAACTGGCCCTGCTCATGCCAATGAACCGCGACAAAATCGATATGAAAATAACACAAAATCACCTTTTCAATTTTAAGTTATCATTAAAAAAAATTTCTTTTCAGTCGCTAAGTCAAACAACTTCACGTGAGAGTTCATCACCTTCATACGGTTACACCTTCCGCCATTACCGCAGACCCAGATACTCTCATAAGCATCCTAATTCGAAATCAGTGTCAACATATAATGGCCATCCGCACTTTAGCTATGGAAAAATGACAGCTTATCACGCAGCACCTGCACTCACTACTTACGATGCGGGACTCGGGTCTTACGCCCCAACATACGATTCTATGGGAGGTTACAAAGACCTTGATTACCAACAAAAAGAAGAAAACAATCATCAAATAAATTATCACGATCACGAAAAATGCCCATACAAACATGACTCGGAAGCTAAACAACCGGAAAAACCAAGCGCCCAGATAAAAGCCAAGATGGCGTCTACCACGGCCCTTCAACGGCATATGAAGATAAAAACAATCATTACGATGGTACATCGCAAGACGATGTCGATTACAAACCTCATGATAAGCCATATAAACAAGATTTTGGAACTATAGAACCGGAAGAACCAAAGCGCCCAGCTAAAAGCCAAGATGGCGCTTATCACGGACCATCGGTGTCATATAAAGAGGAAAACGATCAATACGGTGGTACATTGCACGAAGATGTTAATTATAATCAACACGATAAGCCATATAAACACGAATCTGAAACTATAGAGCCAGAAGAACGGAAACGTCCAGTTAAAAGCCAATACGTTGCTCACCACGGCCCATCAGCGGAGTATAATGAAAACAATCATTACGATGATTCACTGCAAGACGAAGTTGATTATAAACCTCATGACAAGCCTAAGTATGAGATGATCGAACAAAATGACAAATACGAAAAAGAAAATTATGGTAAACACAAAAATTCGAACTACTACGCGCACATCGAAAGTATGAACGAAGGCGGACATTACGAAGCTTATCCCGTTTACGAAGGTGGACGGTTCGTGTATAATATTTATACCGAACACGGAAGACCAGTTCATCATAAGTCAGTCAAGCACGAATCGAGCTATAAACCACACATCGAGAATTACCACTATCAGCATGCGAAATATCCTTCGCAAACCCATTCAACTTCCAGCAGACCAAAATATCCGACTAATTACCAACAACTCCAACCCAAACCCTCTGAAAATAAACAACCCAAATATCCATCGGAGGAAGAGCACGACGAACACAAAGAAACAAAACAAATGTCTCACATTCATGATGGCGGAGCTCTTCACTATCAAACCAATTACCATCAAGAATATGCCCAACCTGAGTACAATAAAAAGACAAAATATTCATCTAAATATCCATCGGTAGATGATTATCAAGAATATGCTCAACCGGAGTACAAAAAAGAGATACAAGATTCATACAAACACCCATCTGATGATGACCATCATGGATATGCCCAACCAGAGTACAATAAGAAGCCAAAAGATTCACCAAAATACCCATCGGTAGATAATCATCAAGACAAAAACAAGAGTCTAACTCTGGAAGCAATACTCCTCACAGTAGCTACATGATGCAAGTTCACATTCCCTGGTCTAGTTTTAAGTGCCAAAACCACTACCATCCTGGATTTTATGCTGATGTTCAAAGTCATTGCAGTGTATGTATCCTCAGGTTTAGTTTTTAATTTACTTTTTTTTCTTTCTATGAATTTGATTTTACAGATTTGGCATTACTGTCAACCAGATGGCAGACAGGATAGCTTCAAGTGCGTCAAAGGAACACTTTTTAATCAAAAATCCTTAACCTGTGATTGGTGGTTTAATGTGGACTGCCCAAATTCACCCTATTATTATGACAATAACCGGGAACTTTATAAATTGTATGGCCATCCACATCATGGCGAAGTGAAAATGAAAAAAGAACAAATGATCCTCAGATCTGCACTTCCATCACCATCATCAAAGAAGAAAACAAAAAGACCAAAAATCGTCATTTTAACTGTTAACAATAAATCTAAAAACAAGAAAAAAATTAAATTTTCAAAAAAATTGTTCCTCTTTTTTATATAAAATTAAATCAAGTTTTAAACTGTAAAAATTATTTGTGGTTTTGTTGTTTTTTTATAAAGAATAATGTAATATAATCAACTTGTACAAAATAAAGTGTTGTCCAATATAAAAACAGGGTTATAAAAACAACTTCCTTATGTAGGTTCACTGACAGTTACATTTTTTATGTTGTTGATAAAAAAAAAAAAAATTATTTCATTTTTAAATATAGGACCACGTTCAATATGGGTCAAATGATTTAATGTTAGAAACTGCAGGAGGAGCTTTGAAAAGAGCACATGCAAACATTCAGTTCCACATATTCCACCATAATAAGACTTTAAAAAAAAATCAATATTTATCACCTGAAATACATTTGTTTTCTTTTCCTAAAAGACGTAAATTCGTTTAAAGCATATTTGTACTGCATATGTGCATATGTGACCACACAATGTATGTTTTTTTAATGTTACGGTAGTTCCATAATTTATATTACAATTATTTTCCATTGATTTATAAGCCTTTTTTTTTATAAATTACTTCATAGCTCCTAATTTGTTTACCATAAGTTATTACCTAAAATAAATTTTAAAAAACCAATCGTTTCCAAAGATCCATAAAACTATCCAATCTTTTCATGCTTGCTTAAATGTTGCAATAAAAAAGAAGAAAAAAACTAGAAAATTACATGTTTGATTGATAATAAATTTAAAAGATTTCTTTTTTTAAATATAGTGATTTTCGAAGTTATCCATTTAAAACGAAAATTTCAATTTCTGAATTTCTCAAGCTTGATCCTTAAATGATTAAATGATCTTCAGTATTTAATTTCCCAGAAAAAAATAATAATAAAAAAAGATTGTCTAGTGACCTAATGATTTCATACAATCACCCATTCATCAACCTCAGTACTCCACCTGATAAATCACAAAATTTGACATTTTCCCACACCACTCCCAAAAGCTCACCATAACTTGAGAGAATTTACACCACAAAAACAAAAAACTAAAAATTAAAAAATTAGATTTGGGTAAATAAACCTACGACTACTGCTCCACTTTCATCACAAATAATTCCTAGTCCCACTTGACTTGAGTCAATCACCCTTTCAGTGGACATTGCACTTGCAATCAACCTCCGATTGGTCCTTCATTTCTAAGCCTTCCCCTCCTCGATACACAATTTCAGTCTACTGCTATTTAAAAATTGAAATTCTTCGGAACAAGTGGATTTCTCTCGCTCAGGTCAGTCAATTACAACCATATTTCATTCATATAACACAGCATCTGAATATCAATTACTCGCAGGTGCTCAAATCATGAAGCTAATTTCAACAATTCTTCTTCTAGCAATATCATGTATGTTATTTATATCTTTATTCACTTTTTTCTTCATTTATATCTAAAATATCATTTTTATTTCAAACTAAATAGCTGCAGTAATAGCAGAAAAGGTATTTAAAAAAAAAAAACCAACAAATTTAACCATTTTTCACATTAATATTCCAATTTCTATGGCAAAAAAAGCTTCCCGACCTAAAATACCTTAAAAAAAAAACTGCAAGGTTGAGAAAAAATTTTTTTTTTTTTAAACCTTTGCCAATTTCCTTTAATGAATTTTAATTTAGAAAGGTCGAAAAGCTCCGCACCTAAAAAAGCAAGTTGCCACAGAAATTAGAACTTTGATCTAAAGTTAAAAGAATAAATAAAATCAAATCTTCCTGTTTCCATCTAGTCCCGTGAACACACACCCAGCACTTTACCCCCAGTCTTGATCCGCTATCGAATCCCTGATCACACAAGTAGATCATCATCATCACCTCGCCTCGCCCACCACACAGAGTTCTGGGGCTTCAACGGCCCAGAAAAACCTCTCAGGTTCCGGCAAGCCAACACGGAAAACTCGACCATCGATTCGGAGGCGGAAAAAACGCTTTTAGAGGACGATGACATCACACTCAAAGGTCTCGGCAAACTCGCGGACGACGATTCCAAATCCAAATCAGCTCCATCCAGCGAGCAACAAACAACTTCCGGCGGAAAAGAAGATCAGGACCCGGCCCAAAACGAGGCCGAGTCGAATTTCAAGATCTTCCCTTACCTTTTGATAGGTAAGACCGAGACGGGCGACCACTTCCCCTTTTTGGCCATGCTGAGAGACAAGAAGAAGGACTTCAAAGAGGAACAAGATGCGTTTGTGCCGGCGTTCGTGGCCGTTGCCCCAGAACCCCCTCGAGTAAGAGAAGAGGAAGTGGAGCCACCACAACAGTTAATTGCAGCTCCCATTCTCAACCTTCCAATGCCACTCAGACACCTCGTGAGACACGCTAATCCGCTCATCCCGCACGATCATCATCCCTCTAGGCCAGAGCCAACCTTCTTCCAACGAGAGTTCATGGAACCTGTGCCATTCCATCGTCCAGCTATGCCTGTTTTCCATCCTTAACCCTTTCCTTTTTCTCACTGTCGGTTTTATTTAAGCCTCCAGATACCTGAATGTCGCATCTCGGTTCGATAAACCAATGAGAGGGTAAAAATCCTTTGGTATCGGAGGGTTAAATGCTAAACAAAATTTATAAATATGTAAATTAATTCATTCATTAATAAAATTGCCTAACTTCATGCCACATTTCAGATTCTAATACGTTTGTTTTCCTTAATTTTTATGTTCTAAAATAATATATTTTTTTAAAAGTTTCAGCCATTTTTTAAAAAAACTTTTGTACGTTTATGTGCTTTAAAATAAACAATTTTTAAAAAAATAACAAAAAAAAATGAAACAAAACTTGTTTGATTTCAAATTCTTATTTTCCTGGTGAAAACACACAGAAACTTTTTATTTTTTAAAATTCTTCTTCCTCGAACAAACGAACCATTTCACCTTACCACCTGATCCATATCCAGCTCACACCTGTCCCCCTTCTCCTTGACACTGACCTTAATCACTTAACCACACCCTGTTTTACTCTTATTAAAAATAAAAAAAATTAGATCATGGGGTCAGCAACAACAAAACGTAATTCACCTGTGCATACTCAAGGTCTGCCATTTTGTTTTTTCATTTCAAAACTTTGAGGCTAGGACATTGCCTGCGGCTGACTGTGTCATCTTCAAACTGAAGGACATAAAAGGATTAAAAAAATTGAAAAACCCGGAGGAGATTCTCTTGTTAGTAAACATCCATGGACTGGATAAGTGGAATAGCAGGTAGGAAAAAAATTCTAATGGATAAAAGTACAGGGGTAAAGAGGGTATGAATAATTTATGACACTAGCAGACCATTTTTTTTTAAGTATTCAGACAAATTAATATCAGAAACTCATTTTTTTTCCTCCTTTGACCAGTCGTATTCGTCAGTTTTCTCACGATATCACTAACATGGAGTAAAAAAATCGACCCCATCAAGGCAACAAGAACAAATTTACTGACAACTCAACCCGGTGAAAAAGTACAAAGTGCTAACATTCCAGGAATTCCCGGCGTAGACTACCCAATCTTGGCCTCCGTACCAAAAACGCAGTTTCTGTGTGGCCTCGTGCAGCCCGGGTTCTACGCTGACCCACATGCAAGATGCCAAGTAAGATATATAAATAAAAAAAACAATCAAAATATAAAAAAAAAGTTCAAAATTAAAATTTAGCATTTTTGATATTGTCATTTGTATTTCTGTTTATATTTATTTTTTCAACATGGTCGTGACCCCAAAGACCGAATATGCCAATGATTTCTGTATTTTAATATAGTGGACACCGCTTTGCTTTCAAGCATTGCCAATGCACACCTTGATCTCAATTTTTAAGTGTACATTTCCATGTAATTCCTCCGTATCATCCTCTTTCGCATATAATTATAATTAGTCAGCAACTGGTTCAAACTGCACATCCACAATTCAAAACAAGGCTTTTTGCATCAAAAAATGATATTTTTGATGCAAAAATCCACAAAGTTTACTTGAAATCTGACCATATTTTTGTCAACTTTCAACTAAACTAAAGATTGATGTTGAATAAACATCTTCAGTATGTTGAAATTGTTTATTTCACCTGTTAAGTGTACTAGTTTTAATCCAAACCATAAACAAATGTCAGTTCAATGACATTAATGGACCCTTAAACCATGTTAATCGACTACCAAGATTCAATTTTTTTTTAAATAAAATAATTAAAAATAAATAATAAAAAAAATGAAATCTAGGATTATTTTTTGATCATAACTCAAAAGTTAATTTTAACAAACAACATAATATATTTCCAAACTCAATAATTAATGGTATAAATCTGTACCATATTCGACATGAACTCAAAACCAATAAAAAGTTAATTACAGAATTCCTCCCTTTGGGCTTCAAACAACAATAAAAACCAGCTTCAGCTACCAATTTAACGTACAAAATTCCTTATAGAAAATCCTGACAACTTAACCACCCTTCTCCCTTTACCAGTAAAGGGTAATTAGACAATTATGATCAGAGATTAAAAAATAAATCAAGTTTTCCAACCATTTTTTTCCACCCTTCAATCAAATCTGATGTGTGCTACGTCACATTTCTAACCTTAATGCCATCGCATCGCTCATAATTCATAGTCTAAACGTAGAAAAACAGCTGTATAACCAGTTTAATTAATGCATTCATTTCCAAAATACATAATATGACGCGGTGAACTCTTACTCCGAAAGGTCACATATTTAAGGATAAGTTAGCAGAAATTCAAATTAGTTTTTAAAAAAATAAATTTACAAAAATTCTTGACGTCTCACCAAGAATTCCACAAAAAAAAAATGTTGTTTACTCATCAGTAAGCAACATTTTTCATCAATTCCTAGTTAACCAAGTTGAAACTGTTTGTTATTTTCAGGTGTGGCATTATTGCGACATGGATGGACGCCAAGACAGCTTCCTGTGTCCAAACGGTACCCTTTTCAATCAAGTCGTACTCACATGTGACTGGTGGTATAAAGTGAACTGTGCAGACGCAGTGCGAGCTTACCTTATCAATGGAGATCTGTACCGGCCACCACCGAAAATCTTAAACATACCAAAATCAACGAGTGACATCAAACGGGTGTCAAACGTCAAGAGGAGTTCCATTTTACCCTATACTTAACTTTTACACTTCATATTATTTCTCTGTTCTTTTTCTTCAGAGAATTTTAATGTTTTATCGCATTTTTATAAAAGTTTTATATTTTTAACAAGAAAAATAAATGTACAAATCAAGAACTAATATTTTGCAAACTCCCTGAATTGAAATTTACCTCATCTATTAAGATGCATGACATTGAGACAAATTCGTCTCAATTTATTAATATAACTATAATTAAATAAGACTAGTATATAGAACCAGCTCATTTAAATGTCATGTTAGTCAACCAGAGGGAGTTTGTGCTCAGTTTATAAACAGTTTATTTGACTGTAATTGTCTATAAATCACTTGAATAAAATTCATCATTTCATTCAACTTTTACCTGACAAATCCAATTCCTAACTACATAACAGGCGCGGCCTAGCTTTAACTTTACTCTAAACAGATCGCTGACCCGATTAAAAACAAACCTGAGCCAATCACCCCAACATTTTAAATCCATCTATAATTAATGATCCACTATTCAACTCAAGACCACCACATCCTTTGCCCATCCCTTAAAAACAAATACAAAATAAAAAATAAAAAATAAAATCCAAAATAAATCCCCAAAAAGTCCCATTTCCTTGCTTCATTTTCCAAATACCTCGGAAACAACGTTATGCCGGTAATTACGAAATCTGACCAGTTTTTAACAAGTAGACAACTGGTCAATTAATAATCAAGTAGACAAAATGCCGGAAAAATCGAATTATCTGGCACCCTGGTCTGACTCGCCATTATCCGGCATGCCGTTCTTTCCGAGGAAATACGGTAAAATTCTTAATCTTTCTAGCAAATATTCCACCACTAAAACTCTTAATTTAATACCCACACAACAAATCTCGCGGACCAACTCAAAACCCAACGCTTACACTACTAACCCAATTTTGTCGCCTGAAGACGGCAACGACCTCAAGTAGCAATGATTCCTAGGTAGCCAGCGGTGGGCTACTCCACCCCAACGTATATAAACTCAGGGGCCACGACGGGCAGTGGCCCACTGAACCACAACCAGCCACGAGCACAGTCCGCACACACACACACACACAAGGATAAACAACTATGAAACTATTATCAGCTTTGTTCGTCTTAATCTTATTAAGTAAGTGTCTTGTAAGACTTTAAGGAGTTTCACTCCGATGGATAATATCCGATTTTTAAATAATTCGGATGGAATCCTAAAGTGTGAAATCCCCTTTTAGTTTCAATATTTTTCTTTGGTCTTTATTTAAATGATGAAATTGTTTAATATTTTAGTAATTGTGTAATTTTTTTTCTTTTGTCAATTTGAACATTGTTTTATAGAAGTATAATGAATTGTAACATTATATTACAGATGAATTCGATAATAGAAATATTTTCCATTTTCGAATGCACCTTATTGTTTTATTTTTTTCAAATTTAGAATTGTTCATTTAGTTTTTATTTTTCTATTATTCAAAATCCCGATTCAGATTTCAGCCACGTACAACTTAGTATGCACAATAAAATGATCCGTCATATTAAACTTCCAAAAAATGTTATTTAGTAAGTGTAATGAATGTATTCAAGCTAACATCAACCCATCCAAATTACAATATTAACAGGAAATTTGCCTAGTTTAAACCATAATGCACGTAATAAGAAAAAGAAAAAAAACAGGTAATTGACATTAGATCGAATCTTAGATTGTATAATTCAGCTTCCTTGTAAAAAGTGAATAACTTTTACCACATCTAACATCTAAAAATTAATTAATCTCGAATTAAAATAATTTCCTCTTCCTACAAGATGAAATTATGTTTTCTGACAGTTAATGACCTAATACAACCATAACTACAAACGCAAAACAGATGATTACTTCATTTTAAACTCGCCCCAATTCCCCAGTAATACAAGTATAAAAAAGCCAAGAATGATTTGTTACTCCCGAAATAAATTAACACACTAAAGCATTTTAAGAATCCAAATTTTCCAATTAAAATTCAAAATACGGTAAACAGAAAACAATTTGAATACTCAATTATGAATTTATTCATTTTTTTTTACCCAGGTTTTGTTTGTGCCGAAGATGGAAATACGGAACAAGAAGCCACGGAGGTAACGTCAACAAAATGAATCATTAAAGCAGCAAAAATTAATTATTTCTTTTGAATTTTAATTAAATCTTCAGAAAGTAGATACCCCTGACCCGAAACAAATCGAACCCCCACCTCGACAAACTGCTACGAGAAAACAATTCTCACGCCCCCAAGATATGCGAGAAGGCCCCAGAGAAGGCCCCAGATTCCGGCCGAATCCCCAATTCCAAGAAAGACCCTTCAGATTCCAGTCGCCCCGACAACTCCCCGAACAGCAACATCATCACTTTCATCCATCCGAATTAGTTCGCCGTCCAGTTTTCATCCGGGAACGTCCACAATTTGAAGACGGGCGCCAATTCCACATGGATCCCATGATCCGCCACGTCCGTCCCCAACAAATGCGCGCGATCGACCAAATGCGAGTACCGACGACGGACATGTTCAGCGATCCCCACTCATTCTCCCTTCCCATATCCCAATTCAAGCCAGTCCGTGTACACCATACACCCCCTAACGTGAAAACCCAACCTCAACCTCAACCCCAACCCCAACAATTCAAACCGCAGAAAACTCCATTCAAATCGGCCTCACCGTTCCCCACAACATTCTTCAACATGCCATTCAGTTCCGTTGCCATGACCCCATTCAAAGTGACCACCGCATTGGAAAACGGCGCCAACAAACCCGAATCCGACGTCAAGGAAGCCCAACCGAACGAATCCTCAAAATCCCCCTCGGAAAACTTCCGATTCGTACCCCACGAGGAAATGGCGTTAGTGCAGAGACCATTCATCCAATCCGAACCGCAATTCACGTCGTCCATGCTGCGCCAACGCCCCATCTTGAATCAATTCGACAAACTACGCTCCGCTCAAGACTTCCAGTCTCAGGAATTCCTCGAACCGCTTCCACCGGTCAGAAGACCACCATTTACCCAATTCGAACACCCTCAAGGAAGCGCCTTCGAGTTCCATCCCGAAGGAATGTCGTTCGGAGCTCCGATCTCCTTCCAAGTGGCACCGGGTGAATTGGAAGCGTTGAGAAACGCTCAGCAAGATGAGGGACAGTCGAGCAAAACCAAACAGAAAGACGAATCCAAGAAATCGTTCGAGGAGAATCTCAAATCAACCGCCGCCTTTTCGTCCGGAATTAAATTCCGTCCATTCGGCATAGCTCCGGTCAACTTCCAAAACCCAGGATCAGTGGGTGGCGATTCCCTCCGAAGTGCGTCGCTCGAATCCCAAAAAGAAAACAGCCAACCGGGTAAATCGCCATTCCGTCCAATTATTCTTCGTCCGGTCAAACTCCTCTCTCCGCAAGGAGCAGACATCACGAAATCCGCATCGTCCGCCGAAGATGAATTCAAAGCGTTCATGACCATTTCCGACGACGATCTGCAACCGATGGAGTCGACCAAATCGGCAAACGAAGAATCCCTCAACGGTAGAGAAGTGGCATCCGCAGAACCGGAAGTGGAGCCTCGAAAACCACTATCCACACGACCCGCTCATCAATCCTCGCAGCTGGTTCGCGTTAGACCAAGGGACGGCGAACCCAAAACCGTCGTTTCATCTTCTAAACCTTCGGTCAGTTCCGAAGGTCTTCGATTCCGATCCGCCTCACCATCCCAACATCATTTTCAGCATTCAAGAACTCATTTACGACCCATCAGTTCATCTTTCGTCGAATACCGTCTGCAGCCTAGTTACATCCGATCTTTCGGACCATCACGAGCCAACGCTAGAATTTATTACGAACCTTCTTATTTTAGTCCGTTAGTTAACCAACGCGATATGTACGATCGGGAAGATGACAGCATATGAATTTAAGTTGAAGTCATTACTTTACTCGCTATAGAAACCGGAAACGGATTTCAAATTGCCATTTTTTTTTGTTTTGTTGCTTTGTAAATATATTTTTTTGTGTGTAGATTTTAGCAGGCATTTAATGCAAAACTGGTGTTTGCAGCCCAAGTTAATAGCGTAATTATTTAGTGCAGTTAAATAAAATTAATTATCTCAAAAATTCTAACCTGGATGGCGCTTTTTAAGTTTTCTTCGACACACTTTAATTCTTCGACTGCTTCCTTTAACTCTTCACTACTTTCATTCTAAAATGAATATTAATCGATTAGAGTTTACTTCAAACTTTTTCAAATTCAAATTCAAATTAATACCCGAAATACGACATCGTGTCCTTTATGAGTTCTGTGTGCACAAAGCGCGCAACAGAACTCGTTGTCATCGTTACAGAAACACTCCAGTAAACGATTAGTATGCTTCTCGCATTTTTCCGTGATTTTGTATTTACTAAAATTAATTTTTTTTTTAAATAATGTAAATATGTACGCACATCGCGAAACAATACCTATTTGGGAAAAGGGGTCTACGTGTGTGACACTTTGTTCCTTCCTGGAAATGGTTCTAAAAGAAAAAACGATTAATTTGTCAATTTTATAGTTTTTTAGAGTTTAACTTACGGTCTCGAAACAGTTATCGCAAGCCACAACGTTGCATTCATTACACGAAATCGTAGCAAGCGATACATTGCATTCGCTGCATTGTTTAACTAGAAAGAATTAAATAATGCGGTTTTAATAATAAAGTAAAAATTACAATTAAAAAAAAAAAAAACAATGTTTAAATTCAAATTTCGACGTACGTGGCTGTTCAATTGTTTCGTTCCTTTTATCAGCCACAGAAATGAACTTCTGTTTTAGTAAATCAGTTCCTCTGTTGAAAAAAATATAGAATAAATATTCATATTCGCAAATATTATCACCAATTCTATTTCTTACCGCTTGGGTAGCCGATGCTCATACAAGACACCCAGTAAGTACGTAAACGGTGGATATCTATGCATATTCTCATCATCTTGCTTCAAGATATTCTCGGACTAAAAATTGATTATTTTTTTTATTTTTTCATTATAATTTAATTCACTTTTTAGGAAATTTGTTAAGACTTACTTTACACGTGTCACATATAATGGAGTGTAACCTTTGCCTTTCTTTTGTCCTAATACACATGCTACAAATCGGATGACCGCAATTCAATAAATGAGGTTCTCGCCAATATTTATTATTATTCACTTGCCCATCTAAATAGCGTAAGAAAATAACATTAAAATGAAGCTCGTGCATTTTGTTTCAATTAAAAAGTTTACGATATGAAAAGTTGAAAGTAAATAACACGAAAATGAATGATAGCGGTATTCTAAACGTCAAATTTTTTACCTTTACTGAACTTGTTGGTTGAAATGTCACCTTTCAATGTGAAAGGTTTTTTACAGGTCGGGCAATTGGGTTGGTATACTCTCTGTCTATTATCGTTCATTTTTGATAGTAAAAGCAGAAATCTGTTCTTTGAATTTTCATCTGAAAATTCGCTGCGATAAATGAAAAATCTTCAATGAAAATTTGCTGCGATAAATGAAAAATCTTCAATGAAAATTTGCTGCGATATATGAAAAATATTCAATGGGGTTATTTTTGACAAAATGCCAGCGAACTAAGAGCACGCACGAGAGCCGAACAGCACGCTGTACAAGCCATAAAACGAGTGAACAATAACCACAGGACGATGCTCCACATACTGATTTTGCTAGAACGGGCTGCACGCATGCGCATCAAGTTAAAGTCTGGCGCTAGCTGCTTTTGTATTAAATATTTTAAAATTAATTTTTTTCTAATTAAAACATTTTATTGTTATGTGAAAGAAAATATCGAAACAATTTTGTAAAAGCATACCAATATTTATTTTTTTAAAATTAAGTTTATAACATAATGATTTAAGGATGCCGCTTGGTATGACAAGCCTAAAACTGTGTTACCGTACTGTAAGTTTGATCAAAAACATCTATTTTAATACGCGCCACTACTCTAAAAAATAAACAAAATTTTCCTTTTATACAGACACGTCATTTTCCCAAATTATTCACAGTGCTTTCAATCATCGAAGATCTCATCAGCAGACCTATCCATCTGGACAGTGAAACAGAGACTGCTGACTGAAATTAAACACACAACTAAAGTTTTTACTGCTTCATCCATTATAATTAGTCATTTAATGAAACCAGAGAAATATCAAAAAATAAATATCAAAAAAATAAGTTTGATAAAATTATTCTTTTTTATATATTATGTATTATAGGATCACATTTCAATATTTTGATCTATTAATGTCACCAATTCAAATAAACAACAACTGAAAAATATCAGTGATGGGCACTAGTTAACTAGAAAACTAGTTAACTAGTAGTTTAACTAGTTTATGACTAGTTAACTACTAGTTTTAACTATATTTGTTAAAAACTAATTAACTAGTAGTTAACTGGTTTTTTTAGTATTTTGCATTTTTCAACTATTTTTTTTTTATGGCTGAGGTAAATTTTATTATATTTTCTGAAAAATGTACTTAAATGATGTGACATGTGTTTGTGTTGGTAGTTAACTTAGTGTTGTCCATCATGTATGAGCTTTTCAGCATGCTATCGTTAACGATGGGTGTAGAAAAAACATGAAAAAAAATGACGGAAATATTTGTGTTTGTTTATTGCTGCAGTTTTTTAAAACTAGTTATAACTAGTAGTTATAACTAGTTTTGAAAAAAATTTATAACTACTAGTTAAAACTAGTAGTTAACTAGTTTCCAAAACGCTAGTTACTAACTAGTAGTTAACTAGTTTCCAAAATGCTAGTTACTAACTAGTAGTTAACTAGTGTTTGACTAGTTAGTGCCCATTACTGAAAAAATAAATAAATACAAATAAATTTGGGATGTATTAAAACTAAAATTTTAATAATTATTTAAGTACCGTACACATTAGTTGCTATACGATTATGGTATAGCAGTTAACTCACAATTACCATCATTTTGATTAATTCTGACCAAAATGACTTTCCACAGTTGAAGCAGAGTTCATAGATTAATTTTAGAAAACTAAACTAAAAACTAAACTGTTCATTAATTATGTGGTGAAATTTCTTCAGTCAATTTATCCGCACTGTCTAAAAAAATCAATAAAATAAAAAAATCAAAATCAATTCATTTATAAAAACAGAAAATTCTGTAATACCTTCAACGTATTCACATCTGGAACCAATAAACCCAGTCCTACATAAACAAACCATGGCATGAGTATCATCTAAAATCACACACCGACCTCCATTTAAACAGAACAATTGCCCATACGGGTCAGGACAAACAGCATGCTCACAATGATCACCTGAAATAAATAAAAATGAGCAAGAAGAACTAAAAACTATAACAAAACAACTTCTAGCGATTAGAAAAATTGATTCTTCTGCCGCTGTAGCAGTATTTTAACGTACACGTAAAACGCTCACAATCTGTTTTGACTATTGTTTGGATCAATATAAAAATTATCGTCAACATCAATCTTTTGCATCTCGGAGCTAGTCGCCATTTTTTTGACATTTCGGCATAAATTTGTCGTTGAACCGCTTTTTACTTTAACCGTATTGCCCGAGGCAAATACCAAGGTTACCTCGAGCTTCACCACCCATCGTTTGTATTTTTGCAAAAACAGTCATTTAAATAAACCGATACGCTTCAAAATGTACCTGTTCTATCATTTGAACATTGGCAGTAATAAAAATCATTCATTTGGGCTTGAACACAAATTCCTCCTTTCATACATGGGGACGATGAGCAATAATTAACGCTGACTCTGTGTACTGTCATAGCTTTCTCTAAAACACAAATAGTTGTATCAATTATTTAAATTTGAATCTAAAAACCATTACCATTCAATGTTTCGCATTTTAATCCCGCCGTCCCTACAGGACATGAACAAGTGTAATGTCCTCCATCGTGAAGACATTTTCCACCGTTTAAGCAAAAACCAGATGGACATGTGTGAAATTCGCAAAAAGTTCCTGTTTATACAAAAAAAAAATTATATACAAAATAAATAAAAGTTCGGGCGTTTCTATAACGATTACCTTTAAAACCGTCGAGACAAATGCAAAAATCCTCTTGACCAACCACGTAACAAGTTCCACCATTTCGGCATGGATTTTGATCACACTTGTGATCGTCAATTCCGTTGTCATTCAGTTCCGAGTCCGTTTGTAGGAAACCTTCACATTAAAAAAATATTTAAAAAAATGATAATGCAAAAATAATAATCATGATTTTAACCGTACAATCAGTTTCCTTTTTAGATCCATGTTCCCAAGTGATGGATCCATGAGAGCACGACTTGCAATTCGTTTGTCCCGTTTGATCCTGATACGTATTCAAAGGACATAATAAACACGCATCATCCCGCAAGTATGTTCCGGTTGAACATTGCACTTTAAAAAAATGAAATACAGTAAGCCATTAAATATTTTTATTTTTAACAATACTTACAACACCTGTTCGTGTCTTTTTCAACAAAGTAGGCCTTGCTAGTACATATTAAATCAATAAATCCCTGTTTGTAACTGTCTGGCTTAACTCTCGCACCATTGTCTAATAACTGCAATTGGAAACTTTCATCGGAGGTTACAATAGAGTAAGTTCTTTGCTGTAATAATAACAATTCTTATTATTTTCACGAATTTTCTTCAATCAACTTATTATTGTTAGGCACTTGAATTTCGGTCAAGTAAACTTCAGCTTCCGGGTCATCAATGTTGGCGTAATAATAATCATCTTCATCAATAGGCGTAAAAAGAGCAGTAATATTCCAACTAATTTCCAAATTAGAAATTCCATGTTTGTCGAGATTACATGTGTAAGTTAAATCGGAGCAATCTACTTGACTACAAACAACACTACTTCTTTCGAAAAGAGCCTTTTTAATATGATCCTGGACCTAAATTCAAGAAATAATTATAATTGCAATAAAATTGCGATTTCAAATTTTACGAACCTTCTTGATAGAAGATCCATTTTTACAATCGTCTACAGTTACAACAAAAATTATACCCGTTGTCAAACTCGTGTCCGTTTCATGGAGACAATCCGGAAGGAATTTAATACCGTAGATGTCCATAAAATCCCATTTCCCTATCTCCGCATAGCATTCAACATATCCTTTTTCCATCAGGGTTTTGTAAGTCGATAAAACAATAAAACCTGGTTTGCAGCTGACATCACATCTGAATATTCTGGTATCTTGATTCAGAAAACATTTCATCGTGGCGTTGGCAGGAGTTGTTAAAGATTTACATCGATTTTCTAATATAAAGTATTAAAATTAATTCAATTTCAGTTAGGAAAAAATCAAATCGAATTCGATTTAAATTTACCTCGAATAGTAATTTTATATTCACACTGTGTAGTTAAGCCAAAATTGGGATCAAAAGCCGTGCAATAATTAGTCACCTCGCCATAATACCAAATGTTATCAACTGAACAAGTGACATCAGCATTGAGACCAGAAGATGTACGAAATATTGGAATTGGTGGGGTATAACTGAAAGGTTGTTCAAGATATACTGTAACGTCATCACACATGCCGTTTGGTGGTGGTGGGTCTGAAAAATTAATTGCGGCGTTTACTTTTATTTTATTACATTTTTTTATTAAATTTACCAATAATAATCGTGTAATTACACGTTGCACGCGCTCCGTCGACGGGGTCAACAGCTCTGCAATAATTAATCTCCACGCCATAATACCAAATCCTATCGAGTGAACATGTAACATCAACATTGCGGCCGGAAGATGTGCGAAATATTGGAATTGGTGGTGTAAAATCGAAAGGTTGTATGAGAGCCATGGTAATATTATCACAAGTGCCGCTTACTAAAGTTGGTGCCTCTAAAAAATTAAATTCCAAAATTAATTCTCATTTTAATATACCGTATCGCATTAATTTTTCTTAATTTACCAAGAATCGTAATCGTAAAATTACACGTAGCAAATGTATCGAAATTGGGATCAGTAGCGACGCAATAGTTAATCTCTACGCCATAATACCAAATCTTATCGATTGAACATTTAACTTCAGCATCACGGCCGGAAGATGTAAAATATTTCGGAATTGGCGGTGTAAAAATAAAAGGATGTGCTAGAATTTCGGTAATGTCGTCGCACGTGCCAGTCGGTGGTGGCGGAGGCGGTGTTGGCTCTGGTAAATTTGAAAAATTAATGTTGGAAATTAATTTTTGTTTAATATTTTTATTTGATTAAATTTACCAAGAATAGTAATTGTATAATTACACGTTGCCTTCGTTCCGAAACCGGGATCAGTAGCGACGCAATAGTTAATCTCTACGCCATAATACCAAATCCTATCGATTGAACATTTAACTTCAGCATTATGGCCGGAAGATGTAAAATATTTCGGAATTGGCGGTGTAAAAATAAAAGGATCTGCTAGAATTTCGGTAATGTCGTCGCACGTGCCAGTCGGTGGTGGCGGGGGCGGTGTTGGCTCTGGTAAATTTGAAAAATTAATGTTGGAAATTAATTTTTGTTTAATATTTTTATTTGATTAAATTTACCAAGAATAGTAATTGTGTAATTACAAGTTGCACTTGTTCCGAGATTGGGATCATAAGCTAAACAATAATTAATCTCCACGCCATAATACCAAATCCTATCGATTGAGCATTTAACTTCAGCATTACGACCGGAAGATGCAAAATATTTCGGAATTGGCGGTGTAAAAATAAAAGGTTGTGCTATAGTTTTGGTAATGTTCTCACATCTGCCGAATAGTACACCAGGTGGCCCTGAAAATTAATTTCGATATTAGTTTTTATTAATTTTTACATTTTCAAATTAAATTTACCAATAGTAACCGTGTAACCACACGTTGCACTCGTTCCCAGCACGGAATCAGTAGCGACGCAATAATTAGTCACCGTGCCGTAATGCCACATGTTCTTTACTGAGCACGTAACGGTAGCATTACGTCCGGAAGAGGTAAGAAATATTGGAGTTTTTAATGTATAATTAAAAGGCTCTTCGCGAGTTAAGATAATGTCATCACACGTGCAGTTAATTAAAGTTGGCAACGGCAATGTTGAATCAATAACTTCAACGGTAAAAAAACACTTCGCAATAAGTCTCCAATGCGGATAAGTAGCTTCGCACTCATTTTCGTAAATTCCTGGCCCACTTTTTCTCTCAAATGTACATGTCACTTTTTCATTATCAGGATATAAAAGACCCGGTGTAATTATTGCTTCGTCCGTGGTAATTGTCTGGTTTTCACACTGAACAATTCTTATTTCAAAATCTAAAGGAAAAAAATGTAACTAAAACTACTGTATAAGCCTAATTAATGCGCGGATTAAAATTACGTGTTTTACAAGTACCTACCATGTAATTTTAACCCGCGTACTAATTGGGCAGGAAAACATCCTTTACTTTACCCAAACATTCAACTCGTGCACTTGAATTCCACAAATTTGGAGCTATACATTCTATGAATTCACCTCCCAATTGATCTGAAGGTATAGAATACCCAGGATAACATCCGTAACGGCAAACTGTTCCAACGACTAAAAGGCCAGATTTACTCGTAGTGCACTGCAAAAAACCATTGTCTGGATCCGCAGGCTTTGTACATTCGTCCATCCCTGTAGGAATTTGCATAAACGTTAATCTCATAACTTTTACGCATTTTTCTTATATAATCTCACATGTGCATATTGGAGATATCGTGCTGTTCCATCTGCCGTCGTTATTACAAACTCTTGTTGAATACCTCGGATCGTCCATTTCGAAACCATCGTCACAATGACTCGTACAAATTGTATACGGAATAATGAATCCACTACGGAATTTTGGCTCGCACTTCCATTTTGCATGTTTGATTTTTTCTGGATCGGAACAAATTACATCTAAAATAAAAAAATTAACGTGATATTGTAATATAATTATTATTATTTACATTACGGTGAAAATAGATTGCATAGTACCAGGTTCACAAACAGGAAATTTTTCGGTCCAATCTACTCCAGTATTGTTTCCCTCGCAATAACTTGTCCGGTGTCCCATCATTTTATAACCAGAATCGCACTTGAAGTCGCAACGAGAGCCCCAAGAACGTCCATCGGTGCAACGAATATTACCATTGGTAATACATTTTGGAATCGGACATCGATGAACTGACCAATATTGTTTTTAAAAAATTTAAAATAAAAATAAAAAAAAATAAAAAAGTTTTATTTTTATACCTTTAACGTGATATTTAAAACTGCAGGCGGTAACTTTTGTATCGGATTGAAAACGTAAATATATAATATGACTTCCTTCCGGTAGAATTCTACCAACTTTTCTATTGCCATCCAAAAATAAACTCAAGGGTCGGCTCACGACCCTGTGTCCATGGTGAGACTGTGGACAAGATCTTATAATTGGTAATAGCAAAGGTGCACATGTAACTCCCTTTTTTGCAACAATAATTTTGTTTCCAGGACAGCGCAGACATTCAGTTTTATCCACTATGCTTATAGCTGCGTGTAATGTTTATAATTAGTAAAAATAGAAGTAAAATACATTTTTTTCTTACCTATTCTTAAATTATAAATTTTAATTTTGGTATATGCTAATAAAATAAACAAAAAAATTACAAATTATACTAATACCGGTACTTATGTTCAACTACAACCAAGCCAATAAAACGAAGATATTTGACAAGATATTCTAGATCAGAAATGATTGTGAAATTTTATCTAAGTTTTACTAGCTTAGCTGTAGTTCAATTAAAAAACTCACGAAAAGCAGAACAATTCATAAGTGTAACGTCATTGCTTCCCCTTGCTGGGTCTAGAACCACATTAGACGTCATGCTATCATCATTCAGCACATCCTGCACCGACCCAACAGCAACGGATTCAAATTCAATATTCATCTTTTTCATTTTCTTCCTCCTACCGTGCCTATCTCGATGTCTCTTCATTTTCGTTTCTTCCACACCACCGGAAGCTGTGTCGCTGTGTCCGACTGACATTTTCATTTCACCGAAATTCCACTGACGTCCAGTGATATTCTTTTCACTATGCGTGAACTCAAGTCTAGAGTTTGAGTCACTGTCAATGTGATTCGACGGTGGAAGGAAATCTATCACATTGCTGGTGGAAATGGTGTTTACAATACTGATCTGCTCTTTCTCCCCATTCTTTGGTTGATTTGACAAAATTTCAATATGTGCTCGACTATTAGGGCTTTTAATCTGCGCCGAGGCATTCGCAGGAGCATAAGTAAAAGCGAGGACAGCATGAATGGATGGATTTTCACTTTGGTCATGCTTCGAGTTGGATGGTCTCTTGAAGAAATAGTGAGTGAGGTATGGGGTATCATAGAAGATTGATCTGTAATTACACGTTTGAAAAGTTATTACGAACGCAATTAATTAATTTAAGAAACCTTTGGTAAATTAGCAATCGATCACATTGATGTAGAAAAACATTTTTTTTGTGTGACATATATTGGAAAACTATTTGTGACTCGAAGGCCGAGTTTTAGATTAAAGCTATTGTGTTTAAACAGTCAACATATAAAAACTAAGGACAATCATTATCATTTATCAGGAAATAAATAAAAATTGATCTCAGTTTAACTGGTCTTAAGAGTTCAGATAAATATTCTTTTTTGCCTCTTTTATTTTATTTTTTCATGAATTAAAACAAATATAAATTAAACCTCTTTATATTCTAACCATAGTACTATGTAGAAATGAAAATAAAAGTGGCAAAATAGTTATAACATTCCTCCTCCTCCTCTTTTTAATACAACAGTAGTTGACTTAACTGCTAAGTTGACTTAAACTCATTACATGTGACGTTTTGGACGTCATAGCTATGGCAAATGACTCGCTTAAAGTAATTAATCTCACTTAAGTTGCGTTCAATATTGCCTGAATAAAATTCTTAAGTGTGTAGTTGACTTAAAGTAGCAGGACGTATCTTAAGTAAAGATGTCTAAAGTAGGAGGTTTTAGATGAATAGACCGTGACACGTCCAAAACGTCACATGTAATGAGTTTAAGTCAACTTAGCAGTTAAGTTAACTAAGTTAATTTCTCTAAATCAAATTGAACGCACCTACCGACATTGCAATGTGGATTAGAGATATCTTGTAATGAAACAGTAAATAAAATTCGATTTTCACACATACCGGTAATTTTCCAAAGATAAACCAAAGTTTATCACAAAAAAAAATGGACAAGTCTTACTAATAAACATAATTTGACTGATTACTGCACATGTTAACGACCTTGAATAGATAGCAAATACGATCGAAAAACTTGGTTGGTTGGTAAAAATAAATTTGCTGCTTTATAAAAGTATCGTAGTATTTGTTTTGCTCTAATACTGAAAACACTTCAGGTCATCTTGAAACTTTGTTAGAATGCTCTATACATTGAAAAGAACGTTTTAACAAGGTTTTGAAGGGATCTAATATAGACTTTGCTCCTTAAAACACTTCAGGCACTTCACACAATTCAAAACAAGTCTTTGCAGTATTAGCAATAAGCTTTTTTAAAATAAGTTTCTATGATTAGACTTAAAAATCAGCAATAAAATTCAAATCAAATAAGGATTTTTTGTTACCTTTTATTTTTTGTAGCTTTATCAGTTTCTTCAGCGGATACTTGATCATGAACAGTGCAGAAGTACTGAATTAAGCCTACAAAATCAATTAGAACACAAGTTTAGCTTGCTGAAATGAAATTTTTTAATAATTAAAAATAAAAAAAAAAATATTTATTATATGTTCAATAGTTTTCTTTTGTTTATAAACAACCATAAGTACTTCTGGTAAAACAACAACAAAATTATTGGTAAATAAAAGAATCCAATTGCCTACCAACAAGTTAGAAATAAAAGAACTAGAACAAAAGACAAAGAGAAATAAAAAATTCAGCAATAAAAAGAGATCAATAGTTCAAGGAAGTTTCCAATTTCAGTCTAAAATCTCTTTTAATTTACCATATAATCCATTATTTTGCAAATAAAAATAATGGGACAAAGTATATGCTTTCAATAGGACATCTTATAAGCAACAATAATAAAGAAGATATAAAAATTATAAAGAGAAAATTCAAATGTAAATGAAAATTTACAAACCAAAAGTCAGTAAAAACGTCCCAAGTTGAAGAATCTTCATGGCTCATCAACTGATTTCAACATGCATTAACTCTCATTAACTCTCTTTCTGCAACTCATTAGTTTTCAATCTTTACTTATATATCTTCCAAACACCATGTGAAATCCCAAAAACTTTACTCTGCACACTTGGGTGAAGCCTAACCCGAATCCATCCGCAGGGAAAATATAGTGCCATGTTTTAAATTTTGTTTTGTTAAATATAAGAAATATAATAAGTAAAATTGTTATAAAGTTTCATTAATTCATAGTTTATCAAAATTTAAGATATATTTGCATGGTAATTTGAAAAAAAAATGACTGCAATTTTTTTTTGTTTGAAAATGGTCTCTAATTTCACAAGGGCAAACTATTCAAAACTTATCAGTTTGCAAAGTAGCAAAGCAAACAAAATTTTAAAAAAAACCGTCTATGAAAAGATATAGCAAGTGACGATAGGGTGATAACATTTAGTCGTTACATTGATTTAACCTCATTGTTTCTTACGCTGGGCATTAGAAAACACAGGGAACGTCCCAAATAAAATAACCCATAAGAGTACACTCCAGACCATTAAATTAATCCGTTTTACGACTAGAAAATGTTCTTTTTGTAACATTTAATGCAAAAAAGTCAAAAAGATCCCGCGTTTTAGCATACCGTATTTAGCCTATGGAAATATTAAACACCACAAAACCGAAATGTTAGACAAGAGACTTTTTGAATAGACCTAGTGAAACTTGTGAAAGAGCAAAAAAGCCTATTTAAATCTGGCCCCAGATGACGTCATAGAAATTGAAGAAAATGAATGTAATAGCCTTGGGAGAGTTAGTCCAACAAAGCATGGTCAAAATATCAAACATAATCCAATATAATAGAAATTTTTTTTGTACAATTTCGTTTTAAAAACTATACCAAATATATTTCCATTATTTGTCTGACTGTTTGTCGTCACATTTTTTTACATTTTCTTTCTGATAAACTTGTTTATCACGACATTAGACAATATATAATTAATTTTATATATAAAAAAAAATAGAAAAATAAAAAAAATCAAATCGATAAGTTTCTTTACCCTAAAGTGTACAATTTTACCTATTTTTTTTACCAAAATCCAAAAACTTATGTCATAACAAAACTTGCATGGTCGTGATTTAATCTTCATACCCTAAGCTTAAACACCGTTTGAACTTAAAAAAAGAAGTGTCAACAAGAGAAGATAAAAAAAAATTTAGATTATTCTCGTGTAAGTTTTGCGATTATTTTGTAATAAAATATGTCCTTGAGACCAAAAAGAATAATTTGTCGTTTTTGATATTCTTTTACTTTGCCGTCTACTGATCCACAATCAGTTAATAAAACTTTCACCTCAATCCTGATTTGTCAAAATAAGTTCAACTTAATTTTGGCAGTTTTCTATTTTATTTATTTTTGTGAAATTCTCAATGCTCGTGCTGAATTTACGAGAGAAAACAATAAGCCTATCTCACAAAAACAACCACGATGTTGCACGATGTTACAAACTACAAGATTCTGGTGAATAATGGTTTCTAGAACTTGACAATCAAATTTTGATACAGAAACCTCCTTCAATCCCTGAATCAAAGAGTTCAGAAACTCTAGCCTGTTTATTTTTCAACAGCTAAACCAGACACTTGAGTTTCACGTTTCACCATGATGTATTTCGAAAATGTAAACTTTTTCGTCTTAATTAATCTCTGATGTGTTTCTACTCTCAAATGCAGCTAATTGACATTCAAGAATCAATATAAAAAAAACAACATTAAAGACCATTACTTGCAGTTGCTTTGAAAGACCAGGCACTGCTGATGAGCTGCAATTGGTAATAAAGAAACAACGTCTGGTTTAACTCCAGAATACTGCCATGGCGTAATGTCACTCAAGTTCTAGTGTTCGAAAAAATGTTGGTTTTGCTCACCTTTAGTTGAACTATTCAACCAACTGATTAACCAAATCAGTTTAAATAGATAAAAATATAGTTAAGCGTCATCAATAGAATACTAGATGTATTTAGAGTCAGAAAAAATTATTTCATGTCAGTTATTTATTACATTAGTGTTTACAAGAGATAACCAACAACCTAATGTGTCTTTTTTGTCTTTAAATAAAAATTAAAGGGGAAATCAATTGATTTTATGTACATAATAAATTCGTACTGAGAACCGTCATATTTTCTGATTATATACTAACTTTAATGGTAAGATAAATAATACTTCAGGTATTAATTTTCTATCACTATATAGAAAACAATATAATTCGTACAAACAGTTTGCAAACAATAAATGTTTAAATCATTAGCAAAACAATAAGTAAATTAGAAATTAAAAATAAAAAAATAGCGTCCAAAAAAAATGGAATGAATTATCAAAATCATCTAAGAAAGTTTCTAACACAGTATACTAAATGCGCTTTTTAAATCTAATTAGTTATGTTATATTTTTTTTGTCAATGTAAAAATAAAAAGAAAGAATTTTATGTTTCTTTCTTCTCTTTCATAACACGAATGTCTTCTAAAATAAAATTCCTTAACTGTTCATAAGCTTTTTCCACGGCGTCATTCACAATTACAATGTCAAAATTCCCCGGCGCTTCACCTAATTAAAATAAATTTTTTAAAATAATATTAATTTAGATTTTAAATCAAATTATTCTCGCCAAAGTCGTTACCATAGTCAAGCTCTTGCTTCGCAGCACTCAGACGACGCTGCAAACTTTCTTCCGTTTCTGTTTTCCGCGCACGTAACCGATCCTCCTTTTTAATAAAAAAATAAATTGAAAAACATGGAATTTACACAAGAATTAACATCACACACAAGTGTTTGCTCTGACGGTGGCTTGATAAAAACGTAACGCGGATTAATGTCAGTTTTCTTGATATTTTTCACTCCTTGAACATCAATGTCAAGAATACAAATTCGACCCATCCGCATTACATCTTCTACAGCTTGTTTACTTTAATAAAAAAAAAACTAATTTTAAAAAACAAACATTTTTTTTTTTTAATTCGAGTTTTACCTAGTTCCATACAAATTTCCCGAAAATTCAGCAGTTTCTAAGAATTCACCACGAGCAACAGCCGCCTCCATGTCATTCCTCTCGACAAAATAATAATCTTTCTGATGCAGTTCTCCAGGTCTTGGTTTTCGCGTTGTATCTAAACAAAAACAAATAATAAATTATTAATTAACAAAAAAAAAAAAAAAAAAAATTAAATTTCACAATTTAATTTATATCTCACGAGAAATACTAAATCCCAGATGCGATCCGAATTCATCCATCAACCTTTTCAACAAGGTGCTTTTACCACTGCCACTCGGCCCACACAGAACAAGAGGTCGTGGTCCATTCACCACCATTGTTTGTTTGGAACCTGAAAAAAATTAAAACAAAAAAAAATATAAAAAATTATTTTCGTGGAGTTCAATTGTGTACTCGAGTCCATACGAGTTGCCATCAGAGTAAGAAATGAATGGGAAAAATGATTAAATAAGCTCATAAATTATGTATTTTAATATTGATAATAAGATTCCTTATTATCAAGGGAAATGTGTTTCCCCACATGTTTTTTTAGTTGCATGAATCATTGCCAAGTTTGGTTGTGCCTGTTGCAATCGCACGATAAATTAGCTTGCCGTACAAATCATTCTACATATTTTACTCATTTAGGGGAGTTTTATAAGTTGAATTATTTACATTTACAACTATGAAGTATTAAAGCAACGTCTTACCTACCAAAATTTCGTCTCGATTGCAAGAAACTGCCCAAGTACACCCGTGTAAACAACAAACGACCGGATACCACGCTTTTCAAGGCCATTGATGTTGCATCTAAAAATACGTTTCGGGTGAGTTTTACGATGATGTCACTAGAGGTACGAGTAAAAATACCTATCTAAGATTTTAGCAATAATTATTATTTTTTGTTATTTGTCATTACCAGAGATTATTTGTTTTTAATTATTAATTTTTAATCAGGAATAAATATTACAGCACGCAACATTGTCATCAGGTGGCAGCACTGCTATGGCGGGGATTTAAATCGCGTTTTGATTGGCAAACTAAAACAAGCTAAAACTATTGTATTAATAGACAAATTTCTAACAATAGGTTTGCAATTGTTTGCCAAACTTTGTTTTTTTTTCCAAAGTGATTATAAAAGCATAATTAAATCTGATTATAGAGAATCAGTTTAATCTGCTTTAAGCATTGAACGTGTTATTAAGTTTCAGTCTGTGCATGCGCAGTTGCAAACTTAAATATTCTAGGCAGTGTTGCCAACTTAGCGGATTTCCCGCTAGATTTGGCGGATTTTTGAGACCCCCAGCGGGAAAAAAAACGAGGCAGCGGAACTGCGGAAAATCTAGCTTGGAGATTTTCAATCGGCGGATTTTGGCGGATTTAGGATTTAAAAAAAAACATTTTGTAAATTTTTGACCAATAAGAAACGGCCCACTTGGGCCATGTGG
>JH432064.1:271811-302415 GCA_000239455.1 Strigamia maritima
CTTAAATCCAATCAAATTACTCGTCAAAATCCGAGTTCAAGTAGAAACTTGATTCATCCACAATGTCCCATCTTCCCCTGGACGTCCCGCAACCCCACAAACTGCACGGCTCCCCAGAATCTGAAGAGCGATTGGGTAGCCCGGCTTCAACTGGAATCAGACCCTGTAAAAAGGCGCGCGGCTCCTTGGAGATGAGAACGAACTGAAGAGCAATCCGCAAATGGGGCTGTTGACGAAGATTTGTTGAGATGTGGACGCACTGGAGTGGTTCAGTGCATCCTGTTGACCAGCGATAATCAGACGTCGATTTGGTACCCGACAACACGTGGAACTCAACGTATCACACCATCAAGTACAATCGGACGCAGAATTGGTACCCTGCCTTCCAGTATCGGCCAAGTGGATTCTTGGACGCACCAACAACTTCCCTAGACAACTAACAGAGCCAAGGAGTACACTCATAAAAAAAATGTTTCCATTTTACTCCATTTTGTCCCATGGCTAACTCTCACATTCAAAAGAGTAATAATACTTCAATTTCAGAGTTTATATATTCCATTTCAGAGTTTTGATATTCCATTTCAAAGTACTGTTACTTCAAAAATGTAGTTTTTCACACTCCAAACTCTCATTTTGGAGTACTATTACTCTGATTATGGAGTTGGTCACAGGACAATGCATAACTCCAAAAATGGAGTAAAATGGCAACTTTTTTTCTATGAGTGTAGGCTCGATTCGATTCACGTTTGAATCGGCATCCAATCATGACGACGAACCCAACGCCGCCATTTTTTATGTAAGTATTCAATCGGGACTCACCGATCATCTTTTATTGTAGCTTTAATAAAGCATTGTTTATTTTAACCCTTAACTTGAGTCATATTCATTTACTGTGTTACCAAGAAGTCAGATTCACTGTTCTAATTGAGATAGTAAATCGAGTCACGACAAGCTGCTGTTTTCGGATTTCTTATCACAGATGGCATCAGTGATCACTGCTCACCGAATAACGTTTTTCACCGATTGTTTGTATTTTTGTGAATTAAAAAAACGTAAAAAAACGTTAAAGTGAAAAGGTAAACTTTGCAAAAATCTTGACACTTGAATACGGGACGAACGGGGCGAAAAAGGACGGGGCGAGAAAGGGGACGTGGCGTGGAGGTATTATACATGTAAATAAAAAAAAATGTGGGGAAAAAAAAAAATAAAAAATTAGCTAATGTTTGCCAGATGTTCTCATTTGTAGTAAAGAAGAATGCTCTTCCAAAGCGAAAACTAGATTTCGTGTGGAATTTTTATTTTCTTGCAATCAAAATATTTTTAATCTCAAATATAAGTATTCACGGAAACAAGATTTTCAAAGATAAAGATTTTGATATTTCGTTTTAAATATCGTTTCGTAAGAAAATAAAATTTCATACAAAATTTCGCATTCCACATCAATTAAAGTTGCCGCCCGCAGGCCGCACCTGTATCACGTAATGCGAGATGAATGTGCGCAGTGAAATATAGAAAAACTAAAATTTACCTGCAAAAAGTCATTCTTACTTTTCGGAGAATAATAAATTGATTATGTGTTGCCTTTTTGTTGTGGACAAAAACTGGAAGGAGAAGCGCGGATCATGCGCCATAGTTTCAGCAACGACAATTCTGGTAAATTGAAACATTAAAGCGCTTTTACTTCTATTTTCGCTTATCCTTCCAGTTTTTGTCGTTGCTGAAACTATGGAGCACGATGGAGCGTGATCCGCGTGCAGTCCCGGATGTAAATAATAAACAAGAAATCTGTGCAGGTGTAATGTATTTACTACGGATGAAGAAATTTATTTTTAGAATTTTTTTCAGTTCAATACTGAAAAGGAGAAAAATACATATTAGGCGAGTTTATTTCGAGCGTAAACATTGTAGAAAATACAGAAAATACTTGAATTTCATTTTATTTTTACTGTACAGTGGAACTTGGTTTGTTCGTGGAAATGACTGAGATGTACAGTGCAAGCCAGTTACATGGCAGATGTGGCTGCCTAATTTTTGGATTTGTATCAGATAAGTAAGACCTTAATGACTAAATGATCAAAATCATTGTAATTAATTAATTTTTTTTAAATATTAACATCAGGTTTGGCAGAAGAAGAGCAATTAGAGCATTCATTACGCAAGCTATCTTCTGCATTTCATCGATTTCTGCATCATTCGCTCCCGAATACTACACCTTTATTCTAGGACGGTTTTTTACCGGCACTTCATCACCTGGAATATTTGGATGTCCATTTGTCCTTAGTAAACATCCTAAAGTAGACCCTTTACATATTTTATTTCATTTATCTAATCGTATATATTTATTGCAGTAACAGAAATAGTTGGCTGATTACGAAAAACACATTCTACGAAGCATTACAAGTACTGCACGAGTGTGCAATAAACAAGTCCTACCACCCGACAATCAAGTTATCTACATAATGAAGGAAATTTGTAAATCGGATTTGAATTTCCCAATAACTAAAACAATCCAAGTGTTTATATAATTTTGGAAGAGACTTTCAACAAGAAAGAAAGGGCAGTGAACCGATTACTGCTCGTTACTATATTATCAAAACTATTCATCCAATTTTGAGTCTTTTTAGGTTTGTAGTGGCCACTGTTTATTACGGATTGGTTCTAAATTCTCTTATGGGAGTTAATCCCTATCTAGTGGTTTTCTTAGGGGGTATTTCTGAAATTCCCGCATACTTTCTGGGAGGGACGGGAAGGAAAATAACATATTCTGCCACATTCATATTGGCTGAAATAGCCTGTTTTCTCATTATAGTCAGTAGTCACTCCATCAGGTGCGTGTCTAAAATTTGGAGTTATTAAACAAAAAATTCTCAATTTTATCAAAATAATCAAAATAATGTTTTTCATTAATGCTTATCAGACATATCAATACTGGGCAAATTTTTTATCTCCATCGCGTTTGCCATTTTGTATTTGTATACAGCGGAATTATTTCCAACTGTAATTCGGAATAATGCCGTTAGTTACGGGGTCATGACGGGAAGAGTTGGACCAATTTCTGTACCGTACATTGTTTATTTATTTGTAGGATTAAATTAAATTTTTTATTATTAGTTTAATAAGAATGTAATTGAATTCAGGGTCTTTATTGTGAAATCCTGCCTTTAATCCTACTCGGAATTATGTCTACAGTGGCGGGCTTTGTAGCATTGCTATTACCGGAAACTAAAAATGCCCCTTTGGTGGAAAATGTATCCGAAATTCAACGAGCTAACACGAAGTGAGAGTGTAGGACGTAATGGGGGTTATTATTATAAATTTAAGGTTAATTCAAAAAATAATAATGCAGTTTGAAATATTACAGCTGCTGACTGAACACATTTTTCACTAATCGGCGATAATTTATGGCCGAATAAAACTTTATCTTTCGTTTGTTCAATAAGTAATTAATTTCCTCGATTTAAATGAAACTCTTATTATCATTGCAGACTAGACGCCAATAAAAAAGAAAATTCAGTCGAATTAATGCAACGTAATCTAATCCGCGATGTTAATGACTTAATGTCAGGATGGCACATGTGCGAGAAGTAGTTTATTTTTTGTGTATATAGTATGTTTTGTTTGTATGGATGGAAATATGCGAATAAAAAAATAAAATTTCAATATCGAGAGAGAAATACTTACAAAATGTTTAAATGTCACTCGAAACTCGAATTAAACTTTTCTCACGTTCTGAAATTAAAAAATGGTTGTTTAATATTAATCTTAAGAAAAGATTTCGTTAAAAAAGTAATAATTACGAAAAAATCTACAGAATTCATTCTTCAACCGACTTGAGCGTTGCCGCCATTCTCTGTGACAGGGTCCGAATTTCATTGCTTTTCATCATTCATGATTTATCAATTGTTTGAACACAGATGAAGTAAAAATAAAAAGAAAAAGATAAATGTAATCCGACCTAAGATTTTTAATTGAAGTTGGACAAACATTACACAACGTGACGTCACATTAAATCCCTATTACGTGACATTTCCTGTCGCTTAGCAACCAGAGGGCAAAATTTTCTGCGACTAAACAACTAGCTAAAGGACGAATGCAAACTCGATTTATTTTTCGAAATTAACTTTTTTATTATTATTAACCTTCATATTACCCGCATTGCCGACAATCAGCGAATGCAGAAAATAAAATATACACAATACAAACGGTATAACTCGATGCGAGGATTGCGAGCATGCGCATTTGCCAACAAAGCATCCTCCTCTAGCTAGCGGGCAAGCAAATTATTTAATGGTAACAGAAGAAGAAGTTGAGAGAACTATATTAAGAAAAGTGGTCGTCCTTCGGACCACTTCACAAGCACGGCATCATGACGGCGGTGGAATTCGAAGATATACTTAGCCACGCAGGTGGTCGTGGACGTTGGCAATGGCTAATATTCGGCTTCGCAAGTCTCAGTGGCTTTTTCAATGCATTCCATCATTTATGCTACGTGTTTTTGGGTGCAACGCCTGACCATTGGTGCGCGCTCCCTGATTTCCCAGCCGAATTCTCCAACATGAGTTTGGAGCAATTGAAAAACATCTCGATTCCGAAAGAAATAAGAAAAGGCAAAGAAGAATTTAGCCGCTGTTTGATATACGACAGAAACTATTCATCCATACTGCAAGCCGAACCGCCCGATTTTTCCACGAATTTAACTATCCTCGCAACTAAAACGTGCGATCAATGGAATTATGACTTTTCCGAATACACATCCAGCATCGTCACTGAGGTATTACATTCGATTTAATCCGATTGCGGAATTATGCTCAAATAGAAACTAGATAATAGACAAATTTAAAATTCGAATATGTAAAACAGGTGGTAATGGTAATTTCCGAGGAAATCAAATTACATTTTAATAAAAAAAAAAAAAAAAAATGTAATTTGATATTTTAATGCTATAAATTACATAAACAACTTTCGCCTTGAAACATTTTTGTTGTTTTGATATTTTTAGAAATAGTTATGTTTTATGCGTTTTATTTGTAATTTTTTTTATTTTTTTATTTTATTTTTTAGTGGAATTTAGTTTGCCAATTTGCGCCATTATTATCAACAGTTCAAGCAACATACATGGCCGGTGTTTTTGTGGGTTGTTTCTTATACGGAATGGCCTCTGACAGGTAAGAATAAACAGGAGATCGAATTTAATAAATTAAATTTTAAATTGGAAAAGTAATACGCATCAGTTTTCATACTCGAGGTTAATGAGTCGAGGAAATGGAAATTGTATGCGAATTGACCCAAATAATGAGCTCGCGTTACCTCGTCTGGTTTACAGTTAGGATTAATAAAGCAAAAATCATGTCTTACAGACGTGATTTATCTAACCGCAAATTTGCATCGCGAAAATTCTCATCAAGTGTCGTGTGAATATCTAATCATCTCGAGATAGCAGACATTTTTGCTTATCGAGGAATTTTTGCTTATCATTGCCTTTCATTTCATCTTCATCTGTCGCGTCGTTTAAGCGAATTGCATTATTTAAACTTAATGCTAAAAAGACACATTTTGGTCCACAAAGAAAAAATTTAATTAATGTCAAAAATGTCTTTTTGATGCCAAAATGGGGGGAAAAAACCACTCGCTCATTGGTATTTTCCATGGGTCAATTAATTCATTAGAGTCATAAATTTTTCTGGGGTAAGGGTTATTATTATCGATAGTATCTCGTATTGATCTCTCGCTCATCTCACGCATTCTCGAGTTGTATTTTTTCGTTTGTGTCGTGTGAAATGATGTAATGTCACGATTTTTCCTCAATTTTAATCCCACATGGAGAAAAATTTTAGAAATGGTTTTTTTTTATTTTAATGATATTGATTTTAATGATATTTTTAAAAAATAATAATTTTGATATTTTCTTTTTGTTTTTTTAGATTTGGCAGAAGATTTGCAATTCTCTTGGCTCTCATATTTTTCATAACAGCGGGGATAATTACGTCTTTTTCATTTCATTACATAATGTTCATAGTATTTCGCTTTATAATTGCTATGTCAGCTGCTGGACTCTTTACCTCCACATTCGTGTTGAGTGAGTATTTTACGCGGTAACAAAACTAATCAATTATCTATTATTTACAGTTTTACTCAAACTAAGGGGAAGAAATTTTAAAAATTAAATTATTTTTATAGCATTAAATTTTCCAATAAAAATTGGATCTCCGACTTATTCGAGTGAAACGACTAGGAAATTTTGTAATAACTGATTTTACTGTGAATTAATGTCCTTAAACTGTTAACGCCAAAACGAGAAATCCAACATTTTATTGGAAAATTTACAAATAATTGTTTGTGTTATTTAACACTTTAGACACAAACAATTGTTTTATGCACATTTTTGTACAAACAATTGTTTCCGAGACTTTTTTAAAAATAGTTTTAAAAGTTATTGGTTTAGTAAATTTAAAAAAATAATAAAAAACAAATGATTTTTTTAAAAAATTAAAAAAAAAAAAAAAAAAAAAAAAATATATATATGTATTAAAATAATTGTTTGACAAATAAAAGAGCAAAAAAATTTTGATATTGGCAGTTAGGTGAGTTGCGTGAGCAACTAATATCTTCAAACTAACCGTAAAGCACTGGGTCGCAACATTGTAGTAACAACTTTTTTGAAATTAGATAACGTCTTCGAGCTTGTACTGCGATAAAAGCAAGGAAACAAAAATTTATTTATTATTCATCTTTTTTTTTCGTTTGTATGAACAGTATTTAGGGCCCCGAGTCAGAGTCGTCGCATTTTGTCCCTTCTAACACACGATCTTAAGTTAATGTATTGTGTAAAGTGTTAGCAACCACAAGGGTGAGTACTGGAATTGAAATTATAAACTTGATAAAATATTGTTTTTAATTTCCGTTTTTATTTTTATTGTCACGCTTAAATTCTAATTGTGTTTTCATATTAATCAATTTGCCACCGCTAAATTACCGCGTAGAAATATTGCTTTTGTCGATGTCTTAGCTAGCACTCGGTTATATATATATAATAATTTCAAAAAATAATGAATTAATTAAAAACTTATACAACAAAAAAATGTCTTATTTATTTTTTTGCGTTTGTTTCGTGCATTTTTCCCCTTTTTTTCGATTACAGTAATGAAAAGGAATTAAATGATAATTAAAAATCGCAATTATAAGCTCGTTACGTATCAGCAATAGCAATATTTCTCTTAAAACGGTTGATTAACTAACTAAAAAAAATTTAAAAAAGTTATTTCAAATCTGTTTTGTGTGTTCGGAGTTTGGAATATTTTTTTTTCTTTACATTTTTTTTGTTCCAGTTACTTCACTCATCTGCAACGTGACAAGACAATTTATCAATTCTTGTTCAACCCCAAATTAACAGTTCTTATTTTTTTATCCGTTATTAATTCTAGCTACTGAAATTGCTGATCCAACCATGCGTTGCATGTTTGGTATATTTTTTGAAATACCTTTTGCCGTTGGTTACATGACATTATCCGGCGTGGCTTACTTAATAAGAGACTGGAGGCATTTGCAACTCGCAATCTCAATACCAAATATATTCATGATCACCTACATCTGGTAAGTTGTAACTACAACCAGGCCCATTGATTAAATCAGTTAAACAAGTGCTAAACAATTTAAAAAAAAAAAAAAAAAATTGTAATCATCAATTTACAGCTGAAAAAGATAATAGAGATAAATGTTCAAAAGTTCCTCCTGCGTCGATCTTCCCTGTCTAGCCACCAAATGGTCGTGGCTCGTTATTAGTTATTACAACACAACTAAAAACGTAATTGGAAAACTCCCAAATAGTGGGATGACATAACGCGAGTCACATCTGGATTAGATTAGTTGAAGGTCGAATTAACCTCCCTCACTCGGCACTTCATCAATCACCTAACCCATAAGTAACTTAGGAACAGAACAACAAGCACTTAATATTTTTTTTAAGTCCAAATTTGATAAATAAAACTAACCTTATGAGGATTTAAAATCAATTTATTGAATTAATCCTTATTGATTTCGTTCAGGTTGTTGCCCGAATCTCCTCGCTGGTTAATTTCTAAAGGGAAATTTGACCAGGCTTTGAAAGTGCTCAAGAAAGCGGCCAAACTTAATGGGAAGACTTTACTGCCCGATAACGAAATGCTCTGCATGATGAAAGCTTGCAAAGAAAATGTACGTTAAAATATAAAAAGTGTAAATTAAAAGTATCTTAACGAAAATTACTTACAGGAAGAAAAATCGAAGCATTCTCAATTAGAAAACTACGGGATAGGCATTTATTTCAGCCTATTTCATCGTCGCGGATTAAGACGAATCCTAACTATATACTTCACGTGGTAATTTGAGAAAATTTGAGAAAATTTGAGAAATTCGTCGAGTTTATTTTTATTTATAAGTATAATGAGTTTTTGTTTCTAGGTTCGTCGTTTCGATGGTTTACTACGGGATTGCGATCAATGTCAAGAACTTGGACGTCAATGTATACTTGATCAACTTTTTTAATGGCGCGGTGGAAATTCCCGCGTATATTTTCGTTTACTTTCTTATCATGAGCGGAGGCCGTCGGTTCGGATACTGCGGTACTTTTCTCGCCGGAGGATTCGCGTGTTTGTTGATTCTGGTTGTGGAAAGTAAGGTTTTTGAATTCCTGTTACAACTTCGCCATTTTTGTTTAAACTTTAAAATTGATTTTCATTTAGGAGTGTGGCTCGTAATAACGTTATCCGTCGTGGATAAATTTTGTATCACTGCAACGTTCGCAATATCGTACTTATTCACAGCAGAATTGTTTCCTACATCCGTAAGAAATGTGGCCTTGACGTCGAGTTCAATGTGTGGTCGCATAGGATCTATTTTAGCGCCTTTTATAGTGGACCTAGTGGTAAATATTTCAATTCTGATGAAAAAAAACCTCCACGAACTATTTTTTCTATTTAATTTCCTTAGAAAAGTGACGCATTTAATGTTCCAATGGCCCTGTTTGGTGGATTATCTGTCGCAGCAGGAATTCTCGCGTTGCTCTTACCCGAAACAAATAATCGAAACATGGTGGAGAATTGGTCAAAATCGGACAAGACGGAAGTAGCTGACGCCGGTAATAAATCGTGTATTTTGTGATAAAATTTTCCTAACTTTTTTCCCAACACCAGAAGAGAACATTACAGCCGAAGACAAATCCGAGGACAAATCTCCTGTATCAAATAACACGTTATCAACCAACATTTAAGTCGAGAGATCAAAAACTTTACATAACATAACCCAGTGGGACAAATTATACGTTATGTGTGGTAGTACTTAAGGAAATATTTGCTATAACAAAAAAAGAGTTTTTTTTCCTTTAAATTTTAACAATTTTTTTATTAATATTTTTTTTTATAATTGTATTTTTTTCTCCCGTTGCGTGCATAATTGTTAGCTGAATTTACAATATTCTTTGTTCGTTTTTTCCTTACTTAATGGTTCATGGCTTTCTTTAACTATATATATATATATATTTTGTAATTTAATGAGAATCGAAATAAGTATCTTTGTATATCTTTTTGAATTCATCTTAACAGTTCATTCTATTTTTTTTATATTTACTATTAAAAATCATTATATAATTTGTCAGAAAAAAATGTCAGTATTACAAAACATAATACAAGTACCTACATATTATACGTAATCAATAAACTCTTCTTTTTTGCATTCATTTTCTTTTTTTAAATTTTTAAATTTTTAAACACTACCCTACACACGTTCCACGCTCTAAGTTAAATACAGATACCTTAATTGGCATTTTATAAACTATTAACTTCAAATTTGAGGCGAATCGTTACCTGTAGTATTTGCTTCGTCGTTAGATGTAACCGAGAGTGAGGATTGAGTTTGCTGCCGCGCTAACTGAACTATTTGAGGCGACGCTTTTATAAATTTCTCATCTAAATATCTGGCGCTGTTGTCTTCAGTTTGCTCGAGGTAATACCTAAATTCAATTTTAATAGATGGTTTATTAGTAATCAATTGAATCTAGAATTAATTTGCATCGATTTACCTGTAGTTTACCATAATTCCGCAAGAATTGGTCAATCCTCGCGGCGATAAATCGGCTTTCCAATTCAATCGCCACATGACAGCACCATTCCGCGAATGAAAATTAGCTAGAAAATTATTTCAATTACTTATTACGCTATTTTAATTTTTACATGTTAGACAGTTTACCGACGCTATCCAATGCAAACCCACGATGTTTTTCTGAATATAAGTATCTCGCACACAAGCGCATTAAAGGCGTTTCCAGTTTTTGACTTAGTTTTTCGTTAACCACCCAACTATTTGTGGATATTGTTTTGCGTAATTTTTGCCAAATATTTTGTGTTTGGTTCGCCAACGGACCATCTACACCCGGAACTACGGGTAAAAGCGCTTCGATTTCTGCAATTTCTGTCGCTGCAAGTAAATCGTTCCCGAGATCGGGAGTTTTTTCAACCGCTGTTATTTTTTGAAGTAACCATTGCGAGAAGCCAGGAATTGGCGAAAGACTAGAAAATTGTGTCATTTGTGGAAATTCCACTTGCAACTGGCGCACAACTCGTTTGATTAAGTAATTGCCCAATTCAATTCCTTGTAAACCTTAATAAAGTAAAATAACGGAAAAATATTCAATGCTAGTTTCCATATTTGCATTCTTTTAGTAGGTAAAATTACCTTTTTGCGTCGAAGTTATCGAGTAAAAAATTGCCGTTGTGATTTTTCGAGGATCTTCCTCGTATCCACTCATGGAGCCACTTACATCTGTATCAGAATGGACTCTCTGCACAACAATTCCTTGAATTGATTTTGATATTTCATTTGTCAAAGCTGTATGCAGAACCACTATAGGTTCGCGAGGCATGCTACTGTGAGTAAACACGAAGCAGCGACGGTATTGTCCAACTCGACGTTTGAGATCGGTCCAATTTCGCATCGGATGCACAGCTTCGTAGTCCGAAACCTAAAAATTATATCAATTATTTTTTGGTCATTTTTAGATTTAAATTTCTTTTATACCTTTTGTAACATATCGCAAGACGACTGCCACGTCACTCGTTCCAAATTTAAAAACCCAACACTGAACCATAAAGCGAGCAATTCTTTTAACGCCGAATTTAACGCTCTCAAATAGTAAATGCTCGTATCTTCTTTGTCGTGAGTTTCAATTTCCGCCTAAAATCATAGAAAATTAATATCAATTGTTGTATTTTTCGTTTCATTTTTGCTGTAATATCTTACTAGTATCTGTGACCTCATGTCGACTAGGAATTTGACTCCACCTTCGAGTCTCCCGATTTGACTAAAAAGCCAATGGTACTGCGGCGTTAAAGCTTTACGTAATTTTTCTTCGCACGTGACGACAAAAATTTCTCCCTTGTTCTGCACAATTAAAATCAATTAATTTTATAGTATACTATAAATACCAGTTGTATGCAAAAAGATACTTTATTGTCTACAAACGACTGAGCTAATCTTTCAACATTTTCATGGTCAACATTAAATTCCTGGGCTAGTAATTGCAAAAATGCTGCGCATTCATCGGTGTCCAATTCTTTGTACAAGGAACAAAGTTGACGTAACTTGGACTGTATTTAAAAAATGAATAAAAATTAGTATTCGGATTACTTTCTTCACTCATTTACCTCAACTTACGTCAATTATTAGAGTACTCCTTTGCTTTGATTCTCTTACATCTTGTAATACTTGCTGTAAGCTTTCCAGCATAGCCTGACTAACAGGCATGGTCGTGGTTATGGATCTTACGAAATCAATCCACAATTTTCTTTTTTAAACTGAAAAACAAAGTAAACACACCGTTAAACCAACAAAAACTCAACTGATAATCCCAATTATAAAAAGTAAAATAAAATCAATAAAAAAACCAATATTTTTATTTCTATTTATATAAGCGTATAAATAAAAACAAAAAAAACTACAAAACATTTTTGATTTTTTTTTTCATTAACAAATTGACAATCTTCAATAATGTTACACAACAATTGATAGTTTTTATTAAAAAAAAAAATAAAATAAATAAATAAAAAATAAATAAAAAAAAATAAAAAAAATTCATGCTAAATTACTAATTATTTATGTTACCAAATGGTAAAATGAATATCCACAGCACCGTTAAGAAGATTATGGAAGAGATCCTTAAGCCGTAAAGTGAAAAATAACGGACTAAATTTGTTTTCAAGCTGATTTGCCCAACCTGATAAAAATGTTATTTCGTACTTACACACATTCTGTTTACGCTCATGTGTAGTACGACGTTTCTTAACATCATTACACGTTTAAATTGATGTCAACGTAGGTTCTATCTATTTTTAAAAGTATACGGCCAAAAATAATAATAAAAATTCGTCAAAATGCCATATAGAGGGGACCACGATATCGGCTACAACAGAAACGAAACGGCTTATCGTTTATGTGCAGTCCTAGTAATACAAATTCAAATTGACACGTATCATTAAATTGTCATAATAAGCAGTTTCATAATTTCAACGTATGTATTACTTTTAATGGCAGACAAGATAAGCATCCATTATAATTCGCGATTCAAGAGTTTTATGTCGCGATTGAGTAGCCTTGGCCGAAGAATAAACCACCTTTTAGGTGTTACTGTTAACCGTTTCATAAACAAAGTTCACTTTAATTCAACATTTTGACAATTTCTGACGTCATAACAGCTAATTATGTAACATTAGACCTAGGGACGAATACAAACTTCCGGGACATAGAAAGGTACGGTAATTACTAATAAAATAAAGGCCTTGAGTTTACAATCGGCATTGAGCTGAATTATATAAAAGTTTTATTGTAAGTATCACGTATAAAGTATTTAACATATTTGTATTTATAATATAATAATAAATTCTGTTTAGACACCACTCGTCTGCTACAACTCTACAACCACAGCCGAAAGCATGAAATCGCTCAATTTCGTACATTGCCTAGCCAGTAACAAAAGGAAAATGAGTTTACTCACCAGTTGTGTTCACCAGTACACGCGAAGTCTATCTGTAATGAAATCATCGAACCAAATCGATTGGAATCGTGTAGTTTCTGACGCAGAACGTGTTGTAGGATATACGACATCCTATCTGAGTTTGCGGTGCTTACTCAGTGATGAAATATCGAATTTAGCCGCTCACGTCCGAAAACTAGTCGGAACTGGCCATCCGTTATTGAAAACTGCCAAGTAATTAATAAAAATAACATATTATAAATAAATTCTGCCAACGATTGTTAATTCTGTTACTTTTTATAATAGAGGGCTGATTTACAACTCGAAATCCTACATGGATACGCGTGGTTTGGTCGTTTTGCTCATTTGCAAAGCTGCTGGGCACATGAGTGAAAGCACTGTTAATGATCCGATAACAGATGGCATTTCTTACAGGTTTAATTTTAATCAAACAAACATTTTGTTTACTTTTTTTCAACGTTTTATTTCTCAGGCAGAGAGCTTTAGCTGAAATAACCGAAATGATTCACACTGCGCATCAGATTCACAGAGGAGTCGTAAATGTCTCGAGTTTGATTTTTCCAGACAAAAGTACTTTTCAAGACATGGAATTTGGCAATAAAATCGCAGTTTTATGTGGCGATTATTTGCTGGCAAGTGCCTCAAAAACGCTCGCATCATTACGTCACCCAGATGTAAGCTCTTTCTTCTTAGTATCATTAAACAATTATTAATTATTTTCAATTAATTTTCAGGTTGTTGAGTTAATAACTAAAGCGACGAGAGATTTTACCCAGGCTGAGTTTATCGGTAATCATGACATTCACGGAAATGGAGCGTCAATTGCAGGAATGACTGTGGCCGATTGGGAAGAGAAAAATTACTTATTATCAGCGTCGCTTTTAGCGCAAAGTTGCCAAGCTGCACTGGTATTGGCGAAGCACGACGAAAAATTGCAAAAAAACGCGTTTGAGTTTGGAAAAAATGTTGCGCTGGCTTGGCAGGTGTTTTGTCAGATTATTTCATGTTAAAATGATAATCATAATAATAATAAGAATTTTTGCCAGATTTACTCGGAGTTACTACAATATACAGACACCACGAAACATCCCACAGGAACGCCTCTCGATTTGACAGGTCTTCCAGTCTTGATGCACATAAAAGACGATTCAGAGTTGCTAAATTACATCACAAGTTACAAAAACAATCTGGAAAACGTCGATTTTAAATTAGTTAAGAATTGAAAATATTTAAATTAAATTTTATTGAATTATAAATTTTATTTTCAGGTACGAGAAGTTGTGCTAAATGGAACCGGAATCAAACAAACACAAGAATTATGTCATAATTATGCACAAAAATCGCTCGCGAGCTTAAACTCATTTAACAATTCGGACGCTAATTTGGCCTTACGAAAAATGATCGATTTTTTATGATTTAATAAATTTCTTATTTTACAATTAAAACGCTACGTTTTGGGCACAATGCAGATATGAAGAAAGTTATCTGGGTAACTGAAATGTTCGCTCAACCATTGTATGGGAGTTTTGGATGGCACTTCGATTCCTTGGATGATAATTCGATTAGTTTCTGTAGAAAGTTAATTGTTAATTGTATATTTAAATTTAATATTTAGAAATAAATTTTATTTTTTGTAAATACCTTCTAAATCGATAACTGTTTTAATTAGGTCCAAGAGTGTGTGTAATTCTTTGGACGTACCAATAGGTTTGAATAACTTCTGAGTATACGATAAATCCGACTGGTAAATTCTGAACGGAATGTATTTAAAAAATTCATCGCACGATCTGTCCATTAATTTACGGTTAATGGCCCAAAACTGATCAAATTTATCTGTAATTAAAATTGAAATCATAAATAAATAGTTTTTCTTTTTATAATTAACGCTTACAATGCAATAAGCCGAGCCATAGTTGATTATAATCCTTTTTTTGCATATCGTTCATAATTTGCATTCTATGTTTTAAAGCATTCGCTTCCTTAACCGTGGACATGAAAAAAGACTCAACGGCTGCATCTGTGGATAACTTCAACGATTCATCATCGGGGAAATTCTAAATTAAACAAAAATCATAATAACTAAATAACTACTTCGATTAGTAGTTACCTGGTATCTAACAGTTAAATTCCACGGTAAAACAACGTCGTACGCTAATAAATCAAACAAAACACCGATAGGATAATGTCTAAAATAAAGAAGAGATTAACTTATATACAGTCAATATAAATATAAATCGAAAAATACAATTTCAAAGGTATTCCACTAGTTTCCAACCACAATTCTTCGTTTTGTAAGTCGGGTTGAATAAATCGAGCAAAATGTTTCTTCACTTTGTCGATTACCAAAGGGAAATAGGACTGCCGCGGAACAAGCAACTGAAACAAATGAGTAGATTTAATAAATGTCGATAAATAGTATAAAACTAAGAGTGTAAATTACATAACACGGATCTGGTTGCTGCATCCCATGCACTTCTTCACGCGCTAAATGAAAACAGACAGGTAAACTGCCATCCCACATTTCACGCAGGATTTCCCTATCATCAGCCATCGTTGTTTTTTAATCAAATCTGGAAAATGTTACTACCACAATGCAGATGAATAAACAGTGTAAATAAACTATAATCGATCGTATCCTTAAGTCCTAGAATTATGTTGATAACCAAAACGGAAAACATCGCCATCTAGCGAAATATTTTATAACCTAATCTAACGCTTGTAAAGCTTTTGCATATATTTTTTATTTATACTAATTTAATTTAATTGCACAAATAATGTATTTAAAAAATAAAAATTATTATAACAATTTAAAAGTTAAAAATATAACCATAACGAAAAATATGCCTACGAGTGATGTGTTTAAGTGACTATATTCCGAACTACGGTATTATTATGCCATGCTTGCTGATGTAAGGAGTTGATGGACAAGATCTAAAATCAATCAATGTTATTTCTTTACATGAATAAGTATTAAAAATCAGATTAGTCGTTGTGGAATTCTTATTGATAATTTTATTTTTATTTGTAGCCGATTTTTGGACATTTGTTTACAATGAAAAATCATTTTCTTAAACGTTACAACTCAATATTCATTAAAAGATGGGCCATGAGAGCGTTTAGGAGTCCTCATTCGTCAATAATAACGCAATCACTGAAAACCAAACCTATTTTGAGTCATTGGGCAATTGAACAAGCCAGGGTGAAAAAACTGGAGCAGAAATTTAACGAAATATTTCAAGGAAACAAATGGCATTCGGTAACCGAATGGGACTCCATTAAATCCGAAGCATTATCAGAGGAAATTGTATCCGAAGTGGGATTTTCGGGCTCAGTAATGAAACATTGTCTATCAGAAAACAATTTAGTGACTGCAAAATCGCTGATTTCGTATTTAAATAATAAAAACGAAACACCAAACCTCGCAACTTTGACACTTTTTTTAAGACTCTGTGCCAACCGTTACGACGACAACAACGAAGAAGTTATTTTAAATGCGTACACGGACTTGAAAAATAAAAAGAAAAATATAAACTATAACGCGGATATCTTGAATATTTGCGTTTCCGCTTTGGCTAGGACCAAACATTGGACAAACGGGATTGAATTGATGAAAACTATAGAAGAAAACCAGGAAAAAATATCTAACGATGCCCTCAATGCATTTGCTTGGGCGGCATTTAAAAATAACAAATTCGATCTAGGTTACGAAAAATTAAAATCATCCAAGGAAAGTCCGAGCAATGAAGTTGTAATTGAATGGTTGAATTTGTGTAAAAATGACGAAAGCATGTCGACAGCGTTTAAACTCGTGGATTATTTATCGTCAATGAGATTAACAGTTCCATCTAGTGTGAGTGACAGTATCCAAACAAGTTTAAAGACGAAAAATTACATAGGAAAATACGTGACGATATCTCCGGAAGGTTACTGCAGTCATTGCGGTAATTACTTGGAGAAGAATGTAATCATCGACGCGCAGTTCACGGAATTGCGCGACGCCGTTATGAATTCGGTTATCAAGGGAAAAGACGTGTTTCAGAAGACAAATCCGACCGAATTACGGAAATTCGAACATTTTGTTACAACGACTGGTCCATTCGATATTGTCATAGATGGGATGAATGTCGCTTATCACAAAATTGAGGATTTAAAAAAGGAATCTCGTGGATTAAATCCCGCATTATATCAACAGGTATAACGATGCTTAGAATTATTGGTGATATTTATTTATTTATTTATTTATTTTCAGCTCATCCAAGTCATCGAGCAGCTTTCCAATAATAAAAGAAAAATATTGATTGTAGGCAATGCACACATGAATCAGTGGCCAACTCGGATAAGGTCTCTCATAAATTTACTCGGTCATTTTTCATACCAAATGTTTTGTCGAAAGATGATCCTTTCGTATTATACGCCGCGCTCGCGAGTGGACCTCGGGCAGTTTTTATTTCGAATGATTTTATGCGCGATCACACCGTTTGTTTGAAAGATGAGTTGTCCGTAATTTTTCGAAATTGGCAATGGAGTCATCAAATTTGCTTCGCTAAAAATGATGACGGTGAAATAGAACTTACGGTAAAAAGGTTAATCGATATGGCGTAAATGATGTTTATTTTTGATGCTTTTATTATCCCTTGTAGCCACCCGCAACGTACAAATTAACAACTCAAAGGACGGACACAACAGTTCATATTCCGTGTTCCACCAAAGATACAATTGTTCCCATTTGTACTCCAATTCCTAAAAAATGGTTATGTTGTATGAAAAATATAAATCGTGTAAAATAAATGAATTATTTTTAAAATGTTGTTGGCGCCACTAGGCCTCCGTACTTTCGTATTTTTGTTGGCTCTTCTGTTTTTCCGTACTTGCTAGTAATACATCGCAAATTCTTTTTGGTGACGTAATGACATCGTGACATCTTCAATAGGATTTCAGGATGAGGTGTAACGGAAGATATTTTGCGAAAATAGATGGCAACACAGACGGCGCCATTCATCAAACCGATAACAATGTGGACATGTTTCACGACGGTGAAGAGACCGCTAATTTGCCTACATCTCTTATAGTTACGAATTTAGATGACAGAGTTTACGATAACGACGTTGATAAGGTAAAAATTGACATCTCGATCACAATACGAACTCCCAATAGTTCTTCCCTGGGAAAAAAACCGACATAAAAAATTTCTCTATTTACAGAAAAACTTTGAATCCCTTTTCGAACAGTACAGCGAAGCGACCTTTCAATACTTTAAGAGCTTTCGACGGGCCAGGATCACTTTTCGATTTGCACGCATTGCAGCAACGGCACGAACTCAACTGCATCAGGCAGACGTTTGTGATAAAATAATTAATTGCTATTTCGCCCAGGTAAACACCATCCAAAAAAAAAATAACAAGATACCCTAATCATTATTGCCTCTTCTTTCAGCCAATTTCCCTGAAGGACGCCAGTAAAGATCCGTACTTGCAACCGCCCAAACCGGATAAACAATTTCTGATTTCGCCACCCGCTTCGCCTCCAGTTGGTTGGGAACCGGTGCATGAGGCGCAGCCCATGATTAATTACGATTTATTATCCGCAGTAGTCAACATGACTCCGGGTAATTTCACTAAAATCCGTTTTCAACACATTGCGAGAAACTCCCATTGGATAGAGCCTTTTCCCGGCGATTGTTCAATGCACTTAAAAAAATAATTCGAAAAATGAAAGGGCATAAACGAACATAAACGACCATAAAAATGACCATATATGATAGTTTTTATACAAATTTATATAAATTTGTATAAAATTTGGCTCTCGCAGTGTGCTGGAAACAGAGTTTAGTCAATGCTGATTTGCTATTTTGGAGCCATAATTACAACTTTTTAATTTTTTTTTAAAAATAGGAGTATCGCAAGAATTGCACCCATCTTCAGAATCACAACCGGGGATTGTAATTCATCCGTGCGAAGACCTACAGGGCTGTCGCGGAACAAAACTAGTTATCCAACAAACAGCTTGTCCAGCAAGAATTTAGATAAAAAATGAATTAAACAGTGAAATTGAAATTATACTAGAAAACAATGCAACATTATATTTTGTTACTTTATTTTTTTTAGTTCCAAATATAATTTCCATGAGGGGAAGAAAAGGGAAAAAAATTACAAACGTCAAGAGAAAGTAAAATGTATTTAATTATATTTATTTGTTTAAATGTTTAACAAATTCTACTTTAATAAAAACAGACTCGGGTCAATGAACACAAACGTTCGTTACCTTCGCGTATAAATACACACGTCACGAGGTTTTCTTGGAAAAATAAACCCATTAACGAGATACAAACTTCAATAAACACGCATTGAGCAAAGCAATAAGCGAGAAAAATGCAATCAACTCGCACCACGGTGTGCAACATTGAACAATACTTTTTTCAAGTGTGTTAAATTTTTTTAAGGCCATCTTTTTTGACATCACAGATAAACACAGCATTCCAAAATGGCGACATTAATTGAAAAACTGGAACTGTCAATTAATTGTCGTTAAATAAACATCAAACAATTTCAGCTTAAATCTATTATCCGAACCGGGTTATGGCATGCAATAGAAAAAAACAACAAAAAAACATAAATCAGATCATTAAAAGTCATTTGTACATAAAAAAATACATTAAAAATAGGAACACAATATTAGTTTTCTTTTTAAAAAAAATCTATTAACTTCATGCACAAAAGAAAAGGGAAAAAAAAAAAATTCAAAAAACTTATAAACAATAAATTGTACTGAACATCAAATATTGGAATACTTTTCTCATTTAAGGCGAAGGCAAACTAGTCAGTTTTTGCAATTCTGCAGGGTCATCCGAAGCCGTTGTTTTATTCCTTTTTCTTTCGTAGGCTGGATTTTCAAACGTTTCAAACTTCCTACCAAGTCCCATTCGAACTGGATACTGTTTCCGATACCACAAAAAGCAACCCAACGACACGAATAACAACGCAACAACTGGCACAACCACGGCTAAAATGATTATCAAAAGTGTAAAACCATCGTCTTCCATTCCAGACTCGACTTTTTTCGAAGATTCGTCTAAATCGCTCGGTGGCAGCACATTTTCTGAAACATCAGTCGCCATCTTCATTTTATTCGTCTTTACATTCGTCTCGATCTTGTCAGCTTCCTTCGAACTCGTATCCTGATGATTAATTCCATTAACACCTTCCTTTTGTTTCTTGTCAACATTAATCTTAGTCACGAGCAAAGTGTCGTTATTGGCACGACACACCGGCGTCGGATTATTCCAACTCAGATCGGGCGAACACGTGAGATTCGAGTTTCCGATTAACTCGAATCCAACATCGCACTGAAAAACAACGACGGATCCGACGCTCACATCGTCGGCGAACAATGCGCTTCCGTGTTGGAGAGCCGGCAACAAGGTACACGTGGCTAAATATTCGATTTTAAACCCGAATTTACCAACAGCATCGTTGACTTTGAGCGAAACATTGTCCGTAACGAGTTCTAAAATGATCACGTTCGACTCGCTCGTGAAATTCCTCAATTCCTCCTGACTGTGGAGTCTCGCCATCAAATTGTCTTTACTCCCGTCGTAGAGATCCACGTAGGACGTCATCGAACCTTTTTTTCGTCGCTTCGTGGGTAAACTGAAATAGTTTAAACTCAGATTAATTCTCCGCTCGTTCGAAGCTTTAATCCTCCAAATACAGTGTCGACCACTCAGCACCATGTTGGAAGGATAACCCGGATGAACGATTATCCCAACATTCGCAGTCGCGGACTTTTCGAGAATCTTTCCATTGCATTCGGGAATCTGGCAATTCGGGTCGGGCTCGGGAACCCACTCGGGCACCGGCGAATCATCCGCTACGACGCACATCGATCTCGAAGTGCCGTTTATTTCGTACGGATCGTGACAGACGAATCTTATACTCGATCCGACGGTGCGGTTTTTGCCGACGAAATAACCGTTGTCGAGGCGCATTTTCGGCGCCGCGCAAAGAAATTGATGAAAACTCATGTACGAAATATGGAAATTCACGGACGATGTGTAGTTGACTTCGGATGATACTGTTCGATTCTCGGCGTCGTATCGCGCATCGTCGTCCGCGGGGATTACATTCGGGTTGGATACGTAAGTTACGTTCAATTCCTCCGCCACTAAATTCGACCAACACAGCTGGCAATGTCGGCTCAAGTTCAATAACTGCTTGTCGACGGAAATGAATAACTGTTCCGTTTCACTAGGAAGTGTGATTTGTTGGATGTTGATGAGAATTTTCTTTCCGGGCGGCGGCGTCAGTATCCAGGTACAAATCATCGGATCCAAAAACGAAAATGGCGCCGATATTTCTCCTCGATCAACATTGGTTCTAATTTCTCCACAATGAGATGACAATTCGGAGGCAAACGATACTCGTAAAGTTACGAACGTGATCAATCCAAGTACCAGTCCTTTATGCCGCATTTTTGTTCTATGGGAATGCTACAGTTTCAAGCGCAAAATGTTTGGCGGTGGAAATGATCATGGCGCTGGAAGAAAACTAGAGAAATTGAATAAAATATCGTTTCAGACTTGAGGAACAAAACAAAACTGGCGTTTTTCCAACATGGATTTAAAGTTTAAACGGTTCATTATTGAGAGTGAGAGTATATTGCACATTTACAACGAAGGCGGTACCAGCTACAACAAAAGTAATGACTATATAATAAAAGAACAATAAAAGGGTGATTTGTTTGGTCAAACCTGTTAAACCTGTCAATTTAATATTTGTTTCTGCATTACAACTGTTCGGGGGTTTAAAATCGTACATTTTTGATTGAAAAAGATAAAACTAAAAATGGGGAACGAAAAATAAAAAGGGTCATACAGTTCCTGTTCTATCTTTTTTTTCAAACCCGGTCGCGTGGTGTGTTAATTTATTAAATTATGGGTCTCATTAAAGCGTGAAATTAGGGAGATTAAACAATTATTACGAATGATTATTCAATCAAATGGTGATTAATTGATAGTAAAATCTAGGTAAAAAAAAATGATTTAGAGAATATCATACCTGACAACCATGGTTTACTCGAAGGACAATTTTGCTCGAGGTCCGAGGTTGATTCTTACCGCGACCTCGGGTGGTGGGTGGCGGAACTAGTTTATACATTTGAAATGGCGCCATAATTCAATGGCGGCTAAACCAAAAGTTGTAACGACACCCACAGAATGGCAAGTGGCGATGGATCGAGTGGATTTTTTTCGAAATTGAGGGATTTGACAGTGAAAATCGATAAAACACTGATGAAACAAGATTTTTCTCAGTTGAAGGAAAATGAATCGTCAGTTACTGATGGATTAAAAAGAATTAAACATCAAGTGGCTAAAATTACGGTAATGTCGTTTACTTCTTGATAAATGAAAAGAAAATTAACTTGATTTTTTTTTTTTTTACGAATCACATAGGAAGATGCCGAAACTCAGCTGGCAGAATTTCAGGAATATAATGAAAAAATGGAAAAGAATTTGGAAATTTCTAATATTCGCATATCTGCCATTGAAAATGACATCGCGTCAATAACAGAATGTTTGAAAGACAAAGGGATTATCATCGAAAAATTCGAGAAATTCGAAAATAATAATAATATTGGTAAATAATTTATAAGTGTATGTATATTTCCCTAAGTATTGTTTTATTTTACAGGTGTTGAAAGGGAATCTCCAAAACACACTCCAAAACAAGAAATTCGTGTTTCTCCAATTATTGAACGTAAATCCAAAACACCAGATATAGGAAGTTTTGGTTTAAGTTCACCTACCGTGCGCTTTATGTATTCCAACTCGACAGAAGTAATAAAAACTCAGAAAAGTCACTTCACAGCAGTCTATGGAGAAACTCATCCTAAATTTCACCTGGAATCAGAAATTATTAATAAAGTACCATCTAACAATATTATTATATACTTTGTAATTACTCAGCATATTACTTTATACATATAGACAGAAACTGATGGACCCCAAACGCCAGAAACGCCGGAATTGACAGTTTTCATCCCCACCAAACCGGCAGAAACGGCTGCAGCTAATTCATTTCTGAGACCAAATATTGATGTTACAACTGAAATTACTTCAGCATTGGATTATGAAGACAACGCAATTCTCGAAGACCCGGAATTGACTCTTCATCACAAATCACCAAACGTAAAAATCGTTATCAGTTATCATATATTAAATTCTATTAAAACAATTTTTCAATAGATACACGACCGAGATGAAGACGATTTACCACCAACACCGAAATTCAGTTTAAAATATAATTTTATGTAAACATTTTACATAAAATATAATTTTATTTAGAATACATTTAAATCATACCTGTTATATTTTATTCATTAATCCGATAATAATTACATTAAATCACCAAACTCTTGAAACAATGACTCGTCAACTTTAACATCTTCCTCACCGTCCAATAGGAAATTAATGTCCGATGAAATTAACGTGTGATCTCGCTCGAATAATTCCCTTCCAGTTAACTTTTTGTTATCTTCCTTGGAAACTGTTGTTTTCAATGAAGCCATTTCGAGGTCGAACTGTGCCTTCCACAGTAAAAATGATTCGACGGTTACGCGAGTTCCCTCAAACTTTTTCTGGAAAAAAAAAATAATTTTCATTTAAAAATCACGAAACGGATCGCATTATAATTCACCATTTCCGCTTCTTCCTTTTCTTGCAACAATTTTTCGACTTGCTTTTGTTTATTTCGCTGCACCTCGTCCCATTTCGTGTTCAGCAATTCTTGTGCCGTTGACACCAACGTAAAAATCATTACCATGCCCAGATTATTTTCGGCCTGTAAAAAAAAGATTATTTGAACAATTTCATCAAAACAATTTGTGTTCAGGTTTATACTTCGGCAGTTAAAACCATTTGCAAGTCGCTCGAGTTATCATCTTCCATATTTGCGCTCTCGACGATGCTAATAGATGGTGGTGAATCCGGATAATTTTCCACGTACGTAAATTCAAGCTTACAAGCCGCTAAAATAAAAATAAATAAATTATCGTACGATTAATTATGCCATTCAATATTACCTCCAGTTACTTCGTCTGAATCTTCGTCGTATTCATCCGTCTTAATGAATATGGTGAATTTATAAAACGGTTCCACTTCAGTTACTGAAAAAAACGATAATTTGAAATCGTTTCTTTAATGTACAAATCAACAATTATTTACTTTCAAACTCCGTCGGATAAATAGATTCCAACGCTTCTATTTCGTTTCTTTGCTCTTCGGCGTAATCCGTCATTTTGTTTAACAACTAACAATATCTAAAATGTAATAAAAAAAACTGTCGCAATCGTAATTTAATTATAAAAAACCAAGGATCGACATCATCTCCACATGTTCAGTCAGATTACTTCTTCTCGAAGCCGTTATGAAATGATCCGTCCTACATCTAGTCACGAAACACATAACGCGACATCATCGGCGAAATCGCGAAGTTGCACATGAAAGAATAAACATCGAAGAAATCTTACGAGTTGATTACAGCAACAAATTATGTCAAAGCAGAATGTTAGAGGCACGGATCCGAAGAAAGTGGTAAAACTAACACATCTATTTAGCATAAAACATATTGTATTGATAATGAATATTTTTTTTTGTGCTGATTTTAGAGTACAGAATTATTCACCCTAACTTACGGCTCTCTGGTAGCGCAACTGATAAAAGATTACGAAAATAACGAAGATGTCAACAAACAACTGGATAAAATGTTAGAAAAATCACTTAGTTAACTTCGATTAACGATATGATTATTTGTAGGGGTTACAACATCGGCGTCAGATTGATCGAGGACTTTTTGGCGCGGTCGGGATCTGGAAGATGTCAAGACTTCAGGGAGACAGCTGATAAAATTCAATTAGCATTCCGAATGTTTTTGGGTATAAATCCATCAGTTACAAACTGGAGTCCCGCGTGGGATGAATTTTCACTAATCATTGATAATAATCCATTAACTGAATTTGTGGAGTTACCAGATACACATTACGCGCTCAAATATTGTAATATGTTGTGCGGTGTAATTCGAGGAGCACTTGAAATGGTGAACAAATTTTTAATTTACAACTAAAATTTGCATTTGAACTTATGTACAATTTTAGGTGCAAATGGAAGTTGCGGTTCGCTTCGTCCAAGACCAACTTCGGGGTGACAACACGACAGAACTAAGAATTAAATTTATTCGTCGTTTAGAGGATGCCATTCCAGCTGGTGAAGATTAGCTCGCATAAGGTTTAAAATGTAAAATAATTGCAGTAAATTTATAAGTAAAATTTTATTATCAAATGTAAAATCCAAACGTATTAAAAAAAAAAAGTAAAATTAATAAATTTCTCGTTTTTTTTTTTTTTTTTTACATTATAACGATGAAACATTAAACATGAAGAAAAAGTACAATAGGGCAATGGTCACTTCCAAGCACTTCTTTACGAATGACATTTTCGCACAAATTTGGTGTGAGCGCCTCCGAAGTGAGGAAATAGTCCAAACGCCTGAAATAACAAATGTTAAAACTTATTAAATTGAAACAAGACAAAACGAGAATTTTCTCCAGTACCATCCAACGTTTTTGGCGCGCGCATTCATCATGTAGGTCCAAAATGTGTAAGCTCCCTTCTCTTCGGGATGAAAATGTCTAAAAGTGTCGACGAATTTGTTGCTGGAAAGAAGTTCGCCGAAGCCGTCACGCTCTTCTTGACTGAACCCAGCATTCCGTTTGTTGGTTTTTGGGTTGGCTAAATCTAAAAGAAAAAAAAAGGCTTAATAAATGCATACAATTAGCAGAATTACCATCTAACCTATTTCTTCATGCGCAACATTTAAATCTCCGCATAAAATCACCGGCTTTTTCTCATCGAGCTGTTTAAGGTAGGAGCGGAAGTCGATGTCCCACTGTTTACGATAATTGAGGCGGATTAACTTGCGTCCAGCATTCGGAACGTCTAAAAGAAGTAAAAAAAATTCAAGCTAATAAAAATGAAAAAAAATAATTCAATTTCTTACACGCAACAACGACATAAAATTTTTCGAATTCGGCAGTTATAACTCTGCCTTCCTTGTCATGGTCTTCCACATCTAAAAAAACAAACAATGAACAACAATGTGACGACTCTGTAGTTAAACTTACCTATGCCGTACGAAACATTTATGGGTTTGATTTTGGTGTATAAACCGACTCCAGAATAACCCTCAGCATCACCAGACAACATGTAATTTGTGTATCCTTCAACAGTAGCTTCTGGTGGCATTTTATCGAGTGAACATTTCGTTTCCATCACGCAGAAAACATCGGGATTCTCTTGTTCGATATAATCCAGACCTCCTTTCTATTAATAAAAATTTGCGTACAGGAAATATAAATGAAATAAAAAAAATATTAATAGTTATAGAAAATTAACTTACTTGAATCCAAGCGCGAATTCCGTTGACGTTCCAAGAGACAATTTTGAAATTCCATTTGTTGCCGTCCGCATTTTCAGCATCGATGTCAAAGTTTACATCCTTTATGGAAGATGACGATGGCCCTTTAGCTTTCGAAGCTTTCGCAGCTTTTGCTGGAGGTTTCTTCGCTCTTCCTTTTTTCGGCACCACCTCCTCCTCCTCTTCTTCGTCCCCATCACTCACATCATCGTCTACTTTTTGCCTTTTGCTTTTACTAGCAGTGGTGCCATTAGCTGAATTTCCCTACAAAATATTAAATTGCAAAAAAACCTCGCAGTAATAATTAATAATCGATGGAATACTCACTTTGCGTTTAGGAGCCATTTGAAATTTGAAGTGAAATTATATCAAACAAAGACCAACTGCCTAAATATGGTAGAAGTTGCTCGTGTAGTTCGAAGTAACCTCACCGAATCGAACCGCGCCACCGACTGTTAAAATTTAACAAAATCACATTTTTTAAATTTTTAAATACAATTTAAAAGATTTTAAATGCAAATTATGCAAAAAATAATAAAAAGAATTAATTCAAAAAGTACATCGTCATTCGTAAAAGTAATTTTGTTGGCATGGCAACGAACGTCGGCTCTAGAAAATCCATCATGGCGTCCACATTCTTGTTTGTTTCCATTTTGATCAGTACGTTCTCATATGCTTTGATCAACGCGTTTGTTAAATTAGTAGGTCAATGAAAAAATGTTTATTATTTTCGTATCTTACTTTACTTTTGAATTATTTAGGTGCTGGGAATCTTATTTTGGAAAGAGCCTGTTCGAATTGGTGATCTCAAAAAGCAAGTGATTGAAAGCAAGAACGAACTAAACTCCATAAATATCGTCGATGAATTCGCGAAATATGCCAAACTTCAAAGAAAAATTCGAAAATTTTCGGAAGAAATTGCCCATGAAAGTAAAAAGCTTTATAATATATTTTAAAAATCTATAACTATTTTTTTCATGATGTAATTTAGCGATGATCAGATCCTCCGCGATGGTTAAAGTTAAGGTCATAACGAGCTGTGTGCTTCATGTCTTCTGTGTACGTGGGGTGTATTTTATGCCATTTTTGCTATCCGTTGATAAATACTAATACTATCCCTTTTAGGGCGTATTTGCGTGTTACCTTCTGTGTTACTATCGTTACGTTCCCGTTCTTAAAGTGTCGAAAGATTGGTTCTACCCATTAAGCAAGATAATTTCATTCCCAATGGAATCTTCTGGCGTCATTGGGATCACTATGTGGCTAGCCGTGTGCAGTACCGTTGCCAAAACTGCTTTAAAGGGTGTAGTTTAAGTTTAATTGAACGTAAAAAAAATATATTTTTGCACAGATACAGATGTAAAAAATTTAAAATCAAATAAATAACATTTTATAATAGAAGTGGACTGGTTTCATCTTCTATCGTTCCAGGAATTGGGCTCATAATTTGCTTCGGTAGAACATTACTCTTTTCTCTCGGCCTTCTAGGTAATAGAAATCCGGAATCGGAGGAGCTTCGGATTCCCGAATCCAGTCGAGACGTTAAATCGAAGTCCGGCTTCGTGGATAGTGAGAAATCTTTCACATTTCCCGAGTTGTCGTCGTCGACATTTCCGAATAGCTGCAACATGAGATTGGATTTTTTCGATTTGGCACTCGTAGGTTTTGTTTCAACAGGTGGAATTTGATTGACACTTGAATCGGCTGATACGGGAGGCGAAGATGTAACCCAAATTTGAAATTCTTGTGGGAAAGAATCCGTTTGTTTTTGCTTCACGTCCCTTTTACTGTCGGAAACTATTTCCTCCGATCGGGTTCGTGTAGGAAGTGGATTTAAAAAAACGGTCGGCAGTTGTTCAGCGTCTAGATTATCCACGTTTTCAAAAGATGTTTCTTTTGTGAGCGATTTTCTTCGAATTTCATCCATGAAATTGTAACGACCGTCCGAATTTTCCTCTTCGGATTGCGGTTTAATTTCGTTGATATTTGGTAACGCATTTCGCTGTTTGAGTTGAAGATTTTCCAAGTTGTTAGCGAAGAAAAACGTACTCGGTTCAACAATGTCCTACCAAAACAAAAAAAATTAAAATTTTAGTGATTGAATCAAATTTAGAAAACAATTTTTTTTACATTCTTTTCATCTTGTTTGAATTCCGGCTTCGAAGAACTCGAATCTATTAATTTTTTGAGTTCTTTCGGCGCTTTACGGTTGGGCGATAAAGATCTTGGCTTTCTCGGCGATTTATTCGCAATATGCGACGTGTAAATATTTTTTATTTCCAATTCCCTTTCCTTTTCTTTAAGCGTGACTGACAATTTATCAACTCTGACTTGGATTTCGCGTAATTTTTTTTCGTGTCCTTGTGCCGGGCAAACTCAATAGCTAATTGGTGTTTGTAATTTTTATCTCGCAGTTCCAGATGATGTTGCATTTCCTATAAACAAAGATTACATCATTCATCGACGGAAACACGCATTTCTCAAGACTCGTATAATAAATACTCTAATCTTCGTTTCCTTTTCTTTCAATTCGTTTTGAAGAAAATCTACTTTCTTATTCAAAGATATTCTCTCGTCCAAATGTTGTTCCCGTACAATCGCTTGAAGTCGCTGAAGCTGAATCCTCGCTTTCTCCAACTCGATTGTTTTTTCGCTTTCTCTTTTTTCACTTATTCGCTGTTTTTCACTCGTCTTTTTCAAAAGTTCTCTCAAAGTTCGAACCTAAATCAATGAAAAACAATATAAGAATTTATTTTCTAATAAATAAAAATAAATACTTCTTCTTGATGCGATCGAAGTAAAGATGGCAATTCTCCTTCATTACCTTCGTACCGTTTTAAAGCGACCGCTTGCCGTCTTTGAGTCCTTTTTAATAATTTGTTTTCATTTTCAAAATCCTATTAAAAAAAATTAAAAAAAATAAAAAAAAATCAAATAAAATCAAATAAAATCCTAATAAAAAAAATTAAAACCTTTTGTTTGGTTTTAAGTAATTGGATTTCATTTTGAAGTTCGTGTAATTTCAATCTTTTCTGACTTTTCGCTTTTTCAACTATACTATCAGAATCTTTAATGACATTCTGACGAATTAAACCGTTCACTTTTCCCGCTTTTTTAGATTTGTTATTTACAAGTGATATGGCGTACGGATGTCTGCTCGGACCTAAAGAAGAAAAATAAAATGACAAACATTGAAAAAATGGAATTAATTAATTAATTAGCCAAATTACCAACAACTTTCCTAGGTTTATTGAAACTAGAGCTTGAAATTTGTTTCGTGTCCCGGTCTGAATCTGGTTCATCACTACTTGGACTGAAATCACTATCATAAATCGTATTATCTTCTTCCTCAACCGAGGGAAGAACGCGAGGTAAGGATGAGTGACTGTTTTTTCGTGCCATTTCTGAATAGGAATAAAACAATTCTTGTTGTGTATTTATTAAGATGGCCAAACTCATGATATTGATGAATAAAAATCGATGCTTTTTCCGTGATTACATATTGATTTTATTTTTTTTCCAGTTTGCCTTCATGCTTTCCTAGATTGTATCGACCTGAAAAATAAACTTTAAATAATAAATTATTCATATTTAATTTTTTACGTTTCTCAATCATTTGAAATAACAAATTTCATAACACGAGTTGCATATAAGAAAATTACCTTGGATTGAAATCCAGATAAATATCGTCTGCAAATTCTGCGAATGAGATAAGTTTCTATGACAACCCAGATTTATTATTATTATTATTATTATTATTATTATTATTATTATTATTTATTCATTTAACTCAATTTTGAGTAATTACACAGTAATATCAGACAATTTCACTTCATTGTTTTATTTATTTAGTGTCCCAGAATTATTAAATGGTTACTAAAATTTAAAAATTACGCAATAAGTTCCCTACCGGCAACTTTCAAAACTATATAAATGGTTTTGCACAGCAGCCGATAGCTGGGGCTGAGGCAACTGCGACGAGTCGAGTGTGTAGCCACGGTAAAGTTAGCACCACATTGCAGCACCACATTCGCGGCAAAGACCAGACTCAAATGATCGACAAGTGGTAATGTTAAAATGTGGCATCAGGCGAGAAAATTGAACGGAATTTATGCTTTTTC
>JH432064.1:302435-366375 GCA_000239455.1 Strigamia maritima
AATTTTTTAAATTTAAATTTGATTTGCTGTACGGTATTATTTTTTTTTTAAATCTATGTTAGGATTAGACCATTTAACTAAATAAACTAAAGATTAGGAGTAATTGTATTTCTTTTTAACTAATAATTATAAGATGCTTTGAATCAATAAGGATTACATTCATTCACAATATTAATGTGTGTAAAATGTTGACTTTGCTAGTAATAAATTTAATTTAAAAAAATTGAATTGGTTATTTGTAAGTGCAAATTAGATTAATTGATTACATTTATAATTGAATAAAATATATATTTATATTATCTAATATGTTATTTATAACGGAAAAGCATAAATTCCGTTCAATTTCTCGCCTGATGCCACATTTTAACATTACCACTTGTCGATCATTTGAGTCTGGTCTTTGCCGCGAATGTGGTGCTGCAATGTGGTGCTAACTTTACCGTGGTGAGTGTGTATGGTTGGATAGTCAAGCCTGGCGAGGTGAAGGTCCTTCGTGGTTTGTGAGTGGATAAAAGCACTTCTTAGTTCCTCCTTGAGACTTAAATAAGATTCCCAGGTGAATTTCCAGCATTTCTCGCTACAAAAATGGTGATTAAGGTCTACATATCTGGAATTTCAGCCAGCAAAGAGGTAAATAGTTCACGAAACCGTGGGAAATAACCCATCCCTTTTTTCTTATCAATAGTCGAGAGATAAAAATGTTAATGTATGCTTAAGACACTATAGAGTTACGGTTGATTCGCACTTCAAATCCTTCGAGCGATCATTAGTGATCATCTTTCACATTTCCAAATAGTCAGCTTTTCAACGGGCAACGGTCCAGACCAGACGTATCTATTTAAAGACTCTTCACTTCACTTGTAATTGTAAATTCGAATATTCGAATATTCGATTGTATTAACGTTTCAATTCTTACAGTTCCTTAATATTAAAAAAAAAAGATAGAAATGGTGATGATGCGATGAAAAATGTCTCGAATTAGTTGCTGCAATTACGAGCAGTTTAAGAATTAACATAATTGCCCGTTTATAATCGTGCTCCTCGCTTCTGGAATGTTGCGATGACTGGAGTTGAGTTAAAGGTCATTAAATACGAATACGAGATGCATGACTATGTTTTCTTCTTTTGTATTATAATTTTGCGTAAACATTGAGAACACGTGTTATTTTAAGCTTTAAGTGGGTGTTGTGAGAATATTATGCTGATTTACATCGAGGAACGTGTCCCATTTGAAAGAATAGAAATCAAAATCAGCATGCTCACAGACTTGTGAGTTACCTAATTGAAAGGAGCTTGTGTAGGATTTGGCACTCGATTTTTTGTGTTTAAAGGATGTTAAGTGTGCAATTAGATGAGGTAGGTATGAACTTGGGTTTTAAAGGTTGTTAGGTTGATGACTTTTATTTTATATTTTAATTTTATTTATTTATTTATTTTTTTTAGATTAAGAAACGTCAACAGAGGGCTTTACTTATTTTAGACAGTTGTAAAGTCGATTATGAACCAATCGATATTACGGAGCCGGGATTGGAAGCGATGAGGGAGTTTATGGTGCAGAACAGTAAAGTAAGGGAACCGAACAAAACTCCACTTTCGCCACAATTTTTTAATGATGATGTTTACTGCGGGGTATGTGTAGAAATTTAAATTAATTGGGAAGTTATTTAAGTAAATTTTTTTTTTTTTTTTTTTTTAATGAAGGATTTTGAAGATTTTGATTCTGCTGTTGAAATCAATGAAGTTTTTCCGTTTCTCAAGTTGGAAAGTAATGGCGCCGATTTTCAATACACTTTCAACAATGTAAACAACACGAAAACAACGAATGGAGACCACGACAAAGTATATAGATTAAATTGTAAAAGTATTCAAATTATGGATTATGTTAATATATTAGGGTGACACGAGGAAATCGATCACACCGGAAAAAGAGGAGAATGATGAAGGTGAGGTTATTAAAGATAGTTCTGAAAAGGATGATGGTGATGGTGATGCAAAGGGGGAGGAAGAAGATGATGAGTTTTGGGCGCAAGATGATTCGAAAAAACGGAAGAAGGAAGATGATGAAATTGAAGAAGAGTCTAAACAAAGTAACGAAGTAGAAATTGAAAACGAGGATGCGAGCAAAAGGTTAAAAACTGATGGTATAGAGGATGAAGTCGAGGAGGCGGCGGAAGAGGAGGAAGTTGAGGAGGAAAAACCAGAAGTTAAAAGCGAAAAAATTGATGAAGAGGAAGAGGCAGTCGAAGAGGAAGAGGAGGATAATTTTTGGGCTGGAAAGGGAGATTAATTATGTGATATAACGCGCACACCATTTGATTTCGATTCAAGTACTTCTGTATAAAGGAAAACGAAATGGATATTGGGTTTATTTATATGTGAATTATAATCATATTTATTTATTTATTTATTTATTATTTATTAATTTATTTGTTTGTTTTAAGTTTATTTTTTATTAATAATTTTTTCCTTTTCTTTCTAATTTAGCATGAAAAGATGTGTCAATCATGAAATCATAGCTGCTTTGCATGTTCGGATAATGCTTAAAAAATTCTACGTTTCGTCTTTAGTTTTTTTGTTATTAATATAATTTTTATATATATATAATAGCATGACATGTTTTTTGTCTCTGAATATTTTTGTGTTCATTGCTGATCTCGCAAACCAGGGACCAATTTCTCGAATAGCCCGATGTAATCTGTACTTAAAAAGCAACAAATTATCAGCAATGATGGTGGAATGTTTATTTTTGATTTGTATCGTAGAATAACAACGTTTTGTTTTATTAATTAATTAATTAATTAATGCTTACGTGTGGAACTAATTTTGTTATTTAATTTTTTTTTTGTTTTGATTTTACATAATTAATCGTAGTAGACTAAATGCTCAAATCTAACTATAATTTCTAATATATAAAAACATATTTGCGTGTAAATATTTTTTAACTTGAATTATACAATTGCAGTTTCTCAGAATCGAATTATCTTAAAAGTTAAAATGATCAAATTTTGTTAAATCTTTTTCAATACTTGATGCTTTTCCCCCTATTATATTGCTTTAGAAATGTTTGTTACTTAAAGTGTCACAATAAACATTTATTTAATTCAAGACATTTATTTTAATCCATGTAGAAATACAATTAAATGACAATCGGGTCGTTCGAACCGAAGAATGGGTACAACCGATACGCAGCAATTTTTAAAAAATCCCTCGATTAATTTATAAAATTCTAAATTATCATCAGGAATACAAAACACTTGAACGTATCCCACATCGAGCTCTTTATCGACTAATTCCAATCCACGTTTAAAATCATCCAAATTCATCATTTCCATTCCACTTCGATACTTGAACAAAATAAAATTATCACAATCACATCGACAAACGGTCATTTCTATCACTCCATTTTGAATTTCCACATTCGTGTAATTTATATCAACTTTCTCAACATCGATTTGCGCAATCACCTGCCATTCGACATCGGCATTTCGTGGTAGACCTGCCACCACAACTGGAATAAACAAGGGCGGCCACTCACTGTCGGCAACAAACCCGTCAGTTGTGTAACAAAAACCCACAACGACATGTTTTAAACTCACATTTTCTCGCACTCCTTTGAGCACGCGAGTTAAGTGGCGTAAAATTAAACTATTTTGATTCTGCGTACTCGATTCGATTAAAGTCATGAGACCGGGCACTAAGCCAATTTGGCCCGATGTATAAATGAAATTGTCGTCTAGTACACCTTGACTGTACGGCCCGATGTTCGCGGGGGCCCAATTGGAAATGCTTTGAACGTGGAGTGTTTCGGTTTCGCCGAATGTTGCTTGACAATCCATTACAAACTGAATATTCGATGGTAATGGCACTTCAACACAAGCTCGGACTGGCGGATTTACAATAAAATATTCTTTATAAACTGCATTCAACTCCATATAGTCGGCCATGCTCTTGATGTAAACGTTAATTTTGATAAGATTTCGCATTGTCAATCCCTTCTCATGCATTAAAGTTGATATTTGTTGCATAACGTGTTCCGTACTCTGACGAATGCTCTTTTCTCTTCCAAGTAATCCAGTTATCCATAGTTTTTTCTTAATAATGCTAATGTGTGGCGAAATATCATCAAAACTAAAAGCGCACGTTCTAACGAATTTCTCAATTTTTTGTTCGGTTTTATCCGAAATCGAATCAAACTCTCGAACAAAATCCGACGGTTTTTTAAAATGGAATTCGGCAAGTTCCTGCGTCATACATTTATCCACTAAACAGGCTTTCTTTATCTTTAAAAACGCAACAGGTGCATAGTCATCTTTAGTTATGTAAACAATTTCTTGATCCAAAATTTCAATTTTCTTTTTGAAAAGTGGACAATCCAAGGTCAAGGTTTCGTACTCACCGCCTTCGCCGCAAACATTCAATTGATACTTCGCGTTTAAACTGGAAAAATACTGCGACAAGTTACAAATATCAACACCGAGCACTTTTTCCGGATCCAAGCCTAATGATGCGGTTTTAATTACTATGGCTTTTATGTCGGAAGAAATCATTTCGTCGAGTAATTCTTTTTGATCTCGTTGCCACAAATACGCGAACGAAACCAGTCCCAATCGTAAACAAACACTTTCAACGCGCACTCTTTGGTAATTTGATAAAATGGCTCCACTGCTTACTCCTTCAAAAGCAATTTTTTCTCGTGCTTCTTTCAATAGTTGGTACAAGTCCTCGACTTCGTCGTTTGATGATGGTTCGTAAGTTTGAGTCGAGTTAACAGTTTGTCCTTTGGTCTCTCGTTGAAACAATGGCAAATCCAATGCCTCCGCGTAAAGTGCAATCACCTCATGTCCTATTCAAAATTAGAAACCAACGATTAATTGAGGATAAACAAGCGAATCGATGCACTCACCGACTGATTGATACATATAACTGTCCATTTCATCCGTTCCTGGAGTCGGCTTTATGTTTCCCAAGGCAACAATTTCGTGACCTGATGCTATGCATTGTAACATGCAGTAACAACTATCCTTACCACCGCTGATTAACGACAACACGCGCATTTTATTAATCACGTTTAGGTTGTAAATCTGAAATACAACACCACCTGGTGTTGAAATCCTAAGCAAACAACAAGGTCATATTTGTGTTCCTAGAATATTTGTTTCATTCCTTAATAACAGATGGCAGTTTATCGGATAAAGAATAATGAATACTGAATTAGTGACGCCACCTGTTGTTCAAATTATCAATTATAGATTTTGTCAATTGCGCAGTTTCCGTGTAAAAATAATTTTATTTTTCAGATGGAGGAAATAGTCTTCGATTTTTACGATTATTTTGTGGCAGCTGGAGAAGACAAGACTATCCAATCTTTCAAAATTCAATCATTCGTTTTTAAATTTTAAGTGGTTCACAGTCTTCGGGTTCGGGAATCAGTTGGATGTAGGTTCAATAAACGTTTTAAATTCTATAGTAGTTTCTTTTGATTTTCCATTTAAAAAAATATTGTTTATTTGAATTGAATTGAATGTTTTTTTGCTAAATTCTGTGTTCTTTTATAAAAGATTGCCATGTTTTAATAAATTCTAGTTCACAACTATAATAGTCGCGATATTTTGATGTTCAAATAGAACTGCACATTGCCAACTTGCACACAACAATCACACCAAATCACACCTTACGTGAATGCTGATGCACATGCTACACAAAACATAGTCCCTGCTCGTTGTCGTAAATCAAACCATAATTATTGTTATTTTCTATAATGTTGTCCTTTAAAACACAAAAAATAACAATAATATACTGTCTTTTATGTTTATTGTGTACTTGTGTTTGTTGTAGTCCAATTTACGACAACGACAGCTAGCGGAGTACATTTTGATGTAGCATGCATCAGCATTCGTGAACAGTTGGCGTCGTCAAGATCTGGGACGGTGACTGTAGGTAACTATCTTTTCGGCTACCGAATTAAAAAAGATGTATTTTTTTATTGTTTGATTTAAAAATGGAGAAAATACAGATGAAACAGGATAAAAATGTTGGAAATAATTAATTTGTTTAAGATAGGCGTGGATAACGATGAAAAACGTAAAAGCCAAACTAAATATCTTTATTCTTTTGAATTAGGAAATTAAATTGTAAAATATACATTAATGTGCAACAATTTGCACATTTATAGGTAATTTTATTTAGTTATTTCAACAATTTAAAGTAATTTTAGACTTTAAAAACCCCACACTAAGTTCCGATTCTTACCGCTAGGTGAAAGCGACACGCAAAACTGAAAACAACCTAAAACGACGCCTGGGACGACACGCATAGGTTGCGGCTCTTCGATTCCTTTATTTCCATCAAAATAAATGGAAAAAAAGATGATCGAGTACAAATATCATTCACTAAATGAAGATTTATTGGTAAGTACTCATTTTTGTTTACCTATTTCACATTTTCACTAGAAGATGGCACTAACGTCGAGCCAATCCTGCAAACTTTGAAAACCAACCGTCACTTTTCTTTTAAAAATGAGTTTTGCGTCTATAAATACATTCATTTGAGTTATAAATGTGCAGCATTGCAAAATCTTTGGACATAAAGTTGTTTATTTTGTGCCTGGACAATACAATTTCATAGAATTTTTATTTTTCTAGTAAAATGTATTTTTTATTCAAAAATTTTAATTACATAGTTTGATTTATTTCATTTTAAATTTCAGACGGAGCATTAACGGCGCACTCCAAGCACTCGCAACTTTACTCTGTTATCGAGTTTGGCCCAAATGTGTTACTAAAAGGAGAGTTTCATCGATTGTTGCAACTGTAAGGAGTTTTCGATAGTTTTATTTTAGCTTTTAATGTGTTTTTTCTTTTTTAGCAAGTTTTGGTGGTAAAGATATTCTCATTGGAAAACATCACAGTGGACTCAATATAAAGTTTTTTTCTTACTATTTGCAATATTTTTGGTTGGTATGTTCGTTTTAAATATTGGTTTTATATATGGTATGTTTTATATATACTCTATTGAGCAGAAAGTTAAATTTTCTGGTAAGTCTTGCTAGCTACAGTAACTTTGACCCCCCTTCGTTTACTGGACGTCCTCGGGACTCCAGTTTACACTCCCTTCCGTTTAATGGACGTCCTCGGGACTCCTGATTACGTGACCTTTGTTTCCTCCTACTCTTGGTGACCCTAGACTACGAAATTAGCATAGCCAGACTTGTCATAGAATCTATCGATCTACTCAATATAAATTTTTTTCTCATTATTTTGTATTCTTTTTGGTTGGTATGTTTATTTTGTATTCTTTTTGGTTGGTATGTTTATTTTGTATTCTTTTTGGTTGGTATGTTTATTTTGTATTCTTTTTGGTTGGTATGTTTATTTTGTATACTCTGTTGAGCAGAAAGTTAAATTTTCTGGTAAGTCTTGCTAGCTACAGTAACTTTGACCCCCCTTCGTTTACTGGACGTCCTCGGGACTCCAGTTTACACTCCCTTCCGTTTAATGGACGTCCTCGGGACTCCTGATTACGTGACCTTTGTTTCCTCCTACTCTTGGTGACCCTAGACTACGAAATTAGCATAGCCAGACTTGTCATAGAATCTATCGATCTACTCAATATAAATTTTTTTCTCATTATTTTGTAATAGGTGCAACTAATTTTTTCCCCTGAGGTTTTTTGTAGCTGTGGCCATTGTGACATCAAGCCTAATTACAGACATTTTAGTTTATTTTGGAATTCCTCCTTTCTTACCAATTGGTAAGAGGGTGAGTACTGTGGAGTATTGCCTCCATTAGTTAAAAGTTAAATAGACTTCTGCAGATTTATATATTATTCAAACAATGGCCGCATTTTTTTCCTCTGTGGTGAATCAGAAAACAATAGAAATAAACAGTTTCTGTGACCAGGGCTCCTCTCCTTCTTTGGAATTTAGATTTGAGTTCCAGATAAGAACTTGACTCTAATCCAGGCTGATGTTATTAAAATATCAAATAGGATATAAATGGCCCAAGACGTAAAGAAAAATCAACAAGAACAAATTTTGGAATTTTGGAAAATATTCTAGATAGGTATATTAGTCACTTTGAATTTATTTCTAATATTCGGTTGATTATTGGTTTTTGTCAAATGGTAAAATTTTTCTAAAAAAATTATGCTTTTCATCGATTATTTTATCATTGTGTGATTTTGTAAAGCCATTGAATTTTGTATTCACCATGGCATGGAATACGAGTTGCGGTTTAAGATGGCCCCTTCCTTCAAATTTCCATGAACTAAGGTAAAGTGAGACAATCGTCATTAGTTGGCAGTTGCGACGTTTTCTAGTATACGTGTACAACGTGTCGATGTCGACTGAAAGCGACCAAACGCGGCCCTCCCCGCTCGTTGCGGGCTTCGCACAAACGCTCGATTTCGTACTCGTCTTTCTTATTCATATCATTTCTTGAGACTACTCGTTGTCTAAACATCTCCTAAAATCGTGTTTCAACAATACTAAATTACAAAAATCTATTGATATAGATTTTTTACTATTTACTTACATTGGTTATGGGTTATAAATACAAGAAAATGGAATGCTAATAAATATTACCCTTCATTTTCATTAAAACTGTTGAACAGATGTACTGTTAAAAGAAATCAAACTCTATAGCGCGTGATTATATTACTTTATTACAAGGTCTATAAAACAAGGCTCAGACGTAATAAAATAACCTCATTTTAAGTACGTCAAAATCTATGAACCCATCCCTAATCCGTACCGAAGTATTTTTGTCCAAAATGATTAGGCGCAATCGAATGAATTTCTGACGTCAAAATTGTCAAACCAGGATATTCGGTTACAATAGCCTTGGCACCTACAAATGTGAAATTAAATATTTTTAGAATGCTTAAAAGGTATCGATATACACGAGTTAAAATTACCGAATGGAGTACAAAATAGCGTCAGTAAAATTATATTATTTTCGGTTACTCCATGTTCTTTCAACACTTTTACAGCCGTTATGACAGTGTTTCCCGTACCTAGTTAAAACGGGACAATATTGTTTTGACCAATTATTGTTTTTATGTATTAATAATTACTCATGATAGGATACATAAGTAGAACCTTCCTTTTCTCAATGTCGTTTGGAAACTTGGCGTAAACTATTTTAGCTTCGTGAGTTTCTTCATTACTTTGAATTAAGATTTTGCCAATTCTCATGGATCGACAGCAATCGCGTAGCCCTTGTTCCATAGCCTCACCTAAAGAAAACATTTGTCGTTAATTTCGGATACATTTTTAAAAAAATTGAAATAGCTAAAATTACCACTTCGAACAATACTGACACCACAATTTCCTTTTTCATAGTTTAATCCTTGATAATCGCATCCTAAATAAAATAAAGAAATTAATAAAAAAATGATTACTTTTTTAAAAAAATTATAATTATGGTACTGTACTAATACCAGTGGCAGTTTGCACTATGCATTTTGTATAGGGCAGTTGATTTAATCCCTCTTCGATAACAAGTCGAATCTAATATGATAAAATTTAAAATTTAAAATTTTTTAAAATAATTTTAATTTTTGTTAAATACTCACTAAACGGTCAGAATAAAATTTAAAATCGCTCCTACTCGTGTTCCTAGAAAATAGAAATAAAGAAGTCACACGCCGCCACGTTTCAACACTTATCAAACAATAGAAAAAACCGTACTTATCGCGAATTACAGTTTGCAATTCACGAATTTGGTCATTTATAGGTAACAGTTTTACTTGTGAATTCAAGCCCTCTAATAACTCAGACTGATATACTTGTCCCGTTTGAGAAACAACATCGGGAGCACGCGGGTTAATCATGGTGCCTCTCAGGCTCTACCAGCTTATCCGTTGCTAGGATACGCCATAGTTACACATCTCAGCCAGTGGGATGTACGCAATCGCAGACAAGACACGTGACTGATCATGATCACTTTTTTTATAGATGCTAGTTGCTAGCGGATGCCACTTTCCAACGAATGGCTCCTGTTTATTCCATGCAAACCAGATTTCTAAAACCGCTTTTATTTAATGTACCACGAAGTAAACACTCGAGTAGATTCGAGCTCAAACTACTATCAACTTTCAACAACTTTCGGGGCAGGAGATTTCATAGAGAAGTATATAATACCGAAATTAAATTACCGACCGATTAATGATTAATTTTAACATAACGTACATTTATTTAGCTTCTTTTCACTAGTCGTCTTGTACAAACTCGGAAATGGAAGCTGTGCCAGCCGAGAATAAATTTTGGGGAATTGAGATGCTGCATACAGAGCTCCGCGCAACAAAAAACGACTGGAACACCTGGAAACGAAAAAGAAAAATCGGAAAAAGTCACTAATTTAGAAGTGGTTCGTACAATGTTGCAATATGTGTGGCCACCTGACAACCCATCGTTACGCAAACGGGTTATCATTGCCATGAGTTTATTAGTCGGATCCAAAATTTTGAATGTTCAAGTTCCGTTTATATTTAAACATGCAGTGGATTATTTGAATCAAGAAACGGGCAACTTATTAAGTCTTTCGGATCCAACGACTACAGTGATAACTTTCAGTACAGCTTTATTATTAGGATGTAAATAAACGAGAATGTAAATATTTAGATAGCAGTGTTTTGGGATTTATATTCTTTTTTTGTCAAATTAATTGCAGATGGTGTAGCTCGAACTGGATCAGCTTTTTTCAACGAATTGCGCAATGCAATATTTGCTAAAGTTGCTCAAAATTCGATTAGATGCGTTGCTAGGAATGTTTTTCTACATCTACATTCGTTAGATTTGACTTTTCATTTATCAAGGCACACAGGGGATAGGTTATCAAAAGCCATCGATAGGGGTTCTAGGTTGTTTACAATTTTTGAAATTTATTTATTTATTGGACTAAATTCATTCATGTTTTTCAGAGGAATTAATTTCGTGTTGTCAGCCCTGGTGTTTAATGTGATTCCCACAATTTTTGAAGTGGGTTTAGTCAGCACTATTTTGGTAAATAACATTATATAAATAACAATATTAAATGTTAATAATAATTATTTATTTTTTAGTATTATAAATGTGGCGGAACTTTTGCGTTGATTTCATTGGGTTGTATTGGAGCATACACGACTTATACGCTAGGTATAACTCAATGGAGGACCGCATTCCGCATTAAAATGAATAAAGCCGAAAACGAGGCAGGAGCGAAAGCAATTGATTCATTGATTAATTATGAAACAGTCAAGGTTTAAAAGAGGTTAAATCGATAGGAAAAACAATTGGAAATTGAAATGTTTATTTTTTATGTAGTATTTTAATAACGAAAGTTATGAAGCCGATCAATACGACAAAGTATTGAAAAAGTATGAAGATGCAGCTCTGAAAACAAGCACAAGTTTAGCATTTTTGAATTTCGGGCAGAATGTCATCTTCAGCGTTTCGCTTTCTGCCATTATGATTCTAGCTAGCAAAGAAATCATGTCGGGTAATTGACGATGTAATTACGCATTTATACTTTATATCTTACTAAAATTTGTTTTTATTAGGTTCAATGACGATCGGCGATCTCGTAATGGTGAACGGATTATTATTTCAATTGTCACTTCCTCTGAATTTTCTTGGCTCGGTGTACAGGGAAGTTCGTCAAGCTTTAATCGATATGGAAAACATGTTTTCGTTGCTCAATGTGGAACCGAATATCCAAAACAAACTCAACGCACCACTCTTGTCAGTCGCTCCACCACAAACCAACATTGTTTTTGAAAACGTTTGTTTTCATTACATGGATGGAAAACCAATTTTACAAAATTTAAATTTTACTGTTCCAGCAGGAAAGAAAATTGCAATTGTTGGTGGAAGTGGATCTGGGTATAGCATAAAAGTTAAAATTAAAAAATTATCGCTTAACAAATTTATTTATTTCTATTTTGCATGCAGGAAGTCGACAATCATTCGATTATTGTACCGTTATTTCGATCCACAATACGGACGAATTTTAATTGGCGGACAGGACATAAGGAATGTTTCGTTGGACAGTTTGCGGCAAGCTATAGCAGTCGTGCCACAAGTAATTAATGCACATCGACGATGAAATATATGCGATTCAATATGTTCGTTATATATTTTAAGGACGCGGTGTTGTTTCATGACACGATTCTGTACAATTTGCAATACGGCGATTTTAAGAAAACAATCGAGCAAGTTGAAAATGTGTCGAAGATGGCCGAGTTGCACGATTCTATTGTCACATGGCCTAAGAAGTATGAAACTCAAGTTGGAGAACGTGGATTAAAATTATCCGGTATAATTACACTTTTTAATTAAACTCGTATGTTTCTAAACATTGTTTCATTGGTTTTTAGGCGGTGAGAAACAACGTGTAGCAATAGCTCGAGCTATTCTTAAGGATTCTCCCATTTTAGTCTTTGATGAAGCCACTTCATCTCTGGATTCCCTAACGGAGCTGGTAATTGCTTTGAATTTATCTTTTATAACAATTTTAAATTATTTTGTTTTTCTTAGAATATTATGAAAGCACTTCAACGAGCTACTACAAATAGAACATCAATTTGTATCGCTCATCGCTTGTCCACAATAATGGACGCAGACGAGATTTTGGTATTAGGATCCGGGCATATTTTAGAACGCGGAGATCATCGTTCTTTATTAGCTAACAGAAATAGTGTTTATTCGAAACTATGGAAAACTCAAAATATTCAAAATCTTCTTCCAGAAAATCCAACCGGAAATTCAGAACAAAAGAATAATCTAAAATACAGAATTGTGTAATAATACACGCTAATTATTTAATATGTAAAAATTGTTACGGTTTGCGAGTGTCATAGAAGTTTATAAAACTTGGATTTACTATACAAATCTTTATTAACAGATATTTAATACATGTATTTATAAAAAGAACATTTGAAACCTTTTAAAAACCCGTAGTATAACTTCCCTTTTCTAGAAAGTTGTGACAGATTCGTCCAAAAATATGCACAAAAAGATGCATCTGTTTTTTAGGATTTACCATATTGATGTAAAGTTCTTTCAATTATATAGTACTTGTTTTTCATAGTCTCGATTATTGTTCAACGATCTTGCTAACAACTTTACGAGGGACATAATCGTCGAAGTTGTAATTTGCATAACAATAAAATGGATTTCCCAAAAGATGTACATGATCTGGTTCGAACTGACAACGATGTAAAGAAAGAATTTCCTCGACTAATCCTTCCATTATGGCACCTGCAAAAAAATTAATCAACATATAATTTTTTTTTTAAAAAAATTAATTTTCTCACCTGTACACAAAATCACTTTTCCCCTACTCAAAAAGTTAATCGTGGATGCAATTTTCTTCATACATTCCTCTGACAGGAAAGGTGGATCGGCCAACACAACGTCAAATTGTTCTTTAAAAGTCTCATCCAGCTCTAACGGCTTATTGAAATCGTAAAAAACAAACGCGTCTTGGAAAATTGAAAATCTTTGATCGAATTCGAATAACTTGACTACGGATGTTTCCGGTTTAGTAAATCTAAGTTTCTTATACACGGTGGGGCAGCTAACACAGGCAATACTGGAAAAAATATATTATTTTAGTCTTTTACCCCTCATTACATAAGATCATAATAAAACAAACCTGCCATTTTCTCCGGCGGCTCTCTGCGCTTCTGTAGCTAAAGTCAATGCTGTTTCGTCCGTATACCAAAACTGACTCAATTGCTAAAAAATTATATAAGAAATATTGTCGATTAAAAAAATAAAATTATGAGTTAATCGTAATTACCCAGTCTTCTTCGAGAATAATGTTTTCATTGTCTTCTGTAGTCGTTTTTTCTTTAGCAAACTTTTCGTCATAAAATTCTTGTAAAGCTTGCGCAGTTGATTCGGATAAAGCCGGCGTGTCCGAATCAGAATCCGATTCAGTGGGATGTATCGTTACAGTCGACTCAGTTGCTTCACGTCCTTCGCCATAACATTCTACCGACGATTCGCTAGTTACATTTGTTTTAGACTCGGACATTATATTCGTCCGGAATACATTCAAAATTTCTCAAACCTCGCACGTGGATGGTTGGTTTATGTATACACCCGTGAGCTGCGACATCTCTGGAGGGAAATACAAGCTCGAGCAGATGCATATTCTACCCCTAGATTTTTAAAAGTCAAAACCAACGATAAAATAAAATTTATAAATGTTTTATTCGGAATTAACACGTAAATATATGCTCGGAGAAAATAAATTAACAATTACACGTCATCCGTAGACGAAGTTAAAAGTAAGTAAGAGTTTTCTTCGCCGCTTCTGTTTTGTCTCGCGCGTAACATTTTAGCCGCATTTCCTTTATTGGCGTCTTCGTATTCATCTTTTTTATTTACAAAAAAAGCTGACAAGGCGGCGATTAAAATGCAAAAACCAAGAACTGAACAAACAACTGAAACACAGTAAAAAAAAAAAACATGGCATGTAATTCAAAAAAACAGTTTACATAAGAGCAAAATAATTCCAAATTCAGCTGTACCGATAAGCCATCTGTTGGTAACGTGCAATCCGAACGGATTTCTCAAGAACGAGACTGTGCGAGCCAATGAGCCATTGCTCCTTTCAGGAATCAGACGTAATATATGACACATCAACGGGTACACATCGACGATTTGAACGGGTGGAACCACAACTCCCGACTTGAACGCCGGTCCGTGCGCGATAAATAAAGCATGCATTGACTTCAAACTGTTGTTATAACCGTGATTGCCATACGCTCCTATTAACAATTTAAAAACTTATTAAAAAAAAAAAGATCGAATAAATTTCGATAATGCCATCCTTACTAGTTTTATTCTTTGCCTCCTCAAAATGCAAAATATCATATCCCTCTTCGGCAACCAGAAGATACGGTGGAATTCTATTATTATTTTTGTAGTGAAATGCAGTCGGTATATCTTCTTTCTTATATATTTTTATTGTTTCGTTGTAATAAATAGATGCGTTTTTAAACGTTTCGTATACAAAATTTTCTTGGCCTACATAAATAAAAATTATATGTCGTAAATTTTTTTTTTTAAAAAATCAAAATTCGAATAATTAACCTGGATCTGGATAAATTGCATAAGCGGGGCTCTCGCCATAAGTAGTGTAGGAGTGATTTAATATTTCCTCCAACACTATTATTTTTTCGGGTGTTACTTCTGCCATCCCGTGATCTGACAAAATAATAATATTTAATTTGGAGTACAGATCAGCATCTATTAAGCTCTTTTTTAGGTATCCGATGCTTTGGTCGAGTTGATACAATGTGCTTCCCATTTCTTCAGAATTCGGTCCGAATTCATGTCCCGTCAAATCTGGTTCGGGTATGTATAATAACACTAAATTTGCAGGATTGGTGTCGTTTAATATCCAGCTTATCACTTCATCCGTCAATTTCGACATATCGCCCCTTATATTCGACTTGTTCAACCTCTGGTAATACGGTACTCCATAAAATGCAGTTTGATTTTTAAACGAAGCCTTTATTCCTGGCCACATCATTCCTCCGCTTTTGCGATCTTCCGACGCCTGCTGATTTAGTATCTGTAAAAAAAAAATATATTTTGAATCTAATTTTCAGAATTGAAACCGAAATTGAATATCAACCCAAATTGGAGTTGTTGGTCCAGTATCCCACCATTTTGCATCGGGTAAATTCGACGTAAAGTTTTCTTTTAAGCCGGGATCAAAAAATCTGTTGGCAATTATCCCGTGACTTTCTACATAAACACCTGTGGCGATTGTCTGATGATTTGGCAGAGTTTTGGTTACGAAAACATTCTCCATCCACGGACTTCGAATGCCGGTATCGGCAATTTCGTGGAGATTCGGTGTCACATCTTTGTACCGATCTAAATAATCGGCGCGAAACCCGTCCAAAGAGATCACTAGGAGTAAGGGATGAGAAGAAATTGCATTTGCGATCTGAAATAATAAAAAAAGTAGAAAAGAAGATCGAACATATGGGCTAGTGTTGCCATTGCTCGTTGCCATGATTGATTTTAATTGGTTGCCGCTTGTGAATTACATCATCGAATAACGACCAATGAATGGAAAGATATTTTGGGCGCGACCGTGACTTTTGTAATGGCAGAGTTGAGAATGTGTTAGCTAGCGAATATTTTGTATTGAATGCGAGAAATAATTTTGTTATGCTCGACGTAAATTTTAATTACCGTCATATTTTACTCGGATATTTAATACTTTTTCATCATAGCCTCGTACTTTGTTCATTTTGGGATGACTTGAGTGATCTGACTTTTCGCTGGACTAAATTTGGTGGTTTTCTGCTCGACGATGCCCGCACACGAGTAGTTTCGTTAATATCGTCGTTCGATGGCGCATCAATTATACAATCTTTCAAATCCCAGATTAAATTTTTGGCTAAAAAAAACCCAGACATAGTTTGCATTGGAAATACAAAACTTTGTTGCCATGCATCATTTTTGGGAGATGTCGATGGACTAGAAAAAAGTCTCGAGAAATATCTTCATGGGCAACATTTAGTTAACGAAATCGTAGTTAAGGCAATTAAGGGACACTTAAAAGTAATTATTTAAATTATTTTTAAATTCTTATAAAATTATTTTATTTTTATTTTTATTTTTATTTTTATAATTTTATAGATGGAACCTAAAAAGGCGTTAACCCTTTCGTTCCATGGATGGACTGGAGGTGGGAAAAATTTTGTCAGTAAAATGATCGCTGAACATTTATTTAAAGATGGAATGGACAGTCAGTTTGTACATATGTTTCTATCGACATTGCATTTTCCACATAGGCATAAAATAATGATTTATCAGGTAACGATATTAATATTAATATTAATATTAATTTTAATTTTAATGCGGAGCATTATGTATTATGCATTATGTACGCGATTGATTTTGTAGGACAATTTAGTACAATGGATTCGAGGTAACATTTCTAAATGCGACACGAGTTTGTTTATTTTCGACGAAATGGACAAAATGCCACCCGGTTTGCTCGACTCCATAAAATCCTTTTTAGATTATCATGCGTCCATAGATGGCCACAGTTTTAATAAGGCAATTTTTATATTTATAAGGTAATTTTCTATTTAAAATACATTTTTTAATTTAATATATTTATTATTTCGTTTGTTTTCAGTAACACCGTTGGTATTCAATTAACAAAAGTCGCTATAAATTTTTGGAAGCAAGGCAAAGATAGGACCGATATTACGTTAAAAGATGTCAATAAAATATTAATCGATGGCGCCTTTAACGAAATAAGTATAGCTTATTGTGCGTTAAAATCGACTCGTTTGCTCATTTGTAAAATTTCTAGGTGGTTTACAATACAGTAGCATTATCCAGAACAATTTGATCGATTTCTTCGTCCCGTTTTTACCTTTGGAAAAGTTCCACATCGAATTGTGTGCCAGAGACGAAATAAAACACCGACGTGGGGTTGCAACTGCAAAATTATTAACCGAAGTTGCCGATAGTTTACTGTATTATCCACCGAATTCCTTGTTATATTCAACATCGGGCTGTAAACAAGTAGCTAAAAAGCTCGATTTATTAATAGATGATGAATTGTGAATACCGGTAATAATAATAAAAATAATAATTATTATAATTATAATAATAATAAACAGTTGAATATGTTTTATTCAATTAATATCTACAATAATATAATTTATCCCGCCTTTTCAGTTACAATGTAAGTCTGTAAATTACTAGCATCGACCATCACGGTCTCTTCGCTCTCCGTCTCTTCTACCACCATCTCAATGGTGGGTTCTAACGGAATTAGGGCACTTTTGATCGAATTCAACTCGTCCCACGACCTACACGTTTTAATTTTACTCAACAACTGCTCGGCTCTATCCTCCAACACTTTTTTCTCTTGAGTAAAACTAGAAGAGGAAACATTTCCACTACTAAACACCCTGATCAAAATCTGATCGTCCTGCATCTCCGAACCAACATTCTCACTAGTCACGATCGACGAACTCTCGCCGGATGCGGCGGTCGCAATGTGCAACAAATCTTGATCGTCGGCTAGCATCATTATTTGCTTACTCTCGATCGCATCTTCCGACCCTTCGACTAAAATCTCCTCGACATTATGTTCGACTTCAGCCGTAGCGACTGCGTCCGACAAAATCTGACCCTGTATTTTCGTAACGACCGCGTGTATGTGTTTACAAACATTTTTCTCGATCGAATAATCCTCGCACGTGCACTTGAATTTGTGTGTGCAAATGTTACAGTGAGGACATAACAAAGTGCAGTCGCACGGCTCGCCGTTCGCTTGCACCAAGTACATTTGACCATCCGTCGAAGTGGAAGATAATAAATAAAACGGCTGATTCCCAGTATCGACTACAATGATATTATTCTGGTCGATGTGCAGGCTTTTCTCGTGTCTATCGATGATCGACGACAACATTTTCTTCTCTTCCGTACTTCCGTCCGCGCTACGTTCCCTCTCAACCTCCAAATGCCTCGCGAGTTCCATTATCGAAATAATAGCCTTGTCCATGCTTTTCACCTTGACGCTGTCCTCGAAATAAGCATCGTTTATCCTCGTATGTAATTTGTGCAAGTTTAAATTCGCTTCGCTCGAACATCTCTTCCTCAGCGAAGTGGCCCAGAACGAAGCGAAACTGGCAAAGTGCTGCTCAAAGTATCTGGCAAATCGTTTCAATCGCTCATCCATCTGCCAATCGCATAAAAGAGCATTCAACGTTTCCTGAAATGTCAACGGCTCCGGTTCGGTGAGAAGAATATTCAACGCTTTGTACACATTCTGCTGTTCTTGTATATCTTTAATCATTTGCACTTTTTTCTGCCAAATCGTCTCCACGTGCCACGAACAGAACAGTTTCTCCTCGACCGTCCCCATCACGAGTTTCCACGCGTTATAGAATACTCGGCAGGTGTCAGTCATAAACACATCGGGCTTAACGCGCCCGATTTTGTTCTTTATCTGTTCGAAAAGCACTCCCATCATATTTTCGTCTTGTTTATTAGAAATAAAAAACACGGCAGGGAATGCTTCGAGCGATTCGTCGACCACCATTAGTGTGACTAACGGGAAATCGAATCCATTGCCGAGATGCGTGCGGTCGATGCAGACCACGTTACCGCCGTACCGCCTGAGCAGATTCATTTGGTAACTATTCATGATACCCAGTAGAAAATCTTCGGCAGCGAGTGTCGGATAATCGTCACAAAGTTCGCCACCGGGTTTGTAACACAACACCGGAGTTTCGTTTTCTTGATGAACTTGTCGTACCCACGCATCGATGCTGGCGACATCTTGGTCCCAATTGCCGTTCTTCGTCCTGATTTGAAACTGCTTCGAAATATTCAACAAATCCTTGCGCGTAGTTAAATGGATGCGTTCTGTCGTTCCGCTTGAATCGTTCGCCTTTTTAACCGAGTCCAGCACGCGGTCCATCGGAACTCCTTCGGCCAGCTGCAGAGCGAGTTTCGCCTTTTCTTCGTAATCTAAGCGAATGTGTCTCATGTCCATCGAGTGTCCCACGTGAGTTTTCAAATATTCCACCTCTAAAACGGGAAATTTCTCTTTGTCGCCGGTGTGTTTGACCACCGTGATCTGCGCGGGGCAGCCAGAGTTCATCTTGCACGATCCCTGAGATTTCATCTGTCGTTTGCCCATCGTGGGACGCTTTAGTTTCTCACCGGAGCGGTGGCAGTAAAAGTACATTTTTTCCACGCTGCTGTTTTTCACTTTTTTGCGTCCACATTTTTTGATGAACGAAGCTTTGGTCGTTTTTTCGATTTTCTTTTTCCAGATAAAAAACTGCTCTTCGTTTTCGAAAACGTGATTTTCACGTTCGATTTTAATCGAATGAACTTCTTCTAAATGTTTGCATAAAGTTAAATAAAATTCGCAACCGAATTCACACATTGGACACTTGATCTTAGCTCTGACGGAAAGTACGTCTTCTTTGTGGATTTTCTTCAAGTGTCTGTTCAAGTTGCTGATGTTGGCATATTCTTTGCCGCAAATGTCGCACACGTGAAGACCCGTCAATATGCCGTATAGTTGCGGTTGAGGTTGATCCTGAGGTTTTTCGGCCGCTTGCAGAAGGTTGGTCACCATGCAGAATACGGTATCGACCTCCGATTTCTTAAATGCGTCGTCGCGATCCATTTGCTCCTGGTCGAAAACTTCCGATTTTGGCCGACTGTCCATCATTCTAGTGAATTAATATATATAAATATATAAATAAATTTATGAGTGAAGTTTTGTTTTGTTTTATTAGGTGAAACAATGCTAAATATGTGTGATTATTGTTTTAGGTCAGTTTTAGGGATAAGTTAATCGTGGTAAATAATTCATTTTATTTATCATATTACGGAATAACCGTCATCGTATAATGTTGCCTGAATAATTTCACGATATGCGATAAACCGAATGCTTTAAGTTCAAATTGCCATTGCTTTACGGTCGAGAAATGCTAAGAACAAATCTTTTACCTTTATCAGCTAACCGCAGAATGAATTAACAAGCTGGAAAACTACCGTTCGCGAACATGGCGTCTTATCGCTTTGATCGGTCTCTATTTAGGCACGAACGAGATCGTACGTATGACATCAGAAATTCTAATACTTTTCCTGCAACCTAATACAAATCTTTACATCATAGTCTGTTTGTAGTTTACGAGCAACACCACCAGGGAGGAGACCGTCGTGAATTGAAAATTTCTTGTTGCGACAACACGTGTCTTACGATAACTTAATCTAACTTGCACGATTATTAGAATATAACCATGTGGGTCACGGACACTTTTATTAAGAAAACGCGGCGTGGCAGTGTACGAAAAGTGGTACGCGAACATTATCTTCGCGATGACATTGTTTGTGGATCTGCGTATTGCACTGTTTGCGAAAACAATTCGCCGAAACTTGATCAGAAGCCAGGATTAAAGAGCAATCGCTGCAACTTCTTTCACTACTTAATCTTCGACACTAATGTCATTTTGCATCAAGTAATTATTATTGTTACGTCGTTATACACCATTTTAATCTTATTTTAATTTCAGATCGATGTTTTGGAGGACCCGTCTATTCGAAATGTCATTATTTTGCAAACGGTTCTGGCCGAAGTTCGGCATAAAAATTTGCCCGTGTACAAAAGATTGAGAGATTTAATGAGAAATGAAGAAAGAAAATTTCATTTATTTATTAACGAACATCATAAAGATTGTTACGTTGCGAGGGAGCCTGGAGAATCGTCCAACGATAGAAACGACAGAGCTATAAGAAAAGCCGCTAAGTGGTACGATGAACATCTTAAAGAAAGCGAAAAAACGGGGAAAATTAAAGTTGTTTTGCTGACTAACGACGAAGCAAATTTGGAAATAGCCAAAGCTGATGGTATTTTTGCGTTAAAATGTAAGTGTCGCATTTTTTTTAACGGTATTTGACTGTTTTAAATTTGACTAATTATTTTTTATTTTTAGTTTCTAATTATGTTTTATCGCTGAAGAATCATTTGCAAATGGCTGATAAATTGGTTAGGTCTGAAGAACAACGAGATTATGATTCGGGAAAAATTGCATTATTTCCACAGCATTTGACTTTAACCGAAATTCAAAGCGGAATTAAGAAAGGAATTTATTTTCAAGGAAAATATCGCACGAGTCGTGAAAATTATCTAGAGAGTTCTGTTTTTATCGAGGGACGAGACGAACCGGTAAATATTTGATACTATATATTCGCTTAAATATAAACTAAATTGATTTTAATTTTACAGATATTAATTCAAGGAATAACAAATCAAAATCGAGCTATTAATGATTATACTGTTGCGGTCGAATTATTACCTAAAAGTGAGTGGTCACTACCATCCGATATCGTCTTGGATAATGAAGCTGACGAAGAGGAAAGCGAAATTTTGATAAAAAATAAACAAAACGGGAAAAAAGTAAAGAAAGTTTCGAAAAAACCAACCGGAAAAGTTGTTGGAATAATCAGAAAGCAATTCAAGCATTATTGCGGGATATTACAACAATCGCCTGTGAACAACGTAACGCTTTTTTTAATTAATTAATTTAGACCAAAATTTAATTTCTTAATTTTTCAAATTTTAGGCGAATTACCACATCGTAATCCCTGCTGACCGACGTATTCCCAGAATTAAAATTGAGACGAGACAAGCGGAAGTACTTCAAAATCAACGTATTTTGGTAGCGATTGATTCGTGGGAATGCAGATCGCGTTATCCATGGGGTCATTTCATTAAGCAACTCGGAGAAACCGGAACAAAGGAAACTGAAAACGAAGTGCTGTTATTGGAACACGATGTTCCTCATTCAGTGTTTTCAGAAATAGTCGAAAGCTGTTTACCAAAACTCCCATGGAGCATTAAAAAAAATGATCTAGTAAACAGAGTCGACTTTAGGCATGTAACTGTGTGCAGTGTGGATCCACCAGGTTGTACAGACATAGACGACGCTCTGCATTGCAAACAACTTGACAATGGAAACTACGAAGTAAAAACAAAAAAAAAAATGACTTTAAAATTATAATTTTACTTTGTTAATAATACGCTTTGTTTTTTTTAAAGGTTGGCGTGCACATTGCGGACGTATCTCATTTTATTCGACCGAATACTCCACTGGATGTCGAAGCTGCTCACAGGGGAACCACCGTTTATTTAGTTGATAAAAGAATAGATATGGTGCCTCAATTACTCAGTTCAAATTTGTGTTCGCTTCGACCGAACGAGGACCGACTTGCGTTTTCTGCTGTTTGGGAGCTGACGTCGAGTGCTGAGATAGTGAGCGTTAAATTTACTAAAAGTGTCATACGATCAAATGTAAGGACTTGAAACGTGCAGTTATTTATTTTATTAATAACTTTTTTTATTTTATTTTTAGGCTTCTTTAACTTATGCCGAAGCGCAACTAATCATCGACACTCCTTCTAGAAACGACGAATTGGCTATAACATTGAGGAATTTAAATAAGTTAGCTAAAATTTTAAAGAAGAAACGGCTCGACAAGGGAGCGTTGGTGTTAGCTTCGAACGAAATTCGCTTCACTATTGCTAGCGAAACTTGCGAACCGATTGACGTTCAATCGAAAGAACTACGTGACACTAATTCGATGGTGGAAGAGTTTATGCTTCTTGCAAATATCTCTGTTGCCGAAAAGATTTATGAATTCTTTCCCGAGTGTTCGATGCTACGGCGCCATCCAATTCCACCGTTAGGAAATTTCGAACCATTGATCAAGGCTGGCAAATCACAAGTACGAAACATTCGCATACTTTGATTACTTAAATTCACATTTTCTGTTATTTCTAGGGATTTGATATCGCTGTTGATAGCGGCAAAGCTTTGTCGGATTCTCTACAAAAAGCCATTCTTCCTGCGAGTCCTTATTTTAACACGATGCTGCTGCTTCTTGCAACTCGGTGCATGACGCAAGCGGTTTATTTCTGTAGCGGAACTGAGGATGAATCTGAATTCTGTCACTACGGCCTGGCTACTCCGATTTACACCCATTTCACGTCTCCTATTCGACGATATGCAGATATAATTGTTCATCGACTGCTCGCGGTTGCTATTGAAGCTGATTCTACTTATAATGATTTGGTAGACGTTCAAAAAGCGCAGGAATTAACAATAAATTTAAATTACAGACATAAAATGGCTCAGTACGCCGGTCGAGCTTCAGTCAATCTTAATACTCATGTAAGAACGTACGATATAATTTAAAAGATTTTGTGTTTAAACTTGTACGTTTGTTTCCAGATATTTTTCAAGAAACGAGAGAGTCAAGAGGAAGGATATGTTTTCTTTGTCAAACAGAATGCTTTGCAGATTCTTATTCCACGTTTCGGTTTGGAAATACCACTGTTTTTAATGAAGGGAAAGAAGGAAATCGTGCCTTTCGTGTATAATGAAGACGTGAGTGTTTTATTAATTTTTATTTTTATTTATTTAATTTTTAATTCATAAAAAAATTAATTTGTATATTTCAGGAACCGTCACATACGATCGATGGTGTAAAGATAAAATTATTCGATAAAGTGGTCGTTCGAATTAGTGTAAACGATTCGAACATCCAGCATCAGAAACTGGAAGTGAAGCTAGTTCAACCAATTGTGAGTACTTTCAATTGCTGCTTTCCCACAGTTGTTTTTAATGTTTTATTATGGATTTTCCAGATTCCTGGTTTTAGTGTACCTAGTTTAAATGATTCGCAACTTCCCCCATCGAAGAGATTGAAAACAAAATAATATTCTTCATTTTTTTTAAAAGTAAAATAAAATAAGCCATATTTTTACCATGAAACAATTTATTAATTCCACTACATTCAAAAAATTATGCGTATCAAATTATTTCGTAATGCGCGATACAAATTTCATAAACATCTCTTCAAAAAGTCAGCACCATTTGAATACAAATTGTAACGTCCTAAACTAAATCCATTAGAAAATTCACTCAAATTTTTTTCCCCTTAATAATTAATTATTTTAATTTTTAAGTACACCTTTTTTTCGAAGGTAATGACCTTCGACCGATCAATGCACCTGCGATGAGCAATAAATTTTTATCTGCTTATTTGCTAACGGGATTTAAAATGGAACCATTTTTTTGTCAAATTTTGACCTTCGGTTAATTATTTTTCAAATAAAAATTGTTTTGCTTTTGGAATGAAGCTCTTTAATAGAATAAATTTATTTGATTTTTTTCCTAATTATTTTTAGCTAACCAGTTTTTTTTGGTAATTTTTTTTTTTNTTTTTTTTAAATTTTCTTTTTTAAAAAAAAATGCACCTAGACACCATTAAGCGTCACTGTACAAACTGGAATGAGTTGCAGTGGATTTATTGAAGTACAAAAACAAACTGGAAATTTATTATGCGCCAACCTTCTTCTCTTGCTCGATAACTAGAAATAAATAAACAAAATTAGTCAATAATTTATTAATTTTTTTTAAATGTGCAATTTAAAGCTTACCTTCGACAGTTGGCAAAGTATTTTTTTCTTGAGTTTCGGTTGGTTTCAACTGAGACGGATTGAAACCTGCGATACCCTCCTTCAGTTTAGAACTACGATCGTTGATTTCCTTCTCCTGTTTAATAACTAAGAGGGGGGGAAAAAAACACGCTAAACTTTAAATATTTTTGAAAATAAATTACGTAATTTCCTGTATAACAACATGAATATATAATCTGGCAGTTAACAGGAAATTGATATTGAGCAACAGAAAAAAATTCACGCTAAACTATTTAACTATCGAATTGTTTAGTCCAATTTCAAAAATATCACATCACAATAAACGAAAACGCATCTAATATTCAAACGAAATTATTTACCATCTTTATCCGGCAAAATGTTTTCCTCTCGTGTTTCGGAATGCTTCAAAGACTCCTTGGAGAATTCCTCCACTCCTTTGATAACCGCAGTTTGAGCCTTTTCCTGGGCAACATCTAAAATTGATCACAGAGCATTAAAAAAAACAAAAAAAACAATTCAAGCCCCATATTTTCAATTAGATTTTTATATTATTAGAATTATCGAAGTGGAACTAAAACTCCTAGGTTAAAAAGTTAATAAAATTAGCATTTTATGTTTACTCCACCTAAGAACGAACGAATTAGTATTATAAATATAATTAAATTCGCACAAAATGGCTGATTTAATAAACATGGGACATTTAACCAACAATTTAATATTTTCAGTATTTTTAGTTGATTAAAATTGTAGTTGTGTATTTTTTTGTTACGATTTGTCCACTCGGTCACCTTGCGCATTTGGAAGCGTAATTTTTTCCAGAGTCTCTGACCGATGAAGCTTTTTTTTCTCAAAACTCTCAATGCCCTGCATTAGGTTGTTGCGATCTTTTTCCTGTTTTACATCTGTTCCGAGTAATGTGCATAAAAAAATGATGATTACTAACAAGTAAGTCATTACAAAAAATAGAAAACAAACAAAGCATCCACTGTGAGTATGAAATGTTACATTTCAACTTCAAAGTGAATTACATCGTTACATAAACAACACTTTGTTCCACAAAATGATAAGAAACGAGCGCTTTGATTGACACTTAAAGATGGTTATAAAATGAAATATTTATGCGCACTTCATACTTGGAAGTAAAAAAATTGGGTTAAAGAGTGACCGATATATTTTCTAGCAAAATAAAACAATTTTATATCCCTGAAAAACACTCAAAAAAGTAGAAAATAAATGTCAACTCGGTGCATCTTTTTAATCAGCAGCTGAAACATCAACGTGAAAATAAATGCCAGATGCGCATTACTCATTTTATACCTTGCATAGACGGAAGGTTTATTTTCTCTTGCACCTCGGTGTGTTTCATTTTTTTCACATCAAAATTGGTCAGTTCGTTTTTCATGTCCACTGGAACTTTGGGCAATTCTTTTGTTGGGCACGACATGATAGTTGGTTCTAAAGTAACTACAAAAAAAAAAAAAAAAAAAAAAAAAAATTAATCAATAAATTGTGAACTGAACCGAATATTGTGTGGGTTGCCCGCGGTGAGGCCATGGGTTTGGTTTACACATTCCTTGAATAATTTATTTACTAGAGACAAACAAGTGGCACTAAAATCAAGGCCGTCATTCATCTTACGTTCATTCCTTATCGTTTTATTTGTTCCTTATCTAATACATTTTTTTGCAATAATTTATCTAATTAAACAAAATAAAAAAATAAATAAAAAAAATCATTTTTGAAATGCCTTTAAGGAATAGATCAACTCTTTACCAACCATCCTGCTGGATTTTAGGGCAATGACCAAATTAAAGGCTGTGGTCAGTTTTGAGTTTTGACCATCTGCTCGAAAATTCTCAAAATTTTATATTAACAGGTCAGGTTCCTAATTCAAAGCGCAACTTTGTTGCAAATAAAATAAAAAAAATTTTTCCCCCCCACTTTGTACAGGAGATTTCAAATGACCACAATAAACTTTCAACCCTTGTTAATGAAATGCGATGCAGTCGAGTTCAAAGGTCATTGTGCTCAGCGAACAAAAGAAGTCTTATGACTCATAATAATTTTTTTAACGTAGAAAAAATTAAAAATAATAAATTCCCCCAACAAAAATACTTTGATGGAAAATATGAAAATATAAACCCTAAACAAATACCTGAGTTTAAAGAAAAACGAAGAACAAACGAGAATACGACCGAATGTAGAAGCAGCTGCGAGGGGAGTGGGAACAAAATGAGCTTGGTCTTATAAATAGGTCTGCCTGCTGTGACTCATTCCTGGGACAGAACCCCGAGTATGAGTTCCAGCTGCCATTCATGTTACTTGTTTGGCCAATATGCATTTGTTAAACAATTTTTTCCCTCCAGCTACTAAAATCAATTAACGAAAAGCAATTTTATTGCCTATTTATGCTTAAAAAAAGCTTTTACAATGTTCTACATATTTTACCACTCCACAATTATTCGAAAATAAACCTCATTTCTAAATTTGAATTTGACCCTTATTAAATAAAAATCAATATCTTTTTCTTTTTGATATAAATGACACGTTTTCAAATTTTTCCTTCATCTTTTTATCTCCTGTGAAGTCCGTTTCATTCATTCTAGGATATAATTTGCTTTTTCATTGTATTTGAATAAAAAAAAAAGTGATGCAGATTTCCATATCACCGCCCAACTTTGGGCCCAAAAACGAGGCCAAAAGTAAGGAAAGGAGCAAAGGTCGTTATCGAGATAATCAACTTGAATGGAGTGGGAAAAATAATGCTTCTACTTCTCTTATTAACAATGTCATTAATTCAACTTTCCTTCGTGACCTAAAAGTTAAACTTTTTTTGTTATGCAGGAAATTGTCTCGTGAGTCATGACAAATGCTCTTGTTTTTGCTTATTTATTTTTAAAATAAGAAATGATAAATAAGTACGGATCTTTTAAGGGATTGTATTTCGCTAATTTTCAAGAAATTCTACCATATATTTATGCAATGAATCATCGCATTTCCTCAAAACACTCAACAAATCGGCCCCAAGTCTGACTAATTCCAAAATGCTGTAATCGATACGAGTGCAGTCTGCACTTGAACTTCGTGGGCTGGTAAAACCGGATTCGGGTTTTACAGCCGAAAACTCAAGTTAGGCATCACTTGTTCGTTTCACCGACGATGAATAGAATAAATATTATAAGTGTCGAAAAGAATAGTTTCATGTGATAAAAAATTGCAAGTTACAGATTTTAAAAAAATAAATAAAATATAATTTTCCGTTTGCTGTATAAAAACCACGAATTAGAGAAAGCCATGCAACCGATAACCAAAAACATATTTATTCTTACCTCTGACCATTTTACGAGAAAAAATTGATAATCTGCACGGGAACAAAGCTGAAAACTGAATGACTCTCGCATAGCAGGATACGTTTTAAGTTAAGTCCCTTTTTAAAATTCTTCCAATCGGGTGAGTTGGTGAAAAAAGTCGAAATTGCGTGAACTCGAGTAGACCGTTTCTAATTACTTTGCACTCGACTGTCATACGAGTGATCATAACACCGTAACAAAATTTATAATCCACAAGGAAGTTTGTCTCGAGTGATCAAAACCGAAGCACTTTTTCCCCTCTTCAAAAATAAAAAATAAAACTTAAAAACGAAGATGGGCCGCCATTCAAAAATGGCGGCTCATTTTCATTTTTAACGAGTAAACGAGCGAACTTGGGCCGCCATTATTAAAATGACAACTCACGTTCGATTTAAAAAAAAAAGTCATGACTTTGGAATCTAATCTGATATTTTCGAGTGTTAAATGTGCGATTAATCTCCACATCCGATGTCGAGGCAAGTTGATATTTTCATCCGGGATGTTCTAAGTAAAACTTATGAAGAGTATCGAGACGCATAATTAGAGCTCTCGACCATGAAATCTATTTCCGAGAGAGGTTTTTATCGTCTGTTTAGTTAGACTAGAGTTCTTTCATTGCAAATTCAAGTTCAACGCAAGGTCAACTTCTCCAGCCCTCCGGCTTAAGGTGATACATTTGAATACACAATTTTTTACATTAAAAAATGCGATTAAAAAGAAAAGAAAAAAAAAATTAAATAACACGAGCTACTGCATTTCTCAGCAATCTAAAAACAAACATGCGAAGAAATTTAATAAAAATTGAGATGATCTCGTATATAGGAGAGAGAGAGAGAGAGCGACTACAATGGCCATACACGCCATTAACTGACAAAAAGGAATCTGACAACAAAAAAAAAAGTCGCATTAAAACTGATTAACTAAAATTGACACACAATCTCGTGTAGGAAGCCATTTTCTTTTGTTTGAAAAAAAAAGTGACCCAAAATGTATATTCAAACCTATTATTAGACCACAGATCATAAAACTCATTTAAGTGAGACAAAAAGCATCGCTGCAGATAACCATCATTGAAAATAGTTGAATAAATTAACCTTGAACCTCAATTTTCTTCTCCACTTTGCATTCCTAGTCATAAACTTAAACTAGCCATTACTAGAGTAAAGAGTAAAATTCACACGGCTCAAAAACATGTCAGTAATGACCATCCATCATTAATTCTATCAAAATATTCAGCCTTAAATCAATTTGATAGAGCTGACTGACCATTAAGTGGGCCAGGTCGCTCAACCTGCTCAAACTCATCGAGAGTAGCCATCGGCGACTCTCGTTACGTATCATCGAGTACTATTAATAAATGTTGAGGTAAAAAAAAAAAAGAAAGAAAAAGAATTACATAAATCAGCGCCGCAAAGTATTCAGAAATCTCGGCTGGGTATCGTGCGGGCGAGAGGTGATAATGCCCGCATGATTTTCAACTATTAACTTATCTATCAAGTGCGGTTTGAGGACGTTTTATTACTCAAATATAAAACTTTGTTTTTGTGTGTGTGGGGTTCATTATTTCGGATAAGATTACTTATTAATCGCAATTTTATTTTGTAATTTATAATGTTTTAATTATCCATCTGGCTGTTGGATATTTTTTTTTCTCCTTTTTTTGCTCTCATTTAAGTGTGTATGACCTCATCTTTTGGCTTCCATAATTGTGATTGTAATTAGTCATTATAATAAAACTTAATGGGTTTAAAATAAAAAAAGTGTTTTTTTTCTTTCTTTTAGTTTTGGTTTAAAACGGGCAGGAAATTTGGTCGCAGGATTTCCCTTTTTCCATTTGACTAAGCCAACAAAAATATTTTTCTTAAGTTTGAAAAAGTTTTGTTTTTTGTTTATTTAAATTTAAATTTGCAGCTTGTGGTTGAATTTTTTTGTGTTGAAAAAATTTCTTTTTTGTGCGTTCAAATCAAACTTTAAGATTTTGGGGAGTGGTTTTTCTCTCTCTTTAAAGTCTCGCATCTTTGTGAGCAACGAATAAGATGTTTGGAGAGCGAATATGTTCATTCTTTTAAATTTTCTAAGGAATGAATATTTTTTCTATATTTCATTAATGAAAAAGTTGAAATTGTTAACTTACCACGCTCTACAGGTTCCGCTACAATCGGTTGGTTGGACGAGTTGTGGGTTGCTCGTTGTAGGTCAAGGAGCGGAAGATGTAGCAGTTAAATGGCGTCACGTGGCAGATGACGTGGCCAAATTTTTCACATTTAACCAATAAAAATCGACGGTTTTCAATGACGTAATGTCATAGCCTGGATAGCTTCCAATAATTAGCTCGAGGTATGGTAATGAACTATTTTCAATAAAAAAATGGTAATAAAACGTATTTCGACTCTTTAAAAATTATATAAGAAGGAAATTTTAATGTTCTGAAACTGGATACCTTACAAACATTAAAAAATAAAATAAATAAATTATTTTAAAAAAAAATCTAATTCAAGTTTCATGTTTAAACTCAAGATGGCGTCAATAATCAGTCAATGCGCGTGGTGTCATCTAGCGATAAAATTTAGCAAATTAACGGCCACTTTTACACTATTCTTTTAGAGACAGCGTGGGTTTATAGATTTCACCTTCTTGTTCGACGAAAATGCAGACTACACCGAGTAGTAATACTTGCCCAACTGTTTTCAAGCTACAACCGCAGTCCAATAATGTTTCGACTATTTTAGGTGAGTATATTACTAATTCCGGAAGAATGCAACATGCTTTGTTTCTTTTCCAAATTTCAAAAAATTGGTAGGTTCTAATAACCTACCAAGCTTTGTATTACAGAATGCTTAATGGTTATACTATTTTATAATAACTTATGAATTATAAAATATGACTGCTGCATTAATCATATGATGAAATCTTGTTTTTGATTTCCACTTCCTTTATGGACAGGGAATTTAAAAACAACCGGCTTCATTGTATACCGGGAAATGAATAAATATTTGCCCTTTGTTTTTGATTTAAAATTAAATCAATGCTTTTATAGCTCGAAAAAGAAAAAGAATAAATAAGACTTTTTTTTATATTGAACTGTTCGGGGAACAAAGGATGTTAGTTTGTTAGTAGGGGGAAGGGGAAAGAAAAAATCTTTTGTATATTATTTCCCCCAATAGGGGACTTAGGAAATGAATAGAGCTAGTTTTGACTCACGTATGTCAAACGTGTGTTGTCAGTGGAAAAGTACCACGTGATTGGTATTTTTCCTTTCTTGGAAACTTTGAGATTGCATTCTGAACTATGGTCGGCTTTCAATTTCTAATTTTCTTGTTTACTGTGAGATTAGCTTTGGAAATGACAATTTTCTTAACTTATAAAAATATAGTATGATGTCACCATCGAGAGATATGAGGTGATTTTATTATTTCTTCCTCGTTAGTTTTGATTTATGTTTTGGAGAAATGAATTTTTTATTTGTTTTTTTTTCTTTTTTTTTCCTTATTTAAAAAAAAACAATTTGTGTAAGTATTTCTGAGTGTTCAGGTACTGCATGACCTAATTTTGAACGCGGTGTAAAGGGTGTCATAAATGCGGATTGACGCAACCGCGTAGTGATACCATGGCGACGTGAAGATTGTCGATCAGTAATTTAATTTTAAATTTCTCTAGTTGATGAAATTTGGTGAGGTTAGAGATTTTTATGGTTCAGAATTTAATTTAAGGTTATAGAGCATAATTCTTATTTCTAAAAAAAATTAACTTATGCTGGGATTCTTTTGCTACGCGTAATGTTTATTGATCGAGGGAGTGAGGAGTTTGCATGCCATGGAACGGCCATTTTGATTTACTGAAGGAATCGAGAATTTCGCAACACATTGTGCGTTGTGTAAATTATGACAACGATTTTAGACAGCACGGGTAAGTTAGCTTCGATGAGTGAATGAATAACGGTTTAAGTGGGATCGGCACGAGAATGAATTAAAATTTGTGATCAAATGGAAAAATTTGTCAGGTGAAAGTGCCCAAGGCCTAATTATTCTTAGATATTTTTTTCTTTGTAACCTAAGAAATTTCAAGGAGGAAATGAACTTATTTTGGATATAAAACTCGCGTACACGATACATTTATAGACAATTAACCAATTCATCTAAGGCAGGCTTAGTCATCGAAAAATATCATTTGGGTTGGGCAAAACCAAGTATTTTTTATTTTTATTTTTATTTGAATTAAATTTGATTTAAATTTTTTATTCTTGCTCTTAGACATTTTTTTTTAATTCTTTTTTTATTGCAGGTCTTGCCGAGCTTGCTCACAGGGAATACCAAGCTGGCGATTACGATAATGCTGAGCGCCATTGTATGCAATTGTGGCGTCAAGAACCAAACAATACTGGCGTTTTACTGTTACTTAGCTCAATCCACTTTCAGTGTCGACGACTGGACAAGTATGCAGCTTGAATAAAAAAAAATGCGATTTTTTTTTGTTATTAATTTTATTTTAAAAATAGATCGGCGCATTTCAGCACATTGGCAATCAAGCAAAATCCAATGTTAGCCGAAGCGTATTCAAATCTTGGAAATGTGTACAAGGAAAGGGGACAACTGCAAGAAGCCTTGGATAATTATCGACACGCTGTCAGGCTCAAACCTGACTTCATCGATGGTTATATCAATTTGGCTGCTGCACTTGTTGCTGCTGGTGATATGGAGCAAGCGGTTCAAGCTTACGTTTCGGCGTTACAGTATAATCCCGTGAGTATCGAGTGCATAGTAAAGTCTAAATGTTGTCATGTTGATTTTTCTAGAATAAAGAAAAATCAATTTTTGCAATTGTATTTATTTTTTTTTTTTTTTTTTTTGTGGATAAGTGAAGTTGTCGAAGTTACAATTTCACTTTACGAGAAAAATTAAAATGGCGAGCAGTTTTTTTGTTCTTTTTTTCGGGTTTCTTGCGAGTTATTTACGTGAGTTTTAAAATATTTACAGGATTTATACTGTGTTCGAAGTGATCTTGGAAATCTGTTGAAAGCGTTGGGTCGTCTGGATGAGGCTAAGGTATAAACTGATATGAAATTACACGTTCAGCATTTGTTTTTTTTGGTCAATTTATTCATTTCTTTATTTTTTTTAATTTTATATTTTATTTTAAAAAAAAATTAAATTTATTACCTAAAACAAAAAAAATATAAAATTTCTGGAACATTTTTGGAATTGAATACATTAAGTAAACAAAAAACGAAAGAAAAACAAAACAAACAAAAAAAAAGATAAGTATTTGTTGAAAAATGTTCTCATTTTCAGTTCAATTTTCTTTGCGGAAAAATGACAAATGGTTGAACTATGCTCTCAAACCTAAAGAGAGTAATGGATTATAGTTCGTAAAAGATTGTCTAATTTGTTTGTAGAGCTTTAGTTTGCTTTCAGGAATCAAGTGCGCAATTCTACAGCGCGAATTCTCGCCCGCAAATCACGAACTTCGCGCGCTTCCGAAGTTCGCGATTTAAAAGCACCCCTCTATCTTAAAGTTTACTAGGGCAAGCAACGAGTAGGCTCATTATTTAAAAGGTTTTAAAACGTTCCTTATTCGGGGCGTTAATTAAACCTTTTTTTAAAATTGTTGTTTGCCCGATGTAGCGCAGAGCAATATATTTTTTGGTGTTTTTTTTTTTTTGGTTTGTTTTTGGTTGTTTTTTTTTTTTACTTAAAAAAAAAAAAAATTAAGAAACGAAGCCACCGATCCAGGAATGAAGTATTTGCGCGAACTCCTCATATTTTTTTTTTGTTTCATTCAGTTACCACATCATGCCACGCCACGAGTCGCAGGAGAAATGGGTCCTTTAGTGCACACTTTGATTTACTTCCTTTTGGTTTGAGCTGCAAGTTCAACATTTTCGAATACAAATTTTAGTTTGCAGTAAATTAAGACTGAAAATGAGATTTTTTTTCAGGCTTAGTTAATTTGTTTCTTTTTTTTCTAATTTTTATTTTTTTTTATAAATTGTCAAAATTCTTTTTAATCGAAACATTCTTTAAAGACCTATGCGATGGACAGGATTCTAATACTCCGTTTGAGTACTAATTGCTTGTTTCAGACTTTTGGCTGGTGCTGTACTGGAAGAAAAAAAGAAAGGAAAATAACGAACAATATCTTATTATCTAGTTCTTTTTTTTCTATTTTGACATGTTTTTAAATAATTGCAGCTACCTTTTGTTACAAAATGCAAAAGCAATATAATTGAATCTTCATGAACCAACATGCATGAAAAAAGTGTATAAATTTCGGTTTTTTTTTTTTTTTTTTTTATTTTTTTATTTTTTCTGTGTTTTCCTGTCGGTCGTTGACATTTTACTTGTGTGGTAAAAGCCTTATCAACTGATTTATATTGTTTTACAAGTTTTAGCAAGTGATTATTGCGTGGTTACACTTAACTCGGTATAGATCTTTTTTTTTAGTCTGGAAAGTTTTGAAATTTTAATGATATATATATATATCAATTTAATTATTTACCTATCCTGTTGCACGATTAATTGTTAGATAAGAGGTTAGTTTCTAGAGAATACTAATAATAATAAAAAAAGATTATTTAATTCAATTAGAAACTGAAATATGCACGTTTATTAGTAAAGTTATTTTTTGAGTTCAATATTTTCATTGGTTCTGAGTAAATTGAAATTTTTTTTCAATTTACTCGTCAATGTAGTTTAGTTTCTCGTAAAAGTTGGGATTCTAGTGTCGAGTTCGGTGTAAAATGTTGAATTCACGATTTTCTTTTTCAGAGTTTGATGTTGATAAGGCTTTGTACACTGCAGTGATGTTGAAACTACTCAGAACTCCTACTAATGATGTTTTTTTATTTTTCTCCCATAATTTTCTACTTAGTCGTATTGCTAGGCACAATCATGTGAAGTTGAGTACGTTCGATAAAGTCTTCATGCACAGGGGCACGGAACCGGTGTTGACGGCCTCCCTCTGTAACGTCTTCCATGTACGTCGTCCGTAGCAGTGTGGTAATATAATACACAAAAACTCAACCATGGTTTGCTGGGATATTTAAAAACAATTTTTTTGTTTAATTTTATTTTTTCTAAAGCCAAAAATTAACTTAAAAATTTTTTTAGTAAAATTATGCCAGTCTCTGATTTCAAAATTTTCAATTTCTCATTTTTATTATTTTTCTTGTTGTTAATTACGATTACGATTATGATTTGCTTAATAGTCTTTTCGTTCAATTAAATAGTTGGAAGAAATTTATTTTCATGTTGGAGACTGGTTTAGATTAAAATTATTTAAAGGCTTTTCAGATTACAAGTTGATTACTTTGGCCAGTCCAAAAATACAAAGCGACGCGCGTTGCATGGTGCGCGATAGCTTCAGCGGCAACTGGCTGCGTTAAAACATGGCGGCGCAGCTAATAGCTTACAATTAGCTGCAAAGTTATGAGCGTTGCGCGAGAGCGAAAGGGTGCGAGCAGCGATTTTTCAAAATTCTGCAAAGGCATGCGCAAAAACACTTGCCAATTTGCAGGAAACTGTTTGAAATAAAAAATACCGTTTGGAATTTTCACTGATGATGGTTTTTTTTCTCCAACCCTTCCTTTCCGTTTCCGCTCCCGTTTTAATCCCGATCCTACCCTTCGTTCCTGTCTATGACTCGGACCGCGCGGACAACAGGCTTGTTACCTCAAAGCCATTGAAACTCGGCCTGATTTTGCTGTCGCGTGGAGTAATCTTGGATGCGTGTTCAATGCTCAGGGAGAAATTTGGTTAGCGATTCATCATTTTGAAAAAGTAAGGATTTGCTTGAATGTCGCCTTTTCTCAACTTTGATTTAGTTTAATTCAATGTAATTTTTTTTGTCTTTAGGCTGTGGCTTTAGATCCCAACTTTTTAGATGCGTACATTAATTTAGGAAATGTATTGAAAGAAGCCCGAATTTTTGACAGGTAATTTGAAAAGATTCGTGAAAAATGTGTGTCACGATGTGACGAATTGGCAAAAAGAACTAGTCCAACCTCGTGGTAGCGGATCAGCTTTAAAGCGATAAGCTGCGACGAAGTTCGACTATAATTTCTAGTTTTCTCATATTTGGTTGGATAACTTTACCAACTAAAAAAAGCATCTATTGTTGATGGAAAATGAGGAGTTTTTAGGGGTTTAGAAAATGTGAGTGACGAAATGGCTAGTCTGAGCGCAGTATCTTGAGGCTGGATTCAAACTGATAATTCCTTTCAGCGCACACAATGCGAATTTTTGGCGGTTTTTTGGTGCGCAAAAAGGAATTTTTCAATTTGGATTTGGCATCAAGATAGTGGGTGCAGACTAAGTGGTCGAGTGAAGAGGTGTGGCTATTGAGTGGGCCATTGTTGGTTATCTAGATAATCAAAAGTTTAGATAACAGGTAAGTATTTAAATTACATTTACAGTATTTTTGACCTGGGAATCTGTATGAATACTAAGGCCACAAAAATGTTAGGGTTTTTCAAATTAACATTTTTGAGTTTAGGAATGTTATTGATTAATTCGTAACGTATAACCTAAAAATATGAAGACATTTACGTTAATCGGATGTTTGTAGTTCTACTTCCTTGTCACTGTAAAGAGACATTCATATTCCTGCAGACTGCGGGCGTATGAACGTTTCATTACAGTAATACGATTAGTAAGAAAACAACCTGAAGATGGTCTGAAATAAGCTGAAAAGGTTAGTTGTTTTTAGTAAAATTAACCAAAAAAACTTTTGCAAAAACTATTTTTACCTATGAGTCGGATCTAATCATAATATCCTCGATTTTATTTTTTCTTTTTTTTTGTGCTTATTATAACAATTTCTAATGTTAACAAGAAAAACCTTTCGGTTTACGATTCAAATTGGTTGAGAATTTTCTGAAATCACTTTAAATCTAGTTATGACTGAAAAATTGCTGTAGTATTTGTAAAAGCAGTTGAAAAAATTTGATGCTACATCGTGATGATTTCTTTTTGTACGAAGTTGGCGTCCAATTGGTTGGAAAATTGTCTGGGAATGAAACATCCGGAAGTTTTTCTGGCCAGAGAATGACTAACTGCAGTGTAGTTTCTGGCTGCGGCTCACTTTTCGTTTCACTGCAGCAATTTTTCTTTAACTTTGACTCTTTTTTTCTGTACTTTAAAACGGCCTTCGTTTTGTTTTATTTTGGGGGTTTATTTTTTTTTAAATTGTTTATTGTCGCATTTGATGGGCGACATAAATAATTGGTTTAAGTTTCTGTATTTGTGCATGAATTAGCAAAGAAAAATAATCGCAGTTTTAATGAATTCATAATTTTCCATCTTGTCGCTGTTAATTACGATTTTTAACTTGGGATTATAATTTTAGCCGTCGAGATCCAATTTAATTAAATGGAAATGAATAATGGAAGAATATACGCCTCCTCGACTCACTTCGATTTTACGAAGCGTGAAATTTATCTCGCTTCATATTAAATATAAAAAAAGTTATTTTCACATTTCATTTAACGAGTTGCGGACTAAAGTGTTTGCTAGAACTCAACGGGAGGGGGTATGATTCCGTGAACTGTGACGCGTGCGAAGTGAGGACGCATTAGTTAAGAGGGTTTAAAAATAAGTGGAAAATTGTGATGCCCATATTTGCTGGAAAAGTTGTATAACGATCCGACTTGTTTATAGACGATACTATCGATTCTGAGCCGAGGCACTTAACACGAGCTTTTAATCGTTATTCCTGCGAGATGGTTATCTAGAATTTATTGTTCGTCGTCAATTTTCTTTTTGGGCGACCATTACGAGAAGCGGGGGCGAATGACGACATTATCGGATGTTGTTGTTGGCATGGCAACGGTTGGGATGCCGCATTAAATCCGTGAAGGTTTGCCTGTTGATCAGTTATCTTTCCTGCCAAGGGCAGCAACGTCCAATCATTTGAGCTGGCATCGGTCTAACGTAAGGTTCGATTTGTCTGTGCTAGACTCGAACCAATCGGTTGTGATATTTTTGTTTTGGGTTTTGTTTTTTCTTTTATCATTTTTTTTTAAATTTTCTTTTATTTTGTTTATTTTTGTTTTTTCGAGGACTCTGATGGGTTTGGGGGAATGTGAGGCTTTTGATGGACTATTCAGCCGTCATTGTTTACACTTACTCTTTGATTCCTGTTCCTAGCATTGAATACGGGTGTTTTAATTGGGTAAAAAGGTAATTTGTATTCATTTTACGGGATTAATTTTTAGTTGATTTGTTATTTTTTTAGTCTGTTAGTGTTTTCATTCATTTATATCTTTTTTCTTTTTCTTTTTACTTTTAGGGCTGTTGCTGCTTATTTGCGTGCTCTCAATTTAAGTCCGAACCATGCAGTTGTTCACGGAAACTTGGCCTGTGTTTATTACGAACAAGGGTAAAATTATTTTTATTTTTTTAATTTTTTTTTTTTATTTTTTTAAATTTATATTACTGTTTGGATGTAGTCTCATTGATCTCGCCATTGATACTTACCGTCGAGCCATCGAGTTGCAACCAAATTTTCCAGATGCCTATTGCAATTTGGCCAACGCTCTCAAGGAAAAGGGACAAGTCAACGAAGCGGAAGAGTGCTATAACACGGCGCTACAACTCTGCCCGACTCATGCTGACTCACTCAACAATTTGGCTAACATCAAACGGGAACAGGGGTTTACGGAGGAAGCCACTAGATTATACCTCAAAGCTCTGGAGGTATTTCCGGAGTTCGCCGCGGCACATTCGAATCTGGCCAGCGTTCTACAGCAGCAGGGGAAGCTAAATGAAGCGTTGATGCACTACAAAGAGGCAATTCGTATACAGCCGACGTTTGCGGATGCTTATTCGAATATGGGCAACACGTTGAAGGAAATGCAGGACATTCAGGGGGCCTTGCAATGCTATACACGAGCTATTCAAATCAATCCAGCGTTCGCTGATGCTCACAGTAATCTGGCGTCCATACATAAAGATTCGGGGAACATTCCGGAGGCTATTGCGTCGTATCGCACAGCTTTGAAGCTGAAGCCCGATTTTCCCGACGCTTATTGTAATTTGGCGCACTGCTTGCAGGTTGGAGTAAAAGTTGTTTTGGATTTAAAAATTGTTATTAATTTTCTTTAAAAATTCATAGATTGTATGTGATTGGACCGATTATGAGTCACGGATGAAGAAGTTGGTTTTGATTGTGGGCGAACAGTTGGAAAAAAATCGTTTGCCAAGCGTACATCCACATCATAGCATGTTGTACCCATTATCGCACGAATTTAGGAAGGCGATCGCGGCTAGACACGCAAATCTATGTTTGGAGAAAATTTTAGTTCTTCACAAGCCACCGTATAAACATCCGAAGGATTTGAACGGCGGACGATTGAGAATTGGATACGTCAGCTCTGACTTTGGAAATCATCCAACATCTCATTTGATGCAGAGCATTCCCGGCTTGCATGGCAGAGAATCTGTTGAGGTATTTATTCGAGGTGCCGTAATTGAACTTTTGAATGTTTATTTTCTTCGTTTTCTTTTTTAGGTATTTTGTTACTCGTTGAGCCCCGACGATGGGACAACTTTTCGTTCGAAAATATCCAATGAATCTGAACACTTTGTCGATTTATCCCAAGTATGCGTAGATTTATTTAATTTTTGATCGCGCGGGGTAATTGAACGAATTGAAATTTCAGATTCCTTGTAACGGCAAAGCTGCGGACAGGATTCACAGCGACGGCGTTCACATACTGGTCAATATGAATGGCTACACAAAAGGCGCGCGAAATGAAATATTTGCCTTGAAACCGGCTCCGATCCAAGTCATGTGGTTGGGATATCCGGGAACGAGTGGAGCTCCCTTCATGGACTTCCTCATCACGGACCGCGTCACATCACCCATTGAAGTCAGCCAGCAGTATTCGGAGAAGCTTGCCTACATGCCCAATACGTTTTTTATTGGCGATCACAGGCACATGTTTCCGCACATGGTGGAAAGAGCTGTAATCAACACGAAAGATAATTTATCCAAGAAGTTGGACGTTCCCGACAATGTGGCTATTGTTAATGCGACGGATTTGTCGCCGATCATCGAAAAAGCGGATGTTAAAGTAGTAAGAAGTCGTTTTACGGCCAATTTTAATATTTTAATATTTTGTTTTTGTAAATTTTTTTAATTTTTAGAAAATATGTGAAGTTGTTGTGCCTTCAACATCTGGAGATGGAAAACCAGCTAAACCAGTTGAAATTGCGACTACCGTAATTGAGTTGCCTACGACAACTCCCATCCAAACCATGATCAGTACCGGACAACTGCAGACATCGCTCAATGGAATTGTCGTTCAAAACGGACTGACTACCACGCAGACGAACACGAAGACCGCTACAGGGGAAGAAGTGCCGCAAACTATTCTGGTCACTACGCGATTGCAGTACGGGTTGCCTGAAGACGAAGTAGTCTATTGCAATTTTAATCAGTTGTATAAAATTGACCCTGCGACACTGAGAATGTGGGTTAATGTAAGTACGATTTCTGTTTGAACTTTTTGGGCGAACTAATTGACATTTTTATTATTTTTTTAAAAAAAATAGATACTGAAACGAGTTCCACGAAGTGTTTTGTGGTTGTTGCGTTTTCCAGCTGTGGGTGAATCGAATGTGTTGGCGGCTGCAACCCAAATGGGTTTGCCAGCGGGAAAGATTATTTTTTCAAATGTTGCACCAAAGGAAGAACATGTTCGTCGGGGTCAACTGTCTGATGTTTGTTTAGACACCCCTTTATGTAATGGACATACAACTGGAATGGACGTGTTATGGGCGGGCACACCTATGGTTACTTTGCCAGGTAATGAGGAAAATATTTTTGCCTTTTTGGGTTTTTAAAATTAAATTTGTGGTTTTTCAGGTGAAACTTTAGCTTCTCGCGTCGCTGCTTCGCAATTGACAACTTTAGGTTGTCCGGAACTGATCGCAAAGTCTCGGCAAGATTATGAAGAGATTGCGATTCGACTTGGAACGGATAAGGAATTGTAAGAATTTAATTTCGATGTGAAATTTTGAGTTGAGGCTAAATTTATTTACTTTTTTTATTTTTAGATTAAAAGCAACACGTGCAAAAGTGTGGGGCTCGAGAATCAAAACACCTCTGTTCAACATGAAAAAGTATGCTTTTGATTTGGAGCAACTATTTTATCGCATGTGGGAGCAATATGACAGTGGTAGAAGATTCCGTCATATTACTGACTGGAACCAGGAGAAGATTTTGAGTGGAAAAGATTTCGAGTTGAGAAGTATGGGTAGATTTTAAGTTTGTTGGTAGATTGCACTTTTAAGTGGCCAAATTGTCCCACTGTATATAATTAAAGTCTGTATGTAGTAATGTGATTTTATTTTTATTTCAAAAATTATTTAAGTAGCTGAATGATCAAAAAAAAGTAGATCGAGTTATTTTTGATTTAGTTTTAGAATAATTTTTGTGCTTGGAGTTTATCCTAAGTTTGCAGGTTCACTTTGTATTATTAAAAGGTGTGTGAAAATGTATTTTTTTTTCTTTCATTAAAAATAATGCTATTATATATATAATATATATATATATATCCATAAATTTCGAATTGTTTGTTTTCTCGCGCGCTTGATTTCCGACTTGTTTTTAGCAAGGTTGAAACGGTGAATGTAAGCAGTGTTTTTAGAAAACATAGTTTGAATAGCTGCCGCCAGATAGAGCAATTTGATGCAGGTACCGAGCGCATGCTATCAAGTAAGTGTATTATAATGGCAAATGTTTTCCCTGTATGTTACCGCTTGAGATGCCGAAGTGTGGGAGCAGTTTGGAGGCCATTTACGTCGATAGTGAAAACACTATCATCCAAGACTGCGAGGTTGGATGAAACGAGGGAAAGACGAACGCAGCGATTTAAAGATGTAATTAATGGAAACGGATGGCGTTCAGAAATTGAATGGGATTCTATTAAATCTAAAGCAGTTACCGCGAAGGTTGTGTCCGAAGAAGCATTTTCCGGCTCTGTTATGAAGTTTCTTTTATCGGAAAATAATTTATTGTCTGCAAAGTCGCTGATGTCTTATTTAAACCATAAAAACATTACTCCGAATGTTACAACTTTGAAACTTTTCATGAAACTTTGTGCTACGTGTTACGATGAAGAAAATGAGGAACTGATTGTAAATGCATACGATGATTTAAGGAAGATGAATATAGATTTCAATTCCGAAGTTTTGGATGCTTGTATTTTTGCTTTGGCTGGAACTAAATTGTGGGCAAATGGAATCGAACTGATGAAAATAATAAGACGAAACGGAGAGAAGATATCAGAAGATGCTTATTGCGCTTTTATTAGGGCTGCATTTAAAAACAAAAAGTTCGATCTAGGTTACGAAACGTTGAAATCATTTAATCAAATTCCAACGAATGAAGTCGTGATCGAATGGTGTAATTTATGCGCTGATGATGATGAAATAGCTCATAAACTTGTTGATTTCTTTGCCTGGAAGAAACTTACAGTTCCATTGAGCATTACCGACAAGATTCAATCGAGTTTTGACAAGAAAAATCACGTAGGAAAATATGTTACGATATCTCCTGAGTAAGCGATTAAATTATAAAACTTTAGAGGATTATTGAACTAATTTATTTATTATTTTAATTTTTTTTTTCAGTGGTTATTGCAGTCATTGCGACACTTATTTAGAGAAGAACGAAAATACTGATACTGAGTTTTCGAGGCTGCGTGAGGATGTAATGAATTCGGTTATTAGGGGAAAAGATGTTTTTCTGAAAACAAATTCGACCGAACTACGATCATTTGAGAATTTTGTCAAAATGACAGGTCCCTACGATATTGTTGTGGATGGATTAAATGTAGCGTACAATAATCTTGCGAGAGGTTCAAAATATGAATTATCTAAACAAGTAATGTATCTTACTCTAATGATGAATTACAAATTTAAGTAATTTTCTTTTTATAGCTCATCCGCATGCTTAGGCATCTTGCTACGGTTAAAAAGCATAAGAATATCTTAGTTTTAGGAAAACAGCACATGAATTCGTGGCCGAAAGAGGCTCTTGCTACCATAAAACTACTCAGTCACTGTTTTCTGACGGAACGCTTGTAAGTAGATTGCTAGAGAAGAGTAATTCGAGATGATTTTTGTTTTTTTTTTATTATTATTTTAGAAGCCAGGATGATACATTTTTACTATACGCTACGCTCGCGAGTGGACCTAACACATTTTTTGTTTCTAATGATTTTATGCGAGATCACATTGTTTGCTTAAAAAATAAGGATTTGACTGAAGTGTTTAGAAAATGGCAATGGAGTCATCAAATTTACCATCTGATAAATAAGGACGATGAATTGGAACTGTTGGTTGGTTTTTTTTTAAATTTACAACAAAAAAAAAGTGAAGACACATATATTTGGATTTAATTTTTATATTTTTTTTATTGTAGCCACCTACAACGTTCAAATTAACTGCTCAACGAACGGAAACGTCGGTACATATTCCTTGCTCCGAAGAAGACCAGAAAACGTTAACCCCTTTGGGGTCGCTAATTCCTGAAAAATGGATGTGTTGTCGTCGGAAATGAACTTTCGTAAAATAAAAATTTTTTTATTATTAAAATTTGGAGGTCTCTTGATTTACCAAAACAATAAATTAATCATCGGCGAGCTATCAATTATCAAATAAACAGTGCGTTAGATGGTCACTGAAATAGAAGTCGCATTTTGTCGCTGGTAGGATAGCGCCTATGACTACTGACGTTAGGAATAAAACTGATCCCCTGGCTGGATTTTGTGAGTCCTACTGGGGGTTATCGCAGGGAAGCTTAGGGGAAAGAGTGATCTCAATGATTGGTGCGGTGAAGGCCATTTTAGGGAAATTTTAGGGAAATGGTGAACTTTGAATTTATTGAGAATTTAATTTCAAAATATGCTTTAGTCGAGATTTGATAGTATTTATTTCAAAATAAGTAAACAAAAAAAAATTTAAAAAAAATAATTTAATATCAACTTCTATTCTGTGACTATTATTCGAGTATTAAAGAAAGTTTGTTATTGTAAATGAAATTCGATATCTAAAATAAAATAAAAATTTAAACATGAAGATCCCCATAGTTTTTTTGTTTTTTTTACGCTCCGTTTTGCTCCCTCTACCGGGAACTAAGTAGGCTGTTGCATATGCGCAATGATACAGCATTTTAGCCAATCGTAGGTTTTCCAGGTAAGTCTCGAGTTGGGATTTTAGGTTTGAAAATGGCGGACAAAGAAGCGGACCGTTTTGACGGTATGCTCTTGGCGATGGCACAGGAGCACGACGGGGGCGTACAAGATGTGAGTAGTTTTTCAAAAATATATTTCGTTGTTATATTATTCTTTATAACAATTTTAAGTGCTGAAATTGGTTCGCTAAGCAATGGAATGTGTGCCATGTTCTCCTGTGGAATGCTTAAGATTCAAAATTAATACAGAAATTTAATATGGAAGTTAAATAATAAACAAATATAATAGATTTTTTTTTTTTATATTGTAGGTATTAGATACCATTTTTAATTTCTTGGCACGGAAGACTGATTTTTACACGGGAGGTGGTGATTCGGGAGCCGCGGAAAAGGTCAGTTTGTTCGGTGACTGATTTGAATAAAATAAATAAATGTATAAAAAATTGTTTACAGCTGACAATGGACAAGTTTAATAAGTACAAGAGCATAGCAGTAGCTGTCCAAGAAAAGAAAAAGAAGGAAAATGAGAAACTTGAAGCCAAACGGAAAGAAAAACTGACGAAAAAAAGAACAGAAGTCGAACACCAGCCGGTCATTAAGGAATTGACCGACGATGAAGCTGCTGAACTGAAAGTCCAGTTGGAGAACGAAAAAAAAGGAAGCAAATCCCCTATCGCTTGTGACGACGTCGCGGACGAAAATGGAGAAAAAGAAGAAGAAAAAGTATTGTTTCTCTATTATTACTCTTTACAGGAGCATAAAACAATAAATATATTAATATTATTTTTATTTAGATTGATGATGATGAGGAAGATCCAAAAGACAAGGGAAAACTCAAACCAAATTCGGGTAATGGATGCGACTTGCCTAATTATCGATGGACCCAGAGCTTAATTGAAATTGAAGTAAGAAAGCGACGAATTTAACACATCCAGCTTAGACTTTACGAACGATAATTGTTTTTATAGGTAAAAATTCCAATCAACGTTAATTTTCAAATTAAAAGCAGGGATGTAATTGTTGAATTCCATCAAAAAGTAAGAAATAACACATTTAGTGTCCAATTTGAATATTATTAATTAAAATTATTCTTTTTTCGTCCAGCACCTGAAAGTTGGTCTCAAAGGCCATCCGCCTATTATCGATGCGGAATTGTATAATAAAATCAAAGTGGAAGAAAGTTGTTGGGTCATCGACGACACTAGGAGCGTTGGCATTACGATGGAGAAGGTGAATAAAATGGAATGGTGGACCAAATTGGTCATGTCCGATCCCGAAATCAACACCAGAAAAGTCAACCCGGAACCATCCAAGTTGTCCGATTTGGACGGTGAAACGCGAGGAATGGTGGAGAAGATGATGTACGACCAGCGACAGCGCGAACTTGGTTTACCCACGTCCGAAGATCAAAAGAAAAAGGATATTTTGGAGAAGTTTATGAAGCAACATCCAGAGATGGATTTTTCCAAATGCAAATACACTTAAAGAGAATTGTTTACGTTGTTAATGCTTTAATTATTTGGCACAATTAAATTATTTTTTAATTTTCCAATTCAGCAGTTTAAACCTTGTGTTCGGCGGTTCTTTCGCTTTCGCTATCGTTTTCAGTTTCACTCGATTCCGGGGGAATTGAAATTTCGCTTAGCGAACTCAAAGATTCTTCGCTCGATTCCGCTTGAGCCGATTGAATTTTTCGGTGCAATTCTCGTAGGAACACTCTTTGGTTAAACGCGTGGGAACTGGAAGACGATTTGTGAGGATTCCGCTTAGTTAAAGACGGCGCTGTGCCATCGGAGAAGCGGGATGGCGATCCGTACGATGTCCCGGGTCGATCTATAGTTGATTCGGTACTGTATTCTGGCACTACTTGCATGCTGCGTTTGCTCGCTGGTGGAAAAATTCTTTTGAAGAAACTCAGAGGTTTTTTTTTCCACGAAAAATTTTTTTCGCTTGGACTATATGAAATATAGTATGAAAAAAATAATTTAAAAATTCCTAGGAGAATTAATACCTATCTCTAAGCGACGATTTTGCTGTAACTAATGAAGTGACCGATATTTGTTCGCTTCCTTTTTTCGATAGTTGACCGCCAGTGATCATTTTTTCAAATTCGTAGAAGGATTTTATGGCTAATCCAGAACCGGCGTGGAAAAATGCTCGCATGGATTTTATTTGGAAAAAATCTGAAAAAAATCGTTTTAAATATTAACCACTAGATGGCGGTGAATTTTAAGTTAAAAACCAAAATGGCATTCAGCTAGGTGCAGAAACTTTGGGTAAGGTATTTTTCTTTAATTATTTACCCGTTTTTGGAGGTGGTGAAATATTAGTTTCGTCATCTGGCGGAAGAATTGGCCAGTGTCTTATGACGTGATTGTGCGAGAGATCTTCGAACTCGAAGAAGTTTATATTAATTTTTTCTGACAGAATGTGGCCAATTCGTCGTATCCTATCTTCATCCGTCGATAATCGCGTGATTGACACGGCGGGCAATTTAGTTCTAATAGAAAAAGTTTGTAAAATGTAAAACAATACATAACTAATTAAAAAGTTCTTACGCCTGAATTACTAATTGGTAGTACGATGGATCAGCGGGTGATTTACTGATTTCGTGAATTCGCAAATAGATATTATGAATAGGTTGTGTAAACAGGATTGTATTGTACCAAATAATGACGTATTCTTCCGATTCTTGATCGATAATCAAAAACTGCTTTTTCCATAATATCAAAGAAGTTATTCCAGTTACAAAAATTATCAAGTGAATTAAGATATCGTTGAGGGGTTTGTCGGTGTAAGTTCTGATTATTCCAAAAACAGTGGCTACCAAAAACACAACTATCAATGGATAAAACCTTCGAAAAAGAAACGGATAAAAATATTAAAGTCTGCATTTTTATTTTTATTTTTATTTTTATTTTTATTTTTATTTTTATTTTTATTTTATATTTTGCTAGTTTTTTACCATCTGTCTCTAACTTTGATGGTGAATTGGTTAAATTTGTCTTGATGAAACGGATAGAATTCATTCGTGTCCCACTTGTCTTCGAAGTAAAGGTCTGGATGTCTTAAATGCCAGTGAATGTTATCGCGAATTCGGGCGATGAATTTTCGACTTCTTCTAACTATGCACGAATTACATACTGCTATTTTGAATTTATCAAAGTAGAGGATCAGGTAGAATATGAATAATGTTTGTTTGCTAATTCTTTTTTGCTTCTGTGCTTGGGTAAATGGGCAGTCATCTTGGATTGGTTTTCAAGTGTTATTGTTGACGAACCAACACCGAGTGTTGTAAAACAAAAGTGACAACACACTTGTTTTTTAATTATTTTTCTGTGCAAAAATTAAGTTGAAATTGAGGTGAAAATTTTGGAATTTGAAATGATGTGTAAAAAATATTGTTTTATTCACGTTTCTTTACATAGTTTGATAATTGGCACCTGGTTTTGGAATTTTTGGCATTTGATTAAACCACTCAGGTGTTGGTCGAAGTTCAAACAGTCTCTCGAGTTTTTTGTCGAAATCCATAGGTCGTGTTGTGGGTTTAAATGGCATTAAAGTCATATTTTTAATGACATATTGCAATGTCTGGCAATTCTGTTCAAATTCCTTTAGTTTGTTTATATATTTTTTCCTCACGTAAGTTGAACTATTGGGATTATGGGCTAAAAAAAAACAATAACAAAAGTCCAATAAATTATTAATTAATACATGTGTACCTTTTAAATGATAAGCAATAAACAATGCTGCTGATCTTGAAATATCCAAAAAAGGATATTTTGGTTTCTTCGTTGCGACAGCTGTTAATGTCTTTAATAGAGCATCAGCTAAAGCTTGTTCTAAATACCCTATGATAGGCAAACCAAAAAAATCCAAAGGTTGCGATTCTGGTGGCACTTTGACTGGTAATTTCAGATGAACAAAAAGCTCTGATTTTCTTTACAATCAAAAAATAACTCGTTTACAAATATTGTCACAATTTAATTAACTTTAAAAAAAAAAAAAAAAAAAAAAAAATTAATTTTACTTTATAAAATTTCTTCTTTTCTCTTCAGATTCCATGAAATACACCTTTCCATTGTATGTAGCGCCAAATTTGGCATTTCCCTTGATCAGGTATTCGAATCTAGGAATCAATCAAAATGACAGTCATTTCAGTTAATTCGACGTGGACTTACGTTTTATAACCATGCACATAAGTAACGGGACAAAATCCACCGAATTCAATTTGGTTTTTTGATAATTTTAAACATTTTTCTACAGATAAAACTTCGGGAGCTTCGTTGGGCTTTGGCGGAAAACGGGTGGCTCGTGGCGGCAGAAACACGTCCGGATTATTCAGGAACATTTTCAAATGTTCGCAGCAGCACATCGCGTAGTATTTACCCTTGGGAAAAAAAATGTAAGAAAAATTGTCAATTATTTTCAATTATTTTAATTTAAAAAAAGTGCAAAAGTGTAACGATTGGTTACGTTATACTCGGCGCAGAATTGATGATCTTTAATTTGGGAACAGTCTATTAATTCACCGTCAATTGCCAAGCTGACCGGGCAATAGAATCTGAATATTCCCAGACAGGCTTTAAATTCGTCGGGAGTTAAATTCATATTACTCAACTCAGCCGCTTCATTTTTTTGAGTGGCAACGACATAATTCTGGACACTTTTTGCACTCTGCAAGAATTTTTTTGAAGATTGAGTCCAAAGCCACCATTGTGATCTGTGGGCATCCAAACTCGTCCAGTTGTGATGTTTGTGTTGGTAGTATTCTTGCAGTTGACTCAATTCATGAATGCTCGTCTCGTATTGCAATTTCAACATTTCGTAAGAAATTGCTAAATTACTAGTGAAGAAAAAAATGATAAGATTTTAATATTAATCTTTTTAATCTTAATATTAATACTTTTCAGTATTTTTTGATTCCAACTTGGAAACTCGTTCTGAAATTTCTTTAAAAGACAGTTTGAGTTCAAATACACAAAATGGAATGATATTTCTTTCAGTTAAGCACTCGGCCAATTCTAAGGAATTTGGTATTCCATCTAGTATAACCCTGAATAAAATTTAAGAGACAATCATAATAATGTTGAAGAACCCCAAAGTCCAAAATACCCCTGTTGCTGACAGACTGGGTGCATCATGACCTCATCAACAGCTGCAGCGACCAATTCATGTGGAACCATATCACCTCGATCGAGATAGTCGTTGATAAAGTCACTTATTGTGGTATTTGGTAATTTCTCTATGACATATTTCAGCACTTGTTGTCCGGTTAATCTTATTAAATTATATTCTCTGGCAAATCTCTTGATTACTAAAAGCAATAAGAGAAAATGTTGGTAGCGAGAACGTATAGTATCGACTGTAGTTGCTTATCACGTGTTGATTTTCCCGAATAAGGTGTTCCAATAACTGCGAGGTTTATTGGTACAATTGGCTGTGGCATTACTTGACAGATGTACTTCATGGGTTCCTTCATGAATTTCTCCCTGGCGGACCTGGACGATAAATAGTAAATATGATTCCTATGAAGAACTGGTAGAGGTTCATTGTTTGTGTTATATAGATTTGGGATCACAGAGCCTTCGTACACCTGAAATAGTTTATGGAAGTATATAGAAATTTGGTCTTAACCCACACAGGGTCTTACTTTGATAGGACACCAATATCCAAAGTTGGATCGTGCCTTGTAACCAATTTGGATTAGTTGTTCAGCTAAAGACAATGTAATAGCATATGTTTTTTCTAGTAGGTTATCTCTCATTTCGATGTATGGAGAAATGGATACTCTCAGTTCTTCATTTAGTTTTTCCAATGTTTTTCTGCCATCTACGTAGAAACAAGGAATTTGAGCTGTTTGAAACATTTCTTTGACAGTAGTGCTCGTCTCTTCATATTTCTGCAACATTTCCAATAGCCGATTGTTACATCGGACCTCGGCTTCTTCGAGTGTTTCTTCCTCCTCTTCTATTTCTTCTTCGGCTGCCTAATCATTCAGAAAATCAAATTTATAATTATAATTATTATTATTATTATTATTATTATTATTATTATTATTATTATTATTATTATAATTATACACAGTGAAACGGCGAGTTTTTTGAGTTTTTCTACAAATTTACCGGAAACTCTTCTGCTAATATTTCGTCAATGTTTATTTCTGTTGCCTGATCATCGTCTTTGTCAGTTATGTCTACATCATTTGGTAAAATCTTGTCGCTCGGCGATTTTCTTTTATTCACTTCCTCTTCTAACTGTTGCCGTCTTTGAGCAAGTGCAGTCTCCTTGAATAATAAATTTACATGGTCACTTGTGTCACCGGTTCCTATTGTTTTCTTACCCGAAGTTGTTTAGCCAATCGTTTTTCCGCTTCTTTTTTAATCTTTTTAGCATTTATTCTCTCAATCCAGGTTTTCATGCAAAGCGTTTGCAGCTTCTGAACAACATCGACGTCACTTACGATCAGAAATATGAGTGCATCGGGCATGAGATTACGATTAAGAAGGAATTCTGCTTCTTCTAAATTATTAGGAAAACCATCTAAAACGAACCCGGTAGAACTGTAATCGCGGAGGAACGTACGTTGAATGAAAAACAATCAACTTGGACTTTCAGCTTTCGGACAATACAATACCAGTATGGTTCTTGATGCCACCAGGGAGTGACGAGTTGTTCCAAACTCGTTTCGTGGATTGGAACTTCATTCTGCAAATATTCCTTAAAATTTCTTTCCTCTTCGGTGCAGTATTTCAAGAAAAAAGACATATCGGACATGCCTTGACTCTCGTCCATCTCTTGAGTGGATCTTTTCGATTTCTTGCTGGAATTATCAGTGTCCGACCACACGACGGAAAGTTGCGAGTCTTTGGAATCTAAATCCAAGGATGTTCTTATGCTTCTAAATATTAACTAAAACTAATTAAAATCTTCGAAGGATCAAAGTGGTAGCAATTGAGCAAAATACAAACTCGTGTCTGCTTTCATTTCTCATCAACTCATCCTCTGCGTTGATTTGTTCTTGATCCGTTTGGTATGGAAAGCCAAGTTTACGTCCCGCTTTACCCAGCAATAATTCCTGTAATCTTTCCCGGAAGTTAATATGGAAAATGTTTAGACCGGAGGCAACAATGCGAGCTTGTTCCGTTCTCTGAGACCCGAATGGACCAATGAAGCAAATTCTCAATGGTGGAATCTGAAGAAAATGAATATTAGTAAATTAAGTAAATGATGAATACATTTTTATTTATTATTTACCCTCAATGCTTTTTTGTCAGCTACATAATCATATGGTCTCTTCATAAACGCTTCTCTAGCTTCTTCAGATGAAAACCAATAAGTTCTATCTTTAAACTTTAATTCCAACTCAAGTTTTCCCGGGTATAAAACTTGTGACTCTCTTAGAACAACTGGACAATATGAACCCGAATCTCCTGGCTCCTGAAGTTTTACAGCAGGATCTTCTCCTTCCTAAAATCAAAAGAAATTCATTCGCTTTAACAGTTAAGCACGCAGCCAAATGTTTTCTATTACTTCAACAATGATATCAACATTTTGCTGCACGTCTGCTTCGTATTGTTCTTTGTCAAGTTCAGTAAGAATTTTGCACTTGTAATAAAATTCGGCTGAAAGTGAAATTTATATCGAGCGGAAATAAACCTTTTTTTTCTGTTTTACCTTCCAAAATGCTAATCACTTCTGAAGCGATATCTTCGGGTGATTTGTGAATCTTGGGTACAGTTGCAGCTATGTCGTGAACAGCGATTAATTCGGAGCGTGTAGCTTGAGATTGGACGTCAGACATCAAATGAAATTGCTGACTGCTGTCAAATCGACTCACGGTGTGAAATTCGTCGGGGGTTGTGCCGTCCGAGTCACCGGTGTAGGCCATGCTTTTCTGATTGGTAATTTGTATGGGTATTACTTTTACGGTTCCGTCGTCGGGTAGATAGTTTGTTAGGGAATCGAAAAATGTGTCCATTTGGCTTAAAGTTCCTTTGAGTTTGATGAGTGCAATTTCTGATTCCGTCAGTTGTGGTTTTACTTCGATCTTGTCTTCTTCTATTTTAACTGTTGACACGTGACTAGATATTGACTCTTGTTCTTCTCCATCGGTTTTCTAAAAAAAATTATTAATAATAATAATAATAATAATAATAATAATAATAATAATAATAATATAATAAAAAAAATTTAAAATCTTGATTTGTACATTCAATTCTTCTTCCAGTAACCGATCAAAATCAGGTGCACTTTCACTCGAAGTTTCTTCCGATGCGGACGGTTCGTGTATTTCAAAGGTTGGCGAAGGATGGGAAACTGTTGGGAGAGAGTAAAAGGGTTTACAATATCAAACATTTTATACCTGAATAATTTTCGTCATTTCTTAAAATGGTCTAAATGATTTTTATTTATTATTTAAAGTTATCAGAACACTTTTAAACAAAATTATTTTGTATCCCAAACAGCTCATTTGAGCTTGGTGAGGGACATGTTGTTGGCCATTGCTGGCAGGGCGTTGTTTCTGACATCACAGTTGGTATTCCCCATGTTAAATGAATGGGGTATACGTCACAACTGGTAACAATTGCTCAAATTCTCTATTTGGTCCCGCTTTTATCTTTTTTATATTGTCGTCTGCTCGTTTTCACACTTCAGCATTGGGTTTTAAACCAAAAAATTCTGAAAAATTATTTAAAGGGTTTTAAACGATGCTTGATCCCAATGGACCAATAAAAACTGTGATGTCATAAACCCTTTAACCAATTTCGGACCCGCAAACAAACTGTATATACTTACCAACTGTTATCAACGTTCGTTTTCTGAATTTAGTTCTCACATATCTTTTGGCAACAATTTTATAATCTTCAGTTGGATCTTTGAGTATGACCACGCACGCTGGTACAATTCCCATGGAAACAGCTGTTTGAAATAACCTTTCATCAGCAGGGAAATTATCAATGACCCAACCGCCATCTCGTATATCGTGCAGGCCGTAGTGACTCAAAATTAGTCTTTGAATCTCAATTTCTTTTAAAAGTTGTATGACATATAATTCGTTCTCAATAACATATTCTTCCGATTCGGCAATTTCCATTATATTGTTGATAATCGCCACCACTTCAGGATGATCCTCGTCAACTAGAGGAATTTCCAACTCAATTTCCTCTTCTTGAACTATATAACAAAAGATTAAACGATTTTTTCTCTAATGTTTTCCAATTTTGTTTTTCAATTAGTTTTACGTTTGTTCAAAATCGTTTCCGAATCCAAACTTGCCATATACAGGTCCTCGAAAGTAGTCATTGCCGAAAATTCTGAAGTGGTTTCGTAAGTTGAATCTGGTTCTACAGATTGGGCAGTGAATTGCGAAGACTCTGAGTAATCTTTACTATAGCGAGATTTTGATCTTTTCTTAGTCCTTTTCTCCGCTGTTTCTCTTTCTCTGCAAGGAATTGGAATTTTGTTTTGACGTATGGCATAATATCGAGCATCTAAAAATTTACGCTTGAATCTTAAGGGCCATTTCCTGGGCTAGATCGTGCGCTTTTCTGCTTCTTTCTTCCTCGGCAACAATAGCTGCTGTTAATATTTCCCTCGTCTTTTTTTTTTTATATAAGAAAATAAGATGTAAATCAATTTGCATATCAATAGGTGCGTTAAATTTTAATTGGTATAAGTATAATCCGTATCTCTTGATTATGTTGTTTGCCTTGTTTATAAGATGGCGGAAATGACGTTTTTGCGTCATATTCGGGTTATAGAGAATCAAAATAATCATAAACAAAGGCAGAGGGCGTTTTTTTGGTTTATAGCAAGCAAGAAAAACAGCATAATTAAGAGAAACAGATTATATTGATTGAAATTGAATGCACCTATTGAGTTTTACCTGAATTTCAGCTATAGTTTCCATTAAATTGTCGTTCCAAATTTCATCTAAATATTGCTCTCTGATTTCTCTGGTGTATGTTTGGGCCAGTTTATCAAAATCTATCACCTGGAGTCGAAATTGTATTTTTTTTTTTTTTTAAAAAATCGAATTTATTTTTTGAGGTGGAATTTCATTACCCGTCCTCTGTATTTCGAGGATAATTTCCAAGCTAAATTTGTTTTTCCGGTTTTTAAATGACCAAAAATAATAAATTTACAAGGATGTAATGGCATCGGTGGAATAAGATAAGGTCTGGGGTTCTCTAAAAATTGCATTAAATTACTTTTATTTGCCAGGAAGTACATTTTATCCCTGTATCTGAAAAATAAAAATAGAAGAAAAAATATTAATTTATATTTTTATTCATAGAACGTGAAACGTGAAAATTGACTTAGAGGACTCACACTACAGGATTTGAACATTTTCCTAAAGCCAATTTGCCATTTTTTAAATCTACCGGACAAAACTGACCCCATCTGCTCAACTTCCATCTGAAGAATGGCGCAATCATATTCAATTTGTTCAAGCTGAATAATATCTCGTTTAAGTTTCCATCCTCTTGAACATTGAGATCGGAAGATTCAGACAAACACATCGGAAGAATAGGCCTAGAAACTGGCATGAGGTTGAGTGTCGACATGAGTCCGTCGAATACAGATTTTGGTGGCAGGTTTCCATTGAGTTCAATTTTGATAATTTTAGCACGATTGGCAAAATAATTCTGCAAAAGTGGGAATTTTTTATTGTATCTGTCCAAATCCTTTGCGAACTGGCGCATGAGTTGAGAGGAAAATGAAATCAAGTTTTCCAAAACGAGGGGATCCATTTTCTCGAATTCGTCCTCTTCAAAATCTGGTAACAAAAGCTCTTCCGAAGATTCTATCTCACATATATGTTCATCTTTAAATATTTCAATCTCCTATTATTTTTTTAATGTTAAATGCTAAATGTTAATAAATGTTAAAAATGTGAATTTTTCTACACCTTCATTTCAGCATTTTCCAACTCTTGTTTAACATACACAGCACCTGTCAAGGGGTTTATTTTGCAATTTTGTTTTTTTTTATTACATCTCCATCGCTCATCTAAATATTTAAATTATTATTCTCGGCCTTGATTTTTATTTAAATAATAATAATAACAAATATAAATATTACCTTAATGTGTATTAAGACATTTGGTTTCACATTCCAGCCATCCATGAGAGATAACTGATCTGGGACGTGCATCCCACGGTTGCCTAATATTGGAAATCCATCAACAACGTACCCTTTAATAAATGTAATTAAGAAAATAAAAATAAAAATCAGAATTTATTTTTTCAAATTTTGTTTAACCAGTGTTGAGTAATTCGGTTCGTTCCATCCGTTCCTTAACCAGACTAAAGATTAAGTCTTGTTCTACTTTTAGACCTTGTTCCAGAAACTGCTTACACACTTGACCGGTGTCCGATTGCGCGTCGATAGCATCTTTGACTAAATCGTCAGCTGGGGAAAGAAAAATGGTTTATTTTTGTTTAGGGCGATAGAGTTGGTGTTGATATTTGTTAACGACTTTACGATTAATGTAGGGACAACCCCAACCGAGCGCCAATTTTTTTGCTAATGTCGTTTTACCACAAAATGGTTTACCAATAATGAGAAAGGCGGTTGGTTTGGATAGTAAGAACTCGAGTTCCACCTAAAAAAAAAAAATTGTTGAAATTAGTACTTTTTTGGAAATATTTTTATCTTTTATTTGGGTTCAGTACAAAAACTTACATCATCGTCGTTGTAGTAATCTAAAGGTTTTATAATGTCATAGCTTTCAGACTGCTGATACATGACTTTAGACTATGGTTTTTGCAATTGAAAAATGAAGATCTTATTTATTGCTATAATCCAATTCTTGCATATCTACTTATTGTTGAAGATTATTTCTTAGCAACCATGAATATAATAATGCTTTTCGTTAGTAATAAAAGCTTCTTTTTTCCCGAAGATTGTCAATGGATTACAATATTTTTAGTCAAACAAACAATAAAATAATCTTTCTATTTTTAAATCTAAATATAAGAGATTATAGGCGGATTATTTTGTTTTGGGGAACTTTTGGTTAATGCTTGTTTTGATAAACAAAGGGGGCTCGGTTGGGCTTCACCTGTTTACAGCTTCATTTAATTGTTGGCCGCTACGGAAGTGATAAAACACCAGGTGATTGAAAATGCTTCTCTCAGCCATCTGGTATCACGAAATGATTCATCAGTATCGCATGGCAATTTGCCACTCATGTGTACACAGTTTTATCACGATATTATACGAAATGTGTTAATTTTGTTATGACAATAATACCATTTCCTGGAAGGAAATCTTAGTGGATTTAACTGGAAAGCATATATATATATATGCGTCCGAGAAATGGTTTGAATTGAACAGGATTTTCACTCGTTCGTTTAATTTGATAGGTAAAATGAATAATTATTTGAAAATTATTATTATTCTTTTTAATTTTATTTATTATACAGAATGAACTTATTGTTGACCTTGCTCCTGTTCACTACCTCGGTTTCAGCTGATATATATCTGCACAATCCTCGAGGTTCGAATAATCGTGTCGATGAAAAAACGGCGACGCGGAAAACGAATAACAGATTATTCGACTCGCAGAATAATAACAGGGGTGGATACAATGTTGGCGATGTAGGAAATGAACCTGCAGCTGGCAATGCTGATTTACAATATCAGATGGTAAAATTTGATACTTATTTCTATAAATAACTGAAATACAAGGAAATTTTTTTTTATTTTTTTTATTATAGAAATATTTTCAAAGTAGTCCAGCTATTGAAACGATATTAGACGTGGAGTGGACTAATCAGCACGGTTGTGGGGGTAGTCGAAGAGAAGTGGTGTGCAATATTATTCTTCAGTACATGTGCCAAGATCAAACGCAATTAAAAGGTTTTTTTTATTTATTATTTATTATTTATTTGATTATTTGATTTATTTTTTATTTATTTATTAGATGCTTTGGATGAACTTCGGGATGGCACGTCGACGACAATTCAGGATTACACTGTCTCTGATAAAACTGAAACTGTTGCGGAATCAAAAGCGAGAAAGAGTGGAGATGTGAAAACGGACAGAGGATTGCACGAAAATTGGGATTTCTACAATAAATGTTACTTGCGGGATCGTAACAGGGGCTTATTTATTGCGGATGTTAATGTCGTTGAAAATAAAAAATCGGCTACTGTCACACGACAGAATCCGAAAGGTATTCGCAATGGATACGAGTGTCCGGAAGAAAGGGATTATTTCCCTTATTGGCACCCGAATCCGTGGAGAGACATTGCCATTTTGACTGACATGCCGTGGCGTTGCAAGTGAGTCGGTTCACGACGTAGTATACAATTTAGAATAATAAAAACTTGTTTGTTTTGTTAGAATATTGCAAAAGGAAAGCTTTAATGTGGTTGTTCGTCACGAATGTGTTTTAGCTGGCAGTCGTTTTGAGGGATCTAAATGGAATAATCAATACGATTGTTCAAGAAATGGCGGTGTTTGGACTGCTTTTAATAGTTACCTTGAAAAGGCATTAGGTACTAATAATAATAATAAACTAATATACTAACAATTTCAAATGTTGTTTATGTTTTTAAATATTTTTTATTTGTTAGAATTTAAAGATCGGAGCAGCTGTGAAAGCCAAGTGGTGTCGGGAAATCCTTCTCAGCAGTATGTATGGGGTTTGCCATACGATGTAGATGGAAAAACTCGAGAATGTCTTGTGCCATTGCCTTTGCCCGACTGTGGCGCTGCCCCTTGGTCGAGAGCAAATCATCTTGGCAACAGTATACGAGGTGTTCCACCTCATTACGAGTGGAAATTACCTCATTTTCCGTCCGAGCGACGACAGAAATGTGTTTTGAGAGTCAGGTATAATGCAATAACCATTGATTTATTATTTTTATCGATTTATTTCTATTTTTAAAATTTTTAATTTTTTTTATAGGTATAATATTTCAACAACTGATTACGATCCAATAAAAACAGACTGGAAATCTAATCAAAACAAGTATAACTACACGTTATAGTTATTATTTATAGTGTAGAACAGTTTTATATCAGTTTTTTTTTAGGAGTGCGGGTGTGTGGTCACCAATAAATAAAAATCCAATCGTAAAAATTTGGTCGTCGCCACTGCGGTTAGCTATTAACACTCAACAAACGGGTAGAACCTTTCAGGTATATTTAAATTTTAAATTTTATACATAACTTTTATCGCGTAATAATTTTTTTTTTGTGTGTTTTAAGGATCGGTCACACAGTTTTTGGCTAATTCCTCGGCCGAAGAGTTTGTACAATCAGCGAATATTTAATTTAAACGTCAGAGGAAAAAGAGGAAATATTGTTCAAGTGTATCCTGCTGTGGAGTACGATTTTGTTCCGAAAGAATCCAAGATTTTAAGTACTGATTTGGTTCACATTCAGTGGACCGGATCAAATACCCACAATAATAATGCACCTGGTGGAGATGGGGATACAGGTGCTGCTGGTGAAGGAACGGCAGGTAAGGAAATATCTCATCGATTAATTAGTGAAATTAGTAATTTTAAATAAATATTTATATTTCAGGTACTGATAGAAGTAATTTTGTGATGTTGTCGACTTTGGGCCAGAATTTTCCGAGTGCGTTTGAAAAAAGTGATTTTTGGAAAGGTCTAGAAATAAAATGGAATTATTTTGGTAATTTGAACATGTCCAGTTTGGATTTAGCTCTAAACTTTGCTTCAGCTGGTTATTATAGGTGAGTTTTATCAAATAAATAATTTAAGAACGAATACAAAAAATGTAATTGTTGGCTTATAGATGCGCATCTAATCTGACTTGCGAACAAAAATATGCATTTACTCATAAGGAAAAACTTAATCCTGTACTTAATAATGCTCCAGCTTCGTTCGAAGGGATTGTGATACAACTAAAGCGAGGAATATATCACTTTATGTGCACTAGAAATAATAATTTTAGTAATAGAAGCCAAAAAGGAAGCTTGATTGTGTTATAATACGTGTAAAATAAACGAATTAAAATTATATTTATACAGAAATTTACTGAATGATGTGTTACTTGAATTATTTTTTGCAAGAAGTGATTTTTTTTAAAAAAATAAATTTTAATTTAATTTAAACGTAAAATAATAGTTTTTTACGTGGCATTATGTTTTGAAATTACTTGGATTTTTTTTTTAAGTTACGGTAATATACTATTTTCTTGGTCAGAGGTCATTGTTTCATGCGTTTGTCTGTATCCTGAAATGGAAGACAGTCTCCATCTCATTCTCGGGGCTCAGACAATTTTTAATCATCATCGATTCTAAGCTAAGTGAACCGGTCTGCCCACACGAATTAGACGTTAAAAAAAATCGACAAATCCTAAATTGTAAAGCTGTTATTGTTACAAACTATTTACTCACATCCGTCAAATTTCCGAATTTTCGAGAAATTTCTAGTTTTTTTAGCTGAAAGCTTTTGGAAATTGATAACAGCTGGCGTGACGACAGATATAATTATAGGTGAAACACGCCGAGTATGGAAGTACGTCTGGTTCTCTAACCAAATTTATATTAATAATAATCTGAAATAAACGTGACTCCAAAGACAACTTCATCACATTTTTTAATTGTTTTTTTATTTCGACCGATAGCGGTGTCTTTCTTTTAGTCGAATCGCCAAATATCAGCTAATCTTAACCTGGCGAAATTAGGTAACGCCAGGTTAAATTAAATTGATGCCAGGCCAAATTTACAGTTGAGGGCCTTAATCTGACAAATTCGACAATTAAGTTATTTGATTATGAAACATGAAAGCACAGATGATAATCTGTGATGAAGGGGCCTCAAAATTTGCCAGTTGCACGTGCCGACCGGACTGCGGTCGCCAATATCGACGCATGGCATAATGGCACAGCTAAAATCTAAATCCGGCTCTGAATTGAGTTCGTAATGGCGAATTAACTAATGATACAATTCAAACATTCGTATTCGAGAAACATTATTTCAAATTGTTTTTATTTTGTTTTGCATGTTTTTTTAACGGGCGAAGTAATTCATTCATTCTTCCTGCGCTGATTTTTGAAACGCGCGATAATACATCAACTGGAAGTAGTAGTTGAAAAATACTTTGGCGATTGACGGATTTCAAAATAATTTTAAAATGTTGAATATTTGGTGACTACTTTGCAATTCGTGAGAATAAAACTCTCGTTTCTTTTAAAAAGCAAGTAACCTTTATTTGATAATGAAAATCAATTTGAGAAAAAGTTTAGTGGTACAGATGTGCTTCCATATTATGAGGAATTCTGGGTGAAATGACGTAAAAAATCGTTGACATGCTATAACCACACTTCCGGTAATGCGTGTATCTACTCTGGAAATTTCTCTCCTCCCTCGTTCGACTCGTAACCTGGATTGTGTTGAGCTGTGACGATTCGAAAATTCATATCTACATTTTAGCCGCTTTAATTTCTCTAAACTAATCCACGACTGTAAATAACATGTCGGTAATCGGTATAGACTTCGGAAACGAATCGTGTTACGTCGCTGTTGCTCGGGCCGGCGGAATAGAAACCATCGCAAACGATTACAGTTTACGGGCTACTCCGTGAGTAAATTTACTGCATTTTTCATACAATTGATCAGTTAAACGTTTGAGAAACTGTTAAACTTTTCAATTTTGATCTTAAATTGTTAGGAAAGGTTTAAAATCGATCTTAATATCGAAAACTGAGCTTTGGTCTTTGTTTCCTCGTGATTTCTAGAATTTTCCAGCCTTAGGTTAGGCAGCATTTTCTAAATTGGACTTGCCGTAGAAGTCGGAAATTACAAATAAACATGTGATACACACATTTTACAACTTATTTCATACTTCATATCTACGAAATTATAGAATAACAATGATAAAAATCATTTTTTCGTATTGGAACACGTGGGTTTTATTACGTAATTTGTAAATGAATGCTATCAAATTGTGGGAAAAAATCAGTTTGAGTGTAAAACAAACCCAACTAGCTTTAATACAAATTACAGTTGACAAATTCGGAATTCTAGATCACCCTACGTACGAGTTATGTCGATGATCTAATATTTTTTCCATAATAGGAATAAATATGTGGGTGTAAACGCACAAATTTATAAATCTTTTTTTTCTTCTTCTTCTTTAAAAGTACAATGAATTTATGAGCATTTTTCAAGTTTTTTATTTTTTTATTTGCTTTTTTTTTTTTTTTAGATCATGCGTTGCTTTTGGAGAGAAAAACCGATTTCTAGGAGTGGCAGCTAAGAACCAAATGGTTACAAACATGAAAAATACAATTTACGGATTCAAGCGACTTCTGGGTCGGAAATACATGGATCCATTTGTTCTAAATGAATTGAAATACTTGACTTGTGTCAAAGAAAATAAAGATGGATCAATTGGTATTCCGGTAAGATCTTACAACGTGTTAACGGTTTGCACAGCTTTGTTAATGAAAAAATTCAAATCATGAAGATTAAACACTATTTTTTTTAAATTCTTTGTATTTGAATTTAGTGAATTATTTATAAGTATTCCGGTTTGTTTACGATTTTTTTTTCTTTCAAACGTTGGGATCAATATTTCAAATTTATGTGTCACGCTTCAGTTGTGCTATAGTTACACAATTTTTTATTTTTTATTAACTGGTTGTGCAAGTTTAACACAAGTAAAACAAATGATGTAAAACTTAAATCCATTCTACGATGTTTCTGAGAACGAAAATAGTCTGCATTGGTTTGCAACGATGTTTGAAGTTGTATTTGTTGGTCAAGGTTTTCTTGGTCGATTGATTGATGGAAAACATCTGACGTGTTTGTTTTTGGTTACAATGAGAAAGAATAATTTGCTGATTACATTCGTTTAAAAAAACTTTGAATCTAATAATTGGACAAGTTTTTTTAAGGATTTTTTTTTTTTTTTTTTTTTTTAGGTCCAATACTTGGGAGAAAATCGTGTTTTCTCACCGGAACAAATTACAGCCATGTTGTTTACGAAATTAAAAGAAACTGCTGAAACAGCATTGAGAATTAAAGTTAACGATTGCGTTATTTCCGTAAGTATTTTTTAAATAATAATTATATAGCAAGAAACTAATGATGCATTTATTGCTCTTCAAATTTAAAAAAAATGAAATTTGGAGATCTCGAAAATGCAGAAATTAAAGGAGGTTTTTTTAGACTGTTAAGCACAAGTTCAGTTTAATGCTTAATTTGAGAAAATCTCTACAATAAATAGTTTAAATCTATTGTTGTTTTTTATGGAATTTTTATGAAATTTAACTATTCTTTTTTCTCAACAGGTGCCGTCATTTTTCACGGATGCTGAACGAAGAGCTCTTTTGGATGCTTCGCAAATTGCTGGATTGAATTGCCTACGATTGATGAACGAAACAACTGCGTGTAAATTCAAAATAATACTAAAACAAAAGTCCACATTATTGATTTTAATTATTTTTCTATTTTATTTAGCTGCTTTGGCTTACGGCATTTATAAACAGGATTTGCCTGCACCCGAGGAGAAACATCGCACTGTTGTTTTTGTTGATATGGGTCAATCCTCGATCCAAGTATCGGCTGTTGCTTTTAATATGGGCAAATTAAAAATGCTGGCGTGCGTTTCGGATCCATTGCTCGGTGGCCGGGAGTTTGATAGAATTTTGTCGATGCATTTCAACACCGAATTTCGTTCCAAGTACAATGTTGAGGCTACTAAAAAACCGAGAGCATTTTTGCGTTTAGAACAAGAAGTGGAAAAGCTAAAAAAACAAATGAGCGCCAACTCCACTGTATTGCCTATTAATATTGAGTGTTTCATTGATGAAAAGGACGTGTCTGGAAAGATGAAACGGTTAGTTTTTGATGCCTCTTACTTGACTTTGAATTAAATTTTTACTAATTTATTTTAGAGCTGACATGGAATCACTTTCGCATCATTTGTTCGAGAGAATTGAAATTTTGTTCAAAAAACTCATGACTGAAACGAGTAAGTTGTGATGGAAAATAATTGTTTGTGGCGATACTTAAATATATATTCTCATGTCAAATAGAGTTAAAACCCGATGATATTTATTCCGTGGAAATCATTGGCGGTTCGACCCGCATTCCTTACGTAAAGCAATTGGTTCAGCAGATATTTGGTAAAGAGGCTTGTACTTCATTAAATCAAGACGAAGCTGTTGCACGAGGATGCGCTTTGCAGTGCGCGATGCTCAGTCCGAATTTCAAAGTCCGAGAGTTTTCGGTTACTGATTTGCAGTTATATCCTATTAAGCTATTGTGGAAGGCTGACAAAGGCGAAGATGGAGAAATGGAAGTTTTTCCTCAAAATCATCCTGCACCTTTTACAAAAATGTTGACTTTCTTTCGAAAAGAAAATTTTGCTCTTGAAGCGAGATATATCGGGCATGTTCC
>JH432064.1:366395-392602 GCA_000239455.1 Strigamia maritima
TTCGAAAGTTGTGCCTAATGTGGACGGTGAAAGCTCAAAAGTTAAAGTGAAAGTTCGCATTAATATTCACGGCATATTCAATGTGAGTTCGGCTACTCTAGTTGAAAAACGTGAAACTAGTGAAGATGGCGAACCCGATGATGCGATGGATGTGGATCAAAATGAAAAGGGTAATGGCGATACTGAGAGCGAAAAGATGAATGCCGATTCCATGGACACGAAAACTGACGAAGTATGAAACATTTGTTTATTGTTCTTCACAATTTTGTTTAATAATAAACTTTTTTTTTTAGAATTCCATGGATGGAATGAACAAAAATAGTCCCAAAAAAGGTGAAAATGAAGAAAACGAAGGAAAAACCGATTCGAGCGCGGGCGATAAGAAAGCTGAACCTGCAAATAAGAAACCGAAAAGGGTGACCAAACAAATCGAATTGCCGATCGACATGCGAGTGTCACAAATGAGCCGAAACGAGATAGAAAAATGCGTCGAAGATGAAGTACGTACAGTGAAAATGTAGTCTTTAATTAATTTAATTAACGTTTGTTTTTTCTAGTTAAAAATGGTGATGGCTGACCGACAGGAAAAAGAACGTGTAGATGCTAAAAACGCTTTTGAAGAATACATATACGAAATGCGTGCGAAAGTTACTGATGAACTTTCAGCGTACATCAATGAGCAAGATCGCAACACTTTTTCGCGTATGTTAGCGGACATGGAAAACTGGCTTTACGATGAGGGCGAAGATCAAAACAGACAAGTTTATTCCGATAAACTTGGACAATTACAAGTAAATCGAAACATGATATAAATTACTTTTTCTAAATTTTTACTTTTGCATCTTTTAGCGTCTCGGCGAACCGGTCAAAGAACGACAAAGAGAATTCGAAGAAAGACCGCGAGCTGTCGAGGAACTTGGTGGAGCTTTGCAGTTGGCTAGGAAAGCGCTTGATCTCTATCAGAGCAAGGACGAGCGGTATTCGCACCTCTTACCTGCCGACATGGAGAAAGTGCAAAAGGTTGTCGCGGAGAAACAGCAATGGTTGGATTCTCAGTTGCAAGCAATTGCGAGACTGACGCCGTATCAAAATCCTCCTATTACGGTTGCACAAATACGAAAAGAAAAAGAGGTTTGTTTGATTTGATTTGATTTGATTTAATCGATTATCGTTGAATTGAAACTATTTTCATGTATTCCACAGATGCTCGATAGCATTGCGTTGCCTATTTTGAATAAACCAAAACCAAAAGTAGAGCCACCTAAAGAAGCGGCACCTGCACCGACAACGGGATCCGAGAATCCGTCTCCGCAAGATCCGCAGGCTGCCGGCAGCCCGCAGCGACAAAGGGCAGGAGAGGACAAAGAACGAATGGATTTGGACTGATTGAATTTGTTTATGAAATTTGTCTGTCCGTAAAGGGATTGACCGTTTAATGACATGACGTTTCACCATTTTTTGTTAAAATTTTTTTTAATAGTTTTTTTTTGTTAGTGTTGTAAGTGAAACACTAGAAAGAAAACAATTTTTTTTTTGAGAATTAGCATAAAAAGTTGCTTGTTCTTCTTTCGCTATGGTATACAAAAGTCAACGAGAAAGATTATATTTAATGATTATTCAATATTCGTTAATGTCAGTATAGTACGTTAGATTTTATATTAAAAAAAAATGCGTCGAAAAATTCCAAGTTTAATGACTAAATCTGAATTATTGCACCTCGCCTTTATTCTCGCCTTTAACCTGTTAATTAAAAAATAAAAATTGAATGTATTTGTTTCGTCTCAGGAAGGATCAAAATTAAAAAATGTACATTCCAATAAGAAATAAATTGGCCGTTGTATTCTCAAAATTGCGTCTCGACTTATATATCGTGTCTAAAAAATTTGAGCTTTCGCTTAAACAGTTAAATGATTCGATTCGACCAATCGAAGGTGATGCTCAGTTTTGAGAATATCTGACGTCATAATTTCTCAACCAATCACGAATTGTATTGGAAATGGCGGTTTTTGCGGTTAGATGGTGTTTATCTATCACGCATCTCTTTGTTTTTATGTGCTCTATGACTTCAATAATAAGATGAGTGATAAGCTGTGCATGAGTTCCGATATAAAGGTGAGTCGATATTTTCATATCGAATAATATGTGAAATTTCTAAGTATATTTCAATATAGGACTACGAGCTTATTAAATGTATTGGTAAAGGTGCTTTTGGTCAGGCTTATCTAGCAAAGGTCAGCGCAACTGGGGTAGATATTGCGATAAAAGCGGTAGGTCTTTGAAAAAATTATTTTTTTTTACACGATCGTAAAGTATTTCTTGTTTTGTTTTTTTTTTAGATCGACAAAAAATTCATAGTGGCTAAAGGATACGAGAACAGAGTGGCGCAGGAGATAAAAATTCATTCACAACTCAGACATCCATCAATTTTAGAATTTTATCATTATTTCGAGGACCCTGACTATGTTTATATAATGTTGGAATTGTGTCATAATGGGGAAATACAAAGACATATGAAAATGAACGGGAGGCCTTTTAATGAAGACGAAAGTAATGTTTATCGTATAACAAAATTATTCTAGTTTTAAATATCAATATTAAATTTTTACAGCTCGTCGTCTAATGGCACAGATTGTCGAAGGATTACTTTATTTACACAAAAACAATATTATTCACAGGGATTTGTCATTAGCAAATTTACTTTTGACAGAAAATATGGACGTGGTACATTTAAATTTCGATTTTCCTTGATTCGTATAATTATATTTCTTTTTGTTAATAGAAAATAGCTGATTTTGGATTATCGACTCAGCTCCGGGAGCCCGACGAACGGCACTTGACCCTTTGTGGGACTCCAAATTACATATCACCGTGAGTTAAATGAAAATTCCATCCGTGGGAAATTGAATTACAGGGTATTTTTTAACAACAGTGAAGTTGCAACGAGATCATCGCACGGTTTAGAAGCGGATGTTTGGAGCTTGGGATGCATGTTTTATACAATGCTGGTCGGAAAACCACCTTTTGATATGAAAGGGACTAAAAACACATTAAATCGCGTCGCCTCCGCCAAATTTAGCATTCCTAGCACTCTGTCAGTAGAAGCTACGGATTTGATAAAACGTTTACTTTGTAAAAATCCACAAGATAGAATCAAGCTGACTAATATAATGAAACATCCGTTTATGGCGAAGTTTAATTCAAAAAGTCTTGAAAACAGCGAAAATGTAATATTTGAAATTATCCTTTTCAAAAATTTCGTATTTTTACGATTTTTATTTTAATTTTAGATTTTGGGACTTAGTGGATTTATGGATAGTGGAGTGGGAACAATATCGACAAATTCATCTCGAAATTCCAGACCAGTTTTAAGCCATTTGCCAGTTTTAGTGAGTTTCATTATCGCTTATCAACCTCAACTGTTTCTAATTGTGATTTTCAAAATTAGAACGAATCGGAGAGAAGTTACGAACGACAGCGGTCACCGTCGGTTCGATCAAGGAATTCCGTTCAGCGATCGGGTGGAAACGAATTACTGAAATCTAAAATTGAACAGAATAAATTGCTCCATGAACATCTTTCACGACCCAAAAAACTAGATCGTGGTGAACAATATTTACGTGAAAATGACGAGAACGTTTGTCCGTGCTCGAAATCTCAATGTGAACACGTCCACAGTAACTTTTCCAAGCATAGTTGCTGCTCTCACGAATCGGGGCACAGAGCTTGCTGTGAGAACGTAAAAAGTAATTATAAATCGCCATGCTGCAGCCATTTGTCTCCTTGCTATGACGCTAATAAATGCTCTCATGTCGACGAATGTGGGTGCAAAAAACAACGCGAGAAGCATCACACCAACGAAATGACGAGTAAGAGTGAAAAAACCAATGGAGGAGATAAACAGCCTCTGAACACGACGAGATTAAAACCGAGGACTCATAAAATTCCAAATTGGAACATGAGAATCATGGAGTCTCTCGAAGTGTGTGTTGAGTACGTGAAAAAGAAAAATGGCGTTGAAGTAGTGGTCGATGGTTGTATAATTTCACCAGATGGACTGAAGGTGAATTCCATAGGATAACTGATGTTAAATTATTTTTATTCATATTTTTTGTTTTAGATGACTGTATACAGTGACAATATCAATAGAGAGAGGATCCAATTCAGTTTTAATGAAATCCCGGCCAAACATTGGCAAAAATATAGTAACGCGCAGCGTTTTGTCAATGTAGTTAAAGCAAATACACCAAAGATAACTTTCTACACGAGTGAATCGAAGAATTGCTTGATGGAGAATTCACCAAATTCAAATTTTGAAACTACTTTTGTTACTGGTGGGAAAGTCTCTGTAACACCACTGGGTACCATAATTGCTGAAAAGGACGTGAAGAGTTACACAGTTCAATCACTAGGCGGTATTCAGTATTTATCTCCTGCCGCAAGGAAGCTTTGGGACCATTTCTATGAGGTTTTTTTATTAAGAAAAAAAAAATTGTAATGCTTTAAAACAATTGCTTTTTTATATTTAAAGTGCCATCAACATTGTCTTTCGATTGAGAAGGCATTAACTGACATATTGCCAGACACAAGCAAATCTTGTTTTCCTTGTTATATCGGACACCGGCCACCAGGATTAAAAAGTTCACAGCAAATACAAAGTCCCAACACGATAAATTTAGGGCCGTCCGCTTTTGGATCTCTAACGAGTCCTTCAACAATGTTCACAACGCCCGTTTTATCAAAGGAAATTAAAACTAAAATGGAAACTTCGCCCACAAATTTGGAAATACCAAATTTTGGACGTGCTGAAAAGGTTCAGTTGTATATTTTTTTAAAAAGGATTATTATTATTATTGTGAAATGTAATGAATTATTTGATCGATTTAGACGCCCAATAATGACGTGCTGATTAAATACTTTGACGGTTCGGAACTTCGCTGCAATCCGTCTACTGTGTTAATCGTTTACACGGATGTAACTGGGAAGAAAAGAAACATTGGACCAAAGGATTGCTTAACCAAAGATATCAAAAGGAAATTTTTGCCCCTTCCTGATGTTATAAGAAAATTATTTCCCAGTAAATGATTTTCTTCGTAAAATATTAGTACTCTATTCCCATTGTAAATTGTACATTCTCAAACTTTTACATTAATCGCGCATCAATCAGAAACTATTTTTTGTCTACATGGTTGTAATCCTACTGTTTCTTATTTTCTTATCTGTTTTATTTCTTTATACATTTTGTTATTGTTTACAAAAAAGACGAAAGTAATTGATTAACTTAATTATTGTAAAATAAACGAAAATTTATTGTCACTTACTAATTACTTTGCTTGTTTTATAAACTTCGGGTGACTAACTCTTGAAAAGATAAGAAAGTGTCCTAGTGTTTATTTTTCTAATAGATGGCGCGGTTTAGATTGGATTTATTCTAGCTGATTTTTTGCACATGTCCTGTTTATTTAGTGTACAAGAACCTGGGTGTTTGTTTATTTTCACATTGAAGTATTTCTTAGCCCTGGTCCATTAAAACTCCCCTTTCATCTTTAATGGGGAAAGATTTAAGTACCAATCACCCGCCCTTACGGTACATACAGTAATTTCAAATACGTATTTAAAGGTGCAAAATATTAAGTAAACAAAGTGGTAACAGCTACAAAAAAACCTGCAAATGACTATTGCTACATTGTGAACAATCGTAGTTATGTGAGACCATGCACGGGTCACAATACTTTACGGAAATTTAGAAAATTAGTTGTTATTGCCATCATGGTTGTAGGACCACTAACTTCGCCTAAGCCTAATCTACCTCCACTTGCCTCCTGATGAAGTAGTTAGGATCCACCTCTGATATTCCGTTCCGTGGTGGAAGCATCCAGTTCAGTAGGAAATAACAGTGTTTGTTTCTAAAGGCAAACTTAAGGTAATCTATAAAGTCTTTATTTCTGGTAGGAGCTAGCAAACACTCGAAACAAACACTTTGCTAGTTCCTACCAAACACTCGAAACAAACACTTTGCTAGTTCCTACCAAACACTCGAAACAAACACTTTGCTAGTTCCTACCAAACACTCGAAACAAACACTTTGCTAGTTCCTACCAAACACTCGAAACAAACACTTTGCTAGTTCCTACCAAACACTCGAAACAAACACTTTGCTAGTTCCTACCAAACACTCGAAACAAACACTTTGCTAGTTCCTATCAGAAGCAAACCCTTGGCTAGTTCCTACCAGAAGCAAACATTTTGCTTGTTCCTACCAGAAGCAAACATTTGGCTAGTTCCTACCAGAAGCAAACATTTTGCTAGTTCCTACCAGAAGCAAACACTTGGCTAGTTCCTACCAGAAGCAAACATTTTGCTAGTTCCTATCAGAAGCAAACACTTCCTACCAGAAGCAAACACTTCCTATCAGAATCAACACTTCCTACCAGAAGCAAACACTTGGCTAGTTCCTACCAGAAGCAAACCCTTGGCTAGTTCCTACCAGAAGCAAACATTTTGCTAGTTCCTACCAGAAGCAAACACTTGGCTAGTTCCTACCAGAAGCAAACATTTTGCTAGTTCCTATCAGAAGCAAACACTTCCTACCAGAAGCAAACACTTCCTACCAGAAGCAAACACTTCCTACCAGAAGCAAACACTTCCTACCAGAAGCAAACACTTCCTACCAGAAGCAAACACTTCCTACCAGAAGCAAACACTTCCTACCAGAAGCAAACACTTCCTACCAGAAGCAAACACTTCCTAACCAGAAGCAAACACTTCCTACCACAAGCAAACACTTCCTACCAGAAGCAAACACTTCCTACCAGAAGCAAACACTTCCTACCAGAAGCAAACACTTCCTACCAGAAGCAAACACTTCCTACCAGAAGCAAACACTTCCTACCAGAAGCAAACACTTCCAACCACAAGCAAACACTTCCTACCACAAGCAAACACTTCCTACCACAAGCAAACACTTCCTACCACTGGAGTAGGTACTGGTATCTATGATAAATTCTATTCTATCTAAAAATGGAGTAGGAACTAGCAAAATATTTACTTCTTTATAAAATGGAGTAGGAACTAGCAAAATATTTACTTCTTCATAAAATGGAGTAGGAACTAGCAAAATATTTACTTCCCCATAAAATGGAGTAGAAACTAACAAAATATTTTCTTTTATCCATCTACAAAATGTAGGAATTAGCCACTTTCGTCTCATCTACAAAATGGAGTAGAATTAGCAAAATATTCCTACTCCACCTTGTAGATGGAGTAGGAACTAGCAAGTGTCTTCAGCTTCCTCATCTAGAAAATGGAGTAAGAATTAGTGTCGATTTCTTCTTCATCTAGAATATGGAATAGGAAGTAGCTCAGTGTCTACTTCTGTCCTATGTACAAAATGGAATTAGCTAGAAAGTGTCAACTTTTTTCTTATCTAGAAATTGTAGTACTTGTAGAACTTCTACCTTATCTAAAAAATGAAGTTAGAATTAACACTAACAGATAATAGTAATATTCATCTCTTAATTTTTTTTAATTGGGCATTTAGACTTGGATGCCCCTTTTCCAGCACTTCCCCTTTAAAAGTTTTCTGGATCCGTCATTGGTGCCAGGCTTGGGGTAAAACTAGTGCAGGACCTATTTCTCTTTTATCTGCCTCTGGTGCGAAGTGAGCGAGATTAGGTTTTAGGGCAAGTAAACAAGTTGTTACCTATAGAAATTTTACAGCACGTGACCAGGCCCGGACTTAGAGACCCAGGGCCCCTAGGCACTTGACATTTGGGCCCCCCACCATCTTGAAGCTATTTTGGAAATTTAGCAAATTAAATGCACTAGTACAGAACATATAATTTTTCGATAAATTTTCAATAAAGCTTTTTGATAAGGCAAGCTAGGCTTTTGAGCTTATGTAAAGATTCCGTCTCCGGGGCCCCTAGGCTGGCTGGGCCCCTAGGCCGGGGCCTTGTAGGCCTAGGCAGAAATCCGGCACTGCACATGACTGTTGATGTGCCATGGAAATTCCATGGGTAGTTGTTTCAGACTAATTCAATGCCACTTCTAGAAGTTTTTATTTAAGCAAGAACAATTTATTCTATCCCAATTCTAGATTATATTTTTGCTTTCTGGACTAGAAATCATCTAGCAATAATTTAAAAAAATTTAATTTTAAATCTTATAGTTTTGGTAATGGAGGAAATAGCATGGTTATAACAGAAGTAAATGAACTACGCCACTGTACATATTAGATGTAGGTACGGAGTTTCTCATAAAGATTAGTAGGTGGCGCTGATCGAAACTGAAGATTGCACGTTTTTGTAACGACACTATTATGGAATTTAATTATTAAATGAAACACATATTTCACTAATTTTAAAACATGTAAGTGATTTTAAAAAGCAATTATTATTTTTCATTATATTTTTGTATTACTTCAGATAGATAGTTTTAATGCAAGTGTTATTCCGTTTGACCTAAGTGACACAACGCTGATCAGAGATACGCGACTTGCTACGAGTTTCAAGTGAGAAATTTCTATTTTTCGGAAGAGAAATTCCACGTATAAACGTACAAATTGTACTTAGCCAACCATCGGTACACATTGGAAATACAATATATGAGTGTAAGTGCGAATAGTAGACCGAGATAAGTGAATCCATTTGGAATCGCCGCTTAGGCTTAGCGTGTAGGCCTAGACTATTTTCTAAGTGACATTTTTATTAACACGAATTTTGCTCTTTGCAGGCGAAATAACATTTGTCGATCTAGAATCTAGGCGAATATGTTAATAGAGAATCCCGAGGCGTTGAAGGCTTGGCTCACAACCATTTTAGAACCAAAGTAAGTCCTTGTTGTAGTATAAACAATGATGATAATGAAGAAATTAGTAGACAAAATATTATTCCAAAATCAAATATCATTTTTTTACGACGATTCGAACATCACCACAAAATGTTTAAAATAGTTTTTTTCTCTATTTTTTCTTTTTTTTCTTCTATTTTTTCTTCCGTGAAGGACTTTACACAAAAAATGTTTTTATTTTAATGGTCGTAAATGTGAAGTATCAAACTGATGATTTTTTTATTTATTTTTTTTAATTTGATTTTTTTTGTATATTTGATTTCAATTTGATTTCTCCCAAAAAAATGGGGTTAGAGTTTTGGTGTCTATTTCAGTGTGATTGAATTATTGTGTATTTCAGTAAATTTTTAGTACTTTTAATGCGCGAAGTTATTCCAACGTAGTTCTGTCCAATTTTTGGTAGAAATAACAACGCACGGTTATTTCTAACAACCGTTGGGTGATAAACCTTAAGACTATTTGGTGAAAATAACAATACATTTGTTACTTCCACTGAATATCGGGTGAAAATAACTAACGTGTTTTTTTCAACTCAAAATCGGATGAAGAAAACATTGCTATTTTCGCCCGATGAAAATCTAAGATGTGTACGTTTAATTACCTGATAAAAATTAATATAGAAGGAAAATATAGAATAGTTTTATTAAGTTCAGAATCAAATCACGAAATTCACAGTGAAAATTTAAAAAAATGTCAAGTTAATTCGCACTGTCTTTTTTAGAAAGAATTTGACATTTGCTTAATGAGTTATTTTCCAGGCATTCCACTATTTATATGGGTGAAAATAAGCACTCCGAATTATTATTTTGAATGAATTATTTATTTTAGATGTGAAGCCGATCCAAACGCTTTGGCTAAATATGTTATAGCCCTAGTGAAAAAAGATAAACCTCTCCCTGAATTAAAAGAAACGTGTATTGATCAATTAGATGTATTTTTACAACAAGGTATGTAACTATTGAACATTTTACCAATTATATTTCTAATTTTTGTTATACTTTTTATTTGCAGAAACCAAACCATTTGTTGAACTTTTATTCAAAACATTAGATTCTAAATCATATTTGAAGAAAAATGAAACACAAAATACAAATCCACCGGCAGCTGCTCCCACTCAGATTTCGACTTTACCTTCAGAAATAAACGTCATTAACACTGTTGCGTCTATTAATTCACCATCTACATCTGTTGCTGTTGGAACAGTGTCGAGTACTAATCAACCGCGTGATACTGTTAAAGATCCACGTGATTCTAGACGGGTTCCACGCACCGAAGGAGTAAGAAATTATTTGCTTGAAATTTATCAATTACGTAAACTTATTTTGTGTTTTGTTTTGAGAATAAACAGTTGCATGATACTGACGAAAGGGAAAAACGAGTCGCTCGTAAACCTTCTCCGGCTGTGAGAAGTCGGAGTCGCAGCCGTAGCCGGTCGAGTAGAAGCCGTAGCAGAAACAGATCCAGATCCAGGAGCAGGTAAATAGTCACAAAATTTCTCTCGAAAGAAAAATACGAATAAAATATTAATTACTCTTTAATTTTTAGGGATCGGGATGATCGGCGTCCACGGCGGTACGGTGAGGAGGTGAAACGAGATCGGCGACCACCAATATCAAGACGCTACGATCGGTATAACGATTATCGACATGATAGAGTGCGGGAAAGGGATCGTAGTCGTGATCGCGAGAGGGAATTGGAAAGAAATCGCGAACGAGATCGCACGAGGAGTCGTTCAAGAACCCCTAGGAGTCGAACAAGATCCCGGTCGAGGTCGAGGGACCGGCAGAGGATCGACGCTCGTGACTCAAATCATAAAGTACAGAGTCCTGTCAAGACTGAGCATGGAGATAAAGATTATCGATACACATCGGCGATTCAACCGAATGCTGCACCGCCGAACTCGGCAGCCTCGTTGCCACCAGTACCTGGAACTGTGGGTGCGGAGTCTCAAGCATTGTTCACAAATTACAACAGGGGCGTAAAATCATCGAGACGGTGTCGGGATTTCGATGGTGACAATTCATATTTTAGTTTTTATTTACATTTTGTTTAATTGCTTTTTTTTTTTTGTAATACAGAAATGGGCTATTGCATGCGTGGCGATCTGTGTCCGTATGACCATGGAACTGATCCTGTGGTTGTCGAAGATTTACCCGGTATGATTGGATTTCCACCTCCCAATAATCAGGGACTGCGTAAGGAATTTTTATATTGTGAGAAATCGAGCGTCGTATTGATTAATCTTTTATTTTTCAATTGTTTAGGTCCAGCTGTGCCTCCTGCACCCATACCTCCAATTATGGGTCATCCGCCACTCCCAAGGCCGCCTTTACCGCCACCGCCTCATCCACCAGGAATTAAAGGTTAATTTTTAATTTTTAATTTTTTCCCCTGAAACAAATTAAAATTTGTAGTTACACCTGATAATCAAGGTCGGATACGCCCTGATGGGACCCCATATTTTAACGAACCTTATCTGCCGGAACCATATAATCCCGAAGCGCCGTCTCTCGACAGACCGCCGCGAATTCGCTCTGGGTATTGGAATCCTCGGCCAAATTTGCCCCGTGGAATCGGTCTTCGCCCGCCACCAATCTTTCAGCAACAAATGGCAAGGGAGTTAATTTCAGTTCCAACTGTGGATAATGCAACGCAACCAAACGACCATATGAGTAATGAGTAGAAATCGATTGAGTAAAGAGTGTTTTATTTAAATTGATAAAAATTCATGTTCGATACAGGCAAGGAACGAATGGTGATGGTTTCACAAAAGCGAATGCACGATGGTTCTATTAAGGAAGGATTTGAGAACATGAACCCCGATCATCAATCCAATAACAACACTCACATTGATGTGGGAGGTAAACGCCGTCCTTTTGATTTTAACCGGTTGGGCCCGAGGAAGAATAATTTGGAAAACGCCACGTTAGAATTGCGAAAAATTCCTCGCGGTTTGAACAGCATTACGCAGTTGAATAATCATTTCGCTAAGTTTGGTCGCATTGTCAATTTACAGGTAGGCGTTTTATTGTTTTTTTTACTGTGTGGACAAAAAGTGCTCATTGTTATTGGTTTTTAAAGGTTTGTTATGAAGGTAATCCTGAAGCCGCTCTTATCACGTTTTCATCACATGCTGAAGCCAATGCTGCGTATCGTAGTACAGAGGCTGTGTTAAATAATCGATTCATTAAAGTTTTCTGGCATAACAGGGATAATTCTGAAGTAAATAAAAATGTTTTTTAAATGAAATGTTATTTATTTTATTTTATTTTTTATATTTGTATCAGAACTCTAAATATGAAATACCAAATCCAACTGCACCAGTTCCTCCATTTGGCAACAAGAAACTTTCCGTCAAAGACAGGCTGGGTGTGCCAACGAGTGGTCCTGGTGACAATAACAATGAATCGTCGCCGGCTATGCAGTCGCCAGCGCCCACTAATGAAGATTCCGAGAAAGTAAGAGTTAAATTTATTATCTTTATTTATTTTTAATTTTTTTTTGTCTTTAGACGAGTGTTCTTCTGTCGCCAACTGGAAACTTATCAAAAACAGTTTTTAATCCGGCGGCTTTGAGGAAAAGCAACGTCAATCCTTCACCAAAGACGGTTCACTTTTTGTCGCAGCAAGAAATAGTAAAAAAGAAGCAAGAAGAACAAAGGAAGGAGTATTTTAAAATTAACGCCGACATTCAAAAGCGGAAACAAGAGTTGTTGAAGAAGTATATTCAAGATCAAAAGGTTTTCACTTTAATGATTTGATTTTTTTTGGAGGAGTATTAACATTTTTATTATTTTTTTAGGTTCTTATTGAGAGATTAGAGAAGAAAAACTTGTTGCCTGCTGAAAAAGATAAATTAAAACTGGTAATTTTATTTATTTATTAATTATTCTATAGAATATTGATTTTGTTTGTTTTTTCTAGACTGTCAAATCAATTCAAGAATGTATTGATAACTTTAAAAAAGACTTGATGCCTACACAAACAACTGCGCTAAATCACCCAAAGACAAAAGTTGAGGCACAGAAGCAAATTCTTGATATCGAAATGGATCTGTACAATAAACAACACCAGGGCGCAGATACCACAGAGCTGAAAAAAAGAGTTGCAGAACTAAAACATGAAGTAATTTTCACGGTGCTATATTCCTATTTAGTATTTAAAAATCGGTAATTCGTTTTTTCATTTATTAATTTCGTTTATTCTTAGGCCAAAGCATTGGGTCTTTTGGATCCGGGACGGGGTGGCCGCGGCGGACGGGGCAGAGGGCGAGGAATTCGAGGAAGCATGCGAGGTTTGTTCCGTGGACGAGGACCCAGATCGGCTAGTGTTAGCATTGATCGACGACCACGGAAGTTATTGATAACCGGATTGGACGAGAATGAACGAGACGAAGCGATGTTACATTTAGCTGTAGGTTGTTAATAGATAATTATAAATTATATTGTAACGTTTTTTACATTTTTTATTAGCAATTTGGTGAAATTGAAGGAATTGACCACGATGAAGGCAACAGGTTCACCGTTCTAACATTTCAAACGCGTAAAGAAGCAGAATTGGTATATATTATAAGTTTGTATACATTTTTTATTGATTTCTTAATTAAATTTCTATTTTTAGTTTTTACAAGCGATGTTGCTTGGACCAAAATTTCGCGACAAGTCTTTATCGGTGTCGTGGTACAAAGATAACTCATCCAATGAGACCGAAGGTGTAGATGTTGAAAGCGACGTCTTGGAGGGAGTAGATGAGGTTTGCATGGATGAATTTTATTTTATTTATTTATTTTTTTCTTAATTTAAATTTTTGAAATTTAAGGAGTTTTAATATGCTACAAATTATTTGGTTAATTTTCTCTTGTTGTAGTTGGGGGATGACATGGAAAATGTAGAATTACTGCTAGCTGATGACGAAGAAGAGGAGGATTCTGAAGCCCGATCGTGGAAGCGATGATAACGTCGTCGTGTTATTTAATTATTTTTGACGAAACTATTTTGTTAACAGTTTTTCTTTTTCTTCAGTCTTATTTTTTCATTTATTTTTGATGGCCACTGAGTATGAGCATAAAAATGTGATTTGTTGTTATTTTTTTAAACTTAGAGAATTGCTAACATTTTATACAACTAAAAGAATTTGTAACTAAAATTGGAATTAGGCGATTTAAGTAAGTTTCAGTTCTTATTCATTGTAACGTTAAAAAATATATTGTTTCGAGGCCTCATGGTGTAAATGTTACATTTGTACAAAAAAAATCCTAGTCCAATAGTGACAGTAGGCCTAAGAATATTCATTTCGATCTTAGTTGGTTTTTATTATTGTTTATTTTTTTGTTATGTAAACATTGCATTTTTAAAGAAGGAAAAAAAAAGAATTGTATAATTTGAAATTTTTTTTCAATGTTTTCTCTCTCCTGGGATTGTTTTAATTTTACTTTGTGTCATTTTTTGTACGCGTTGCAAAGTGAATTTATTATGTAAGTTACTCATGGTTAGTAGAAAAAAAAAGAAAAAAATGTCCCTCAAAAACGAAAAAAAAAAAACGAAAAGAAAGAAAGAGAGGAAAAAAAGAAAGAAAGAAAGGGGGAAAAAAGATTTTAACAGTTCGAAATCGAAAAAATAATTAATAAAAAAAAAAGAAAAAAAATAATAGTAGAGTAAGCATTTAAAGGAGACGAATAAGAAAACGTTAAAAGAATTTTTCATTGAATAAACTTCAAAGAAAAAAAAAGAAAGATAAAAAACAAAAAAAATTAGAGATGAGAGTTACCAAAAATCACTGGTGTTTTTTTTTTTTTTGAAGATATATTTTTATATCGCATATTTTGATATAACATATAAAAATGTAAACGATGACAACGATTTTCGCTTCGATGAAGAATGGACAGTTCGGTAAATATATTGTTATTGTATTTTCAAGTATACATTATTAATTTATAAATAATTTTGAAGGTTTCATACCGACGACATTCTTTTCCTTTGGAATCTGAAAATAAATTATGAAAAATATCGACTATTGAAACGTGACGAAGAGAAATACTGAAATAGTTCCGTGTGGCAAGTATAAATGATTTTATCTCATGTTCACCTCTTTTCTTTAAGTAACATCCATTTTCTTAATGGCGTCACTAACGCCCCTCCGAGGACGATCTGCATAGGGTGGTAAATCAAAAGTGGGATGGAAAGGGTCGACAGATGCGGTAAGTCACTGAACATTAATCTTAACATTGGAATTCCTGTTGGGATTAATGCACAAATATTGATTTGTATTATTAATGCGACTTATTAATAATTTTACAATTTCATGCTCACATACCAAGTGTTAATGATTTATGAGTGGAGGAAAAAATTGCTGCAACGGTATTTCTCGGTGCGAAAGAAAGGGACGGATGATTGCACAGCCAGAAGACGCAAGATATGAATAAAACTTGGATAAAAGCGACTGGAAATAAAAATTAGATGGATGATTTAATCATTTCTTGCATTCATTAATTTATTCACTCCACATTTGTACCTATGAAAATGATAAAAATGATGGTTTTTCTTTCTAAAGTGAAATCTCGTTGAACAAAACTTTCGCAGAAAGTCGTGTAGATGATGAACAAAAGTAAACAACTGCACAAACACGCCATAAAAAAAAATAGATTGTAATTTTTGCAAGTGAGAAGTTACAACATGCAGTTATAAAAAAATATACAAGCTGACACACCTGTTTAAATTATTAAAAGCAACTTGGCTCCGGGTTGGAGACTTTTTCATGTACAAATGAGTTATTTGGCCCAAAATGAAAGGTAATGTCACGGTAATGGTCAACTGAGCAATAGTTGAGGATATGGGAATGACGCTAGTGATACCCACCTAAAAAATGTATAAACTTTAAATATAATAATAATGAAAGTTCTTAAAAAAGTACATTAATACACATTTTTGTGTTTATAGAATTGTTTCGATGAATATTTTATACACTTACGCCGTACAGAAGGGAGATCGGAGTCACGATTAAACCCTGTAATTTATAATTTGAACAATTTTATTTTTCACTTTTTAAATCTATAAATTTTTAAGTGAAATTCATTACCAAAAAGCTTCCAAGTACCGAATTAAACACAGCAACTGCCTGTTAACAAAATAAAAAAAAAGTTCTTTTTACATTTTTCATTAAAGTTTTCCCTCCCACCCTCAAAAGAAAAATCCCCACGCAGGAATTAAAACATTTCTAATTAAATGCCACTTGGCAGTAGCAGCCATTTGCAAATGCCACTTTCTTGCCACTTTGATTAAATTAGGAAAGAAATGCCCTCCTCAAATCTATTTCCTAATTGTCTCTTTAACCTCGTTGCCTCCGACAGTTTTAGTTAGAATGACAGCCGAAGATACCGGTGGAGGAAGGCAGCTCACTGACATCAAACTGAAGAAGGGGTAAAAAAAAAAAAAAAATTAAAAATACATTTTTTTTTGTGGAAATATGATCATCCTATCAGAGTAAAGAAGGTTGGTGGGGATTTTAATTATGCGATTCGACCAATGAGTTTTTCATGTCTTAGTGCATTTTAGTGCTGAATTTCACGTATTTGCAGTTTCTTACCCCTTCAAAAGCCATTCGTCCACGGATAATGTACTTAAGAGTTCAGTTATCACAAAAATACAAAATGGAATGATGATGAGGGAAAATCCTTGAATCAACAAATGCAGTCGTATTTGCGTAACTGCCTTAATTAAATCCTATAAATATTTAAAATGTTTTATTTTCATAAAAAAAAAAAACGAAAAAACTTTGTTATGTAATAAATATTTATTTATTTACCAGTAGCAATTACCTCAGTTTTGAGAGACAAACCACTAAGAAAAAATATAATCGATACAACAAAATATTTAACTGTAATTTCTGGTTTTAATATCCCTGAAAATGAATTTTATTTAGTATTTACGTGATTATGATGTCTAAAAATGGGCACCACACACCTCCTTTTTCTCCAATTTCGGGCCGTATATTTGCCAAAAATATACAAAGTATAAGCGCAAATATAAACCAGTTATTCCGAATTATTTTTTTTATAATGCTACCTAAATTCATTGTGACAAAAACGGTGTATATTGGTTGTGTTCGAAACAATTTCACCGGCAATTCCAGGCGGCCATTTTGATCGGTCGGTGATCCTGGTTGATCGGTCGCGGTCACTGTAGCATTTATTGTAGCATTTTTTTTCTTCGCATTTTTCGCATATTTGCGCTAAACTGAATTTAGTACGAAAAATTTGTGCTATACAGTTACTCGAAAAACAAATAATATATTTATTTGTTTTTTATTAAACTTGGAATGTTTGAATTGTATTTTTAAAAGAAAAAAAATCGTTTTCGGTCTGATTTCGCTTCACATCGAAAAGCAAATCTGGAAAATTATGGCTCAAAATATGTAAACAAGCTAAAAACAATAAAAGTTATTCAAACAATGCACCGTAATAGAAATTAGTTGACATATTCATATTTAATGTAGTTCGTGTCATGCCTGGAAGCTTTATTTTGCGTGAATTTTTTATGTTTTTAATTTAATTTTGTATTTGGTGTTTTTGCTTGCTTGCTTGCACAAGTTTAAAAATATTGCTAGTTTTAATGATTAATGAAATGCAGTTTTTTTTCCCCATACGACCATACAAAAAAATACTTCTGATTGCTGTTAAAAGGTAGACGGCGCAGAATCAGAGTTTTTAATATCAACTTTTGACTTCCCAATCATATCGTTGTGTAAGTATTCGAGAACCAATCACATTAGAGTTCACGGGCGCCGAAAGAAACCGGAAAAAAGAAAAAAAAGCCGCTTCGTCTTTTAAATTTTCCAAACAGTTAAAAAGAAAAAAAGAAAAACAGAGACAGTAGAAAAGTCGTTAGTTTTGTCTGTGAGACACGATTGGTTGTATCGTGCTTAGACGAAGTTGACAGAAATGGAAAAGTTGATGTCAATTTGTAATCCGCACCCGTCCTGCGAGTGGGAGAGGAAAAAACATTAAGATTATAGTTTTCGCGGGACATTTAAGAAAAAATAAAGAAACCTGTGACTTTATTTTTGACATGTGTCAAGACATTTGAGCTGGCAATTGAAAATTTATAAGTTAGGTTGAAGTCGCAATTCAATATCGTTAAATTATAAATATAAAAAAAAAAATTGGATAATAGAATTTTTTATAATGCCGGAAAAATAAACAAAAACGCTCTCAAAGTTTATTTTATTTATTTATTTAGTTTCACAATAAGTGAGTAAAATGTTGCAATCTCGATAATTATAGTAATGGGTTATATTTCTCTAAATAAAAATGTTTCTGGTCATGCAAGGGTTATCCATTTATAATAAATAGATAGGGAGAAACCACACACTCCTTAGTTAGTGCTCCCTAGTGAGAGAATGAGCAGTTGCACTTGATCAAAGTCGCTTCATTCAAGTTTAATGCGCAAATCGTAAAAGTTGGCGGATGGGGCAGAAAACTTACCATTTCTTATACTGTCAAGGTATGAGATGATCGCTCCATACGAAATTGGCATCGTTTCCGGATCGAAATTAAAGAATTTCGGAGCGCCGAAGGCGAAGCCAAAACTCGAGCCAAAACCGGCAAAACTTTGTCCGCCATTTTTTATTTTCGTTTTGGGATTAAGTGCTACTGCTGCTGGTATCAAATTATAAAGCAAACAATAGAAAAATGGAGAGGTAATCGAATAAAGTGCGAGTGGGTGTGTGTGTCAGCTGATTTATATGAAAAGTCTTCAAATTACTCCAGCTGAGGTACAGCCTCCTTTGTAACGAACGTCACGTTAGTCAACTTCGCCTACGTAAGCTACGTTATAAAGAGACGTGTTCATTTTTAACTCTTCACCAAATTACAGGGCAGGTGTTGACCCGCGCGAGATCCGCCTAGTTTTCTCCCCTCAACTTGTGGTTTCCATGCAAAATAGATGAAGAAATATTTCTCATGTCATCAAAGGTCAGCCATCTTGAATCTACGCGGAATGGGTAGAGACGATGAGAAAACGTCAGAGAAGAGAAAGGAATTATAAAATTAAAAATGTTAGTTCTTTTCGTGCCGAATCAATGATTTAAACGGAAACAATTATTAATACCGAGTTGATTTATTAATTTTTCTATTTTATTTTTTATTTTCAGGTTTTTTTTTGGTTTAAGCAATGGCGAACATCCGATAATCCGACCAAATTAACCGATATAATTATGTATCCAGATGGGAAAGAGCATAAGGTAGTATAATTAAACCTTATTTATACAATGCTTTGTGCCCGCTGCTATAATTATAGGTATTAAGAACGTTATTGACGTTTAATTTCGAAAATGGTAGGGATTTAGATGTGGGAGTGTAATTCAGGCATTTTTTTTCTTTTTCGTTTTTATTTATTTCTTTGCTTTTTGTTTTTTGTAGATATTATTTTTTTTTAATACGATTTAGTGGAGTTGGTGTGTGCTTAAATATTTTATGACCGTCCGGACATTTGCAATTGTCATGTGAAATTATAAGACGAATGCGAGGCGAGGGATTAAAATTTTAGAGGCGGGTTGTGCTAATGCGCATGCGTCGTGAGTACATCACGCGATGCAGACGGGCGCGGATAAGACGTAGAACTCGTTGTAACTTTTATATAGAACAAAATATTTACGTTTTTAAATTTTACCCGAAAATTAAAAAATTTCAAATATCGATTTAAAAAAAAAAAAAAAATTAAAAAAAAAAAAATAAAAAAAGATAAAAAAATTAATAATTTGGTTATATTTCCACTTTTTTCCCTTTTCCTATAATAGCATCACCAAAACCCGTCTTAACCATCCGAGTAAAAAGAACCGGTAATGTATAATTGACCTTAAGGAGGTTGCAAATAAGTGATATACATCTTTAATTATACGTGGTAAAAATGTATAAATCTTTGATTAATCTTTAAATCTTTGATTTTTAACATCTCGGCAAGTAATGACAACTTGCACTTTTTATTTCGAGATAATCTGGCCGTTGGCATCGGAAAATGAAAAAATTATAAGCTGTTTAATAACAAATGTATACTTGAAAAATGCGAAAATTTTCCATCCTAAATCACGATCACAAAACGTGAAACGCGAAGATCCAAGATGGATCTATAAGCTTAAAATGTTTAAATTGCGTTTGCAGTGATAAACAAGCATGAAAATCACTTTAAAACGCCTCGAATGAATGTAAAAATAGAAATAAAAAGAAAAAAAGAAGAAAAGGTGCAATGCGAGTCATTAAATTAGCCGTCAATCCTTTTGCTGAAGTCAAGTAAATGGACCGTGCATTTGTGACTCGCATCCCTTCCTTCTCTTTTCTCCTATCTCAGGTAGCAATGGCGTCTCGTCAATAGTCCTGCACTTCGTCCTGGTTAATAAACCATGAAGATCAATTAGGAAGACGACAGGGACGCGTGCGCGTGGCGCCAAATTCCCTCGTCAGTCTCCACCCTCCTTCCCCTCCTCTGCACGTCCTCTTCGCATGTGCAGGAGGACAGGCGACAGTCTCGTGGGTACGTAGTTGAGCAAGTTTAGGCGTTTAAAGAGAAAAGCAAGTGGAAGGAAAAAGTTTTAAAGTGCAGTTTGCTGCTACACTTCTACCTAACTAACATTTCTCATTCTATATCATTGTGTATAGTGTAGACGTGTAGTGTCATATAGTGGAAAGAAAAGCACAAGGAAGACTGTTTAAACAAAGTGGCTACGGGTTTGGATCATTTGACCTGCTTGAGAACGAGAACGAGAGCGAGAGCGAGAGCGATTCTGCAACGATGCAAACATTTATTAATCATTTAAATCACTTAAAGCAGATCAATTAAAGTGAATATGGTACTCATTATAGTTTGCTAGGAGGGTTGGTTTGTCGTAATATTAATTCCGGGTAGCTTTGGTGGTGGGTCATGTGAGCGGCGGCATCTGGTTTTTTTATTTTATTTATTTTTATAGGAAATTATTGTTGAAATGATATTTTCACTTATAAATTAGGAAATAAATAATTTTTAATTGAATTTAAGAGTGAAAAGTGAAAATCTACATGAAAATTATCTTAAAACATGACAGGTTTTACTGTATGCTATTATATTAAATTATTGAAATTATTAAAAGTTTTATTATTATTATTTATTAATTTAAAGAGATAAGATCTAAATAAATCTGATCTCTCTCTCTCTCTCTCTCGCTCTCTCTGTCGTATTTGGGCTTCCTTTATTTCATTCCTCTCCTGAGTCCTGAGGGGTCCTATCAGAATGATAAGATCAGTTGTTGAGATTAGTTTAGGCCTAAACACTTCCCCCCCTTTGCTACATATGTCTGGGGATTTGGCATATGTGATATGCAATTATGTTCCATGTGATGCTCATCTCATGTTCACATTTAGGCATAATTCGATTTGAAGTGATTTTATCCCCAGGCTATTGTTGCTTCTACAGTATACTGGTGGTGCTGCTGTGATTTTGATGTTCTATCGGGTACATTATGTCCAGTTTTAAAGGTTAAGTTGTGCGCATTTTCTATAATTCATGCCAGTTGAGTTCTGACTTGGCAAATATGGGCGAGATAGGCCTAGTTTACAGTGTTCATTTCTAATTCATACGAATCTGTGTTGAATCCTAATGCAGCTGTATATCTAATCCAATGGGTCATGTCAACTTTCTATATTACCGCTATTGTGATATAGATAAACAATTTGAAAGTGTAAATAAATCTATTTGCATTGAAATTTGAAATATATGTATTTTACATTATTTACTCGAATTTTCGATTGTAGTCGGGTTTCAACATCACCACCAAATAAGGAGAACATTTTTCATATTTTTTTCATTTTTTTTAAATTTTTTTTTATATGTTATTATTAAAAAAAAAAATTTTTATAATAATTAATTTTTTGTTGAAATTTTTGATAATATCATGCACAGTTTAGGCTTAGTTTTAGTGATTGCATTATTAAATGTAAAAAAATAATAATATTAAGAAAAAGCACCACGACGGTAAAAAAACTAATATGGTTTGGTGAATTTGAAAAAATTGGTGGCATAATTTTTTAATGATCTATATGAAATGCGTATATGTACATTTTTTATTTTACTTTATTTCTTTTTATTTTTTTTGGGTTATTTTTTTTTTTTTTTTTTTTTTTTTTTTAAAATTTTTATCCGAAGATGAATTTTGCATATTTATATAATTCAAGTGGTGTCATTTATAATTTGTTATTTTTCCCTCTTTTCCTCTCCTTTCTTTTACTCATTGGAAAGATAAACAAAAAGTTTTTCTTTAAAGGTTTATTATTCAATATTTGAGAAGGTAAAAGATAAAAGAAAATCTCATACGGAAAAGTTGTTCCCAAAAGATGTCGAAGATGAAAGCATTGAGAAAAACCCTTATATACACTTCAAAGCGAAAAGCGAAGATCGCAGGCGAGAAGAGGAAGTGACTTTGGTTTTGATCTGATTAATTAAACAACGTTTAACTACTATGCAGGAGAGAAAACTTACCACTAGGGGGTCAGGGCGCGACGAAAAGCGTGGTTCTTCCGTTTGATGTGGTGAATTAAACATGGATGGAAAAGGTGGTCAAAGCAGTATTTACATGTCTCTGCTATGGTCTCGCATGTAAACTGTGAAGGAAGGAATTATACAGTCTTTATACTCTTTAACTTTGCATTTTCCAATATAAGATTCAGGTTTTATATGTAAATGATGTCATACATGGCTTTCACTTGATCATACAACAAAATAAACTTATTATCACCATCATACTATAAACTTCCATTTTTTTCTTATACTTTCTAGTTTGGTTTGAATTAATGTTGCTTGTGTTTGTTTTTGTATGTAAATCTTTGATTTCAATTTCAATAGTCAGTTTTGATGTGGGCTTTTTGTGTCAGATTCTTTTTGTCAGTTAATGGCGTGTATGGCCATAGTAGCCGCTTACGCCGGTAAACTCTTATTTCTTCTCTCTTTATTTTTTTATACTTTAGGGAAAGTGTGAATCATATAGCGTTATACTTATACCACGTTAGCGCTAGAAAGTTAGGCTAGCTTAACTCGATAGTCTAAACTCCAATTCCAACACATTGCAAGAAACTCCCATTGGCTAGAGCCTTTTCCCAGCAATTGTTTAATCCACTTAAAAAAATAATTCGAAAAATGACGAACATAAACGAACATAAAAATGACCTTATATGGTAGTTTTTGGTGTGCAAGCAAACAGCCAATGGGAGTTTCTCGCAATGTGTTGGAAAATTAGGCTAGGTTTGTAAATGTAGTGCCAACACATCTAAAAACTAGATAAACTTTATCTAGCTTGGAGAACTGGATAAGCAGTGCTTCTTCCATTAAACCAAGATCAAGCGCAGTGTCTTTGAATTTAGATTTACTGCGCTAAAATCTGTTCTTTTACAGATACTTCTTGTTAATTTTACAAAAATAAAAGACCAAACAGCTTTTTTTAGAGATGTTATTAGGAATTTTTATACGTTTTTTTTGATGGATGAAGAGCACCCGAATAGTCCCAACTCTCAATGTCTCAATCTGGATTTGCATTTGGTTAAAATTAGCATTTTTTTTGCCATCTCAATTTGAAATTTTCGGTTTATTTGTTTGATATCTTGAGAAGATACTTATGCAAAAAAGGCGCAGGCAATTTACAAAAGGCTAAAGAGCTGGGGATGTAATTTAAGTGGTTCTTGAAAAACACTTTGCAGGGTATCTGGTTACGCGCTCGCCCGATTTGAAGCTCTCTGAAGCACACGTGGCCTGACACGCACCATGGAATTCTCTGATGGGCACATCCACGCCACGCCACGCCACGCCACGCCACGCACTAAACTAAAAGCTACGTGCACTATTTGCAGCTTTGATTTTTTTTCCTCTTATTCTTTTCTTTTCTCTTGATCTCTTCGTCCAAACATCGATTCGGGCATTGCTAAGTGTTAACTGTCCACAAACGATGATTAAAAAATAATAAAATTCTAATAACAATTTAAATCCCCTTGTTCGTTTCGCAACAGCTGGTCAACACTCGATGTTTTACACACGTTCGAGATTATCGCCATGACAACTGGTGAGGGAGAGGGATGAGGCGAGGGGGAGGGGAAACGACGGCGTAATAACAATGAATATGTTTTAAAGGTTAGGCTTAATAATAATGGTAATGCAATATTGTGTTTGGCATCTCCCTCTCATCAACTGCTGTTAGTCGAGCTGAGCTTTTTATAGGAGTGTTTTAATCGTGCACGGGTGGTTAGGCGGAAGAGGGAGAGTCGGCAAGATGAGGGAGGACGCGGACGCGGACGCGGACCCGCCCCCCAGCCGCGCACGTCGTCAGCGTCCCGTGACCGAGTGGTGCCAATAATCGTTTTCTAATGGACTCACCCTCCCGCGCCCCTCGAGTTGATTCAGAAGGACGCGGGAAGGGGCGCACGTGGTAAAATATTCATGAAAGAGAAGGTTTTCATCTGACTTCATCCGGGCTTTTTGTGTGTAAAATGTTGTGCAGATTACGAGTTTCAACTCGTTACAAGTTGATGGCCAACTTGCAGCTGTTTGTTCGGGCCGAATTAGTAAATAAAAGGGCCACATATAGCGTGTAGATGGTCTTGTTTGTCTATGTGTGGGAATGAGAATGGTTTAATTAAGTGGGCTTATGATTTTTAAATGGAATTAGTGCTGCTCATTCCAAATGATGATGATGATGATGATGATGATGATGATGATAATAAAATATTTTTATTTTTTTTGAATTATTATTTCAGGAATGAAAAGTCACAACATCATTTAATGGACATTTTTATTGATGAGGGAAGTCGATCTGAAGATTTGTATGGAAGAAAGAAAAGAAAAAGGTAAGAAAAGAAAATAATTAATTAACTTCAATATATACAATACAATACAAGACGTTTAGGGAGTCATTAGGTGAACATTGAACGTGTATATTTGTTTTAGGTGTTTTTTGTGTGTGTGCTGTGCTTCATTCAGCTATTGTTTCGATTTATGGCGTGATACGTGAAAGTTTCTATTTTTGAATGCACTTATTGCAAAATCAATAGCTGCTATTTCAACCTTAAAAAATTAAATTGAAATTTGAAGCAAGAAAAATGAAAAATCAAAAATCAAAAATCAAAAATCAAAAATCAAAAATCAAAAATCAAAAATCAAAAATGAAAAATCAAAAATCAAAAATCAAAAATCAAAAATCAAAAATCAAAAATCAAAAATCAAAAATCAAAAATGAAAAATCAAAAATCAAAAATCAAAAATCAAAAATCAAAAATCAAAAATCAAAAATCAAAAATCAAAAATCAAAAATCAAAAATGAAAATAAAAAATGAAAAATGCACTCTTATCATCTTGCTGAGTTCTGACTTGTGACTAGAAATGATCAATGATCGACAAGAAAAAATCGAAGGGAGAAAGTGTGAAAGTGTGTACTTGTTCGGACTCCCGACGAGGAGAAGGGCAGCAGGAAAAGAGGAAAAAAGGTTTTCTTTCTCGTTGCAATTCAATTGTCATCTTTTACGAAATTGTCACAATTAGGAGAGTTGTTGGAATCGGTATAGGGGGCGTGTGTCGTGCACGAGCTTGGCAGTTTGACTTTGCCATTGGTGGAAAACTTGCCTCGATGAATAATGAATATGGTCGCGTTCCTTCTCAGGAGAAAGCGCTGCAGGCGTCCGCCCGGGGAACTGCTCATCGATTGGATGACCAGATGGCCCTGGTGGCCCATGAGAAAGGAAGGAAGGGAGAAGCGGGAGAGGTGGTGGTGGTAGGGGGCGCTGGCGCATACGCCATGATTATTTGATCTGTCGCTCGAGTTCGGACGCGTGCTGGGGACCAACTGAATGATTGATGGATGCGCATCGGAACTATTCCGCCTGCCCACGCCTCGGGGCTTTGACGGAACCGTCTTCTCACTCTATTCAACTTTTCATTTCCTCGAAAAACACTTGAAAACAAAAGACCAACAACAACAATAACAAAAAATAACAAAAAATAACAAAAAATAACAAAAAATAACAAAAAATAACAAAAAATATCAAGTCAAAGAAAAACATTTGTATTTTGCAACAATAGATCTAGAGTCTAGTCATTTGTTTGCATATACTTGTCAGATGGGCGATGGGCAAAAATGCGAATGATCGAGGCTGTTATTTCTGTGTTTGTAAATTATTCCTCAACTTGTATTAGGGTGTGAGGCATTAAAGTAATAGACAGCAAGTTGCCAAGGTGATGACGCTTTACTTCTCCCACCCCCTTCCTCCCTTTCTCACTCACTTACCCCTCCTACACCCTCCCCCTTTTGCCACAATGTCATGGAATATGCACGCCCCCAAGTGTTGTCTCTTATCAACAATGA
>JH432064.1:392622-404680 GCA_000239455.1 Strigamia maritima
AATATATATATTTTTATATTTTTATTTTTTATATATATAAAATAAAAAAATTGCATTTGGCGCCCTCTTTGGAACGCGGCATCAATAATGGATGAAAGCGGCTGGGTGTGGTGAAGTCTGAAATTGCACTGCTAACAATACGCGCGTGCATGGCAAGTGGGTGTAAAGGGTTAAGAAAGAATATCCATCACTAATGCACGAGTTATTGTTGGCTCGAAATTCAAAGAGAAATGCATGCGCAGTGCCATTTGCAACAGTGCATTGCCAGTATGGCTTGGAAGCACGCACAGGTCATTAGTGGAAATGGGTGAATTGCGATTGAATTTGTTCATCATCATTGTATCATGCCTGCTGATGTGTAACAATGAAGTTTTTCTTTTCTTCTTTTTCCTTTTCTTTTCTTTTTTTTTTCTTCTTTATTTCTGTTTGTTCTTTCAAAATTAGGTCTGTGGTCAGACCTGGGTTCAATCCCAGGTTACAAATATTTGACTTGGTAAAAAAACAAGATGGCCGAAAATAGTGTTTAAATAAAGGACGTCTCCAGGGGACCAAAGGGTTAGTGGACAATGGCTGTTTGCATTGAATTTCAATTGCCCGGTTTTCTTTGATGCAGCGTTCAAAGAGCTTACTTTACTTGTGCAATGGAGAAAGGCAAATAAGTTTGAACTTTGTGCTTGTATTGTAAAAGTTTTTTTTGTCATTAAAGTGATGATTTTGGATGAGTTTTGTTGTTGTGCATCATACAGCGATGTATAACAAGTGGATTTTAATTCTGATTGCGCAATCAGAGTGATAATATTAATGAGACGATTTAATTATCTGGTGTTTGGTGTCAATCAATGCTTAATGGCCACTGCTTATAATTAATTAATTATTTGGCGCGGGCAAATAAAATATGGAAGGAGTTTGAAACGGATTCAATTTGATTCGAGCTGTTTGTTGTGTGAGTTTTGCCAGCTTTTCGAATAGTAAACAATCCACTCGAGATTTTCGCTCTTATTTCATTGATCCCCCCTCTTTTGCTAATCTACGGGTTAACTCCCAACAGGAAACAAACAAACAAATCGCGCAAACTTGTGAAAATCAAAATAAAATCGAACAAACAAGTTTTGCATTGTTGACAGATTAGGAATCCTTCGTTTCCTGTTTGTTTGATTACAATATTTGATGTTTATTTGACAAATGTATTAATTATTCACGTTTAGGTCCATCTATCAACTTCCTGATCATATCACGTGGATCATGCTTATTATCTATTGCATGATTTCTGCAAAAATGATGTTTGAAACTTTAATTTGCAAAAATTGTGCAATTTAAAAAAAAAAATAATATATATATATATATGTGCAATTGGAGATGAATTTTACATTCACAATGCACAAGTGCAAGAGAGAAAACTTTGCTAATTTTTCTTCTTTTTCTTCTTTTTTTTTTGTGTGGCTCCATGTTTGTATTAACGTAATCAAATCTTATCAGTTCTCCTGCTACTATTCTTATTCGATTTTAAAGATGAGAGTGTGATTTTAAGATGTATTGCATTGATCCTTGAATAAATGATAAACCCAGCAAGCAGATTACTTTTTTTTCTTCTTTTTCTTCGCAAATCTAAATCATTTTCAAATATGTTTAAAATATTATTTTATTGATTACACAATGGCTGAGAAAAGATGGGATTTGAGGGAATCACACTTGGATTAACGCGACTTAGAACGGATTACACCGCGATATCAATCTGTTTTGTGTGTATTATAGAGGGGAGCTTGAAGTGGACGCATGACGTCATGCGTCAATAAAGGATCAATTAAATGCGTTTATAGTTTGGATTCTTCTTTTTTTTTTTTTNTTTTTTTTTACTTTTAAAATTATTATTATTGTTATTTATTTTGTTATTTTTTGATACGAAAATATCGAGTAAGTCAGATTTGAGTGTCAAATCTTGCCTTGATAGCGATTACACAGGGTGCGGGGGCGGAGACATTCGGATCGGCATTTGTCTCACTCACGCGAGTTGTTGTTATTGTGGGTGTCATGGCGTGGGTTCGTGTGAATGCGACAGGTGTGTGAAAATTATACCTTTTGTCCTCGTCTCTCTCTCTGTCTTCATCTTTTATGCAATCAATTTATTCCTTGTATCCATTGAGTCCGCACGCACGCGCATAACGACAGCACGCGACGGGACTTCACGAATGGGAAATTGACAGACCCTTAGCGCGGATTCACGGAACGGCGAATGGGGATGGGAGGAGATTGCTGAATAAAAAGTGACCTAAAAAAGTTGTTGGGGTTGGTTGATATCGTTTTTAAATGTGTTAAAAATAGAATTTAACGCCTTTTTAACATATAGTATTTTTTTTCTTTTTCTGTTTTGTATTTTTTTTTCCTTCTTTTTCTTGGAAAAAGTAGACAAATTTTGTGCGAATTATTATTTATGGTTTTAGCATTTAGTGCAAGAAAGAATATACAGGAAAGGTTTTTAAAAAAAGGGCGAAGAATGGCTGGAGAAAGTGATTTACCGGTATTTATTTACTTATTTATGTATTTATTTATTTATTCTTTTTGCTTTAGTTATTGATGTAAAGTTTATGCGGTTTGAATTTGTGTGCGGCCATTTTGTGTGTTGACGCATGTCAAAAAGGCCAATTTGTAACCAGCATTTATAATTTGTTATGTGACATAAGTGTATTATGACAGGTCGTTTTCCGTGAGATTTGGTGTCGAGGGTGTTCCAAGTTTAATTGGCACGAATATTTGATTTGCTATTATTTATAAATGCCCACGTGACGTGATGAAAAGATCAGTTATGGCCTGTTTCAAGTATTGATAAGAGGAAAAATGCTTCCATGCATTTCATCTTTTTCTTTAAAAAAAAAAAATAAATAAAAATAAATAAATAATAATTTTTATAATAATGTATAATGGTGAGTTTGTTTGTACTTTCCAGCTCATTATAAATTCGTCATTTTGCGAAAAAGTTGAGTGAAACTGAAAACGGTGTAGTCTTGCTGCTGGTCATGTGGTCAATTTTATTAAAGCATTAAAAATGCAGCAAAAGAGAAGAGTGGTGGAGGCAGGGTAGTATGGGTGGACACACGGGGGGTTGCATGGGATGTGGGTAGGTCGAGAGTGGACTGTGTCTTTGTTTAATCAAATAACTTTAGAGAAATTGAATTGAAAGTTTGTCCACTCAAAGTCAACCGCACTCGGCTTTACCTAAGGCTTTGTAATGTGCTTAAGAAATGGCCGGCAGCGATGGTCAACAAAGTGAGCGAATTAAAATGCCTAGGGTCATGCGCATAAAGGTCAAATGATTGCTCAAGAAATGGCTGCTTTTAGCTATTTGAATTTGATAAAACTTTACCATTAAAGTAGAATCTGCACTTGTTCTTGAAATGCATTGAATTACTGGAATGCACCATGTTTTAGTAATTACGCTCTGTTATTGTTTGCATGTATGCTGCTGAATTATTAAGACATATTTTTCTTGTTGATTAAACAAAAATTTATATATACACTTCAAACCGAACCGGGTCAATATCGAGCCTCTAACATTCGTTCTTGATTAATGAAAACATTTTTTATAGAAATTTTTCCCCGAACGTTCGGGGAAATAGCTTGTGTCTATTTCCCCACACGTTTCGGGAAATAGCCAGTGTATTATTGGCTGTCTATTTCCCCGAACAACCCGAACAACCTGAAAAACCCGAAAAACCCGAAAAACCCGAAAAACCGGAACGTGCATGTTCGTTTTATGAAACGAACACGTTGAACGGATTTAAAATGATTTTTTATTTTTATTTTTATTAAACTATGAATAAATTGTCCTGTAGTGAATAAATTGCAGATTTGTAAATAATTTTTGCAGAAATAACTTTCTATTGACTCAAGATATAACCAATCTGTTAACATAGGAAGTTGAGTGGGGCAATCCAATTCTGATCTCATCAGGTTATTCAACTAGTAACTTCTAAACGGTAATAAATTCATAAGCATTTTTTAACTGAAAAAATTTGTTCAAACTTTGTCATGAGTTTTGACACTTGCAGCACTGGAATGCTAAAAAGAAATAAAAAGGATTTTTTTTGATTTAGTAATGAGCCTTTTTTTAAAATTTAATTTTTAATTTAATTTTTTTAAATCAATAAATCAAAAACATAAATATGCAAGATTTTTATTTATTTTTGAGCATCAGTTGCTTTTCTGTGCTACGTGTGTCCAGTTAGATCAAAGTCTTTGGAAAAAACTCATGACAAAGTTCGAATAAATTTTCTCAGTTAAAATAATGCTTAGGAATTTTGCAAATTGCAGTTTTAGGGTAAATAGATGATTCTCTACAACATTTTTTCCGTATCTATTACCGTTTAGAAGTTACTAGTTGAATGACTTTAAAGACAACTATCAAGGTCAAATTTGAGGTCAGAATTGGATTGCCCCACTCAACTTCTTATGTTAACAGATTGGTAATATCTTGGGTCAATAGAAAGTCATTTCTGTAGAAAGTTATTTACAAATTTGCAATTTATTCACTACAGGTCAAATTAAATGAAAATAAAATAATAATAAATAAAATAAATAAAATAAAATAAATAAAATAAATAAAATAATAAAAATAAAAATAAAAAATTATTTTAAATCCGTACAGCCTGTTCATTTCATAAAACAAACATGCATGTTCCGGTTTTTTGGGTTTTTCGGGTTGTTCGGGGAAATAGACAGCCAATAATACACTGGCTATTTCCCCGAACGTTCGGGGAAATAGACAGTGCGTTTGATTTCATTAAAGAGTATTGTGTATCATGCCAAAAGCAGCGCAACTGCGGAGGCCGCCAAGTAAACCCGTCGTCAAAGCAGCCAGATCAGCAGCACCGGATCACCGGACAAGTAAATACACATGTGCCTTCTGGAGGAGCAAAGGCAGTTTTTGATCTATTACTAGGTTTTAATTTTATTTGATAATAGTCTTTGGTCAGGCCCAAAGTTGAGAAAAACTTCTCACCCAGAGAAAAACGCACATTTTACTTTAGTGGTTCTTTCCTGCTGTTTTTGATTTTGTTTTGTTTTCGAGGGCTTGTGTTGGGTGTATGGATGTATGATTTCATGGTCTGACAATCATGCTCCTGGTGCAGCATTCATTTTGCTGATCATCTGTTTAGAGACTATTCTTATGACAGGATACTTGGATGGGTATGATTTTAATTTTTATGTATTGATAAAATTATTGGCACCAACCTCTAACTCAGTTGTCTGTCGTTTCTTCAGTTCTCGGTTGGCTCTTTTAGAATAGTCGTTACACGAGATGCTTGTTGGACGTCCATCTGCTGTTAGTACCACGAACTGGCAAAATAAAAAAAAAATTAAAATTTTCAATTTGAAGCAGTTGTGAGTTATTTTTTTTTTTAAAAAAAAAATTTGAATATAAATTGTTGTTTATTTAATTTATATTCAAAGTATTTTGCTTATTGTAAATGTCTTATTTTTTATTTAAATGCCATTTAGAGTGTGATTACTTTTAATTCTTTACTCTTTTCATGTTTGATGTATACACCTCAATAATTTTAACTATTAATGTTATTAATGATTACTTGAGTTTATGAAGTAAATCGACTTCTCTTATACGTACTTTATGAACACGTGGATTTTTTAAGAAAGTACATACGTTACATATCACGAAAATAGTATAATTGAGATTTCCATTGAAAACTGAAGGTGGCAAAGGGTTTAATAGAATTCTAAGCTCGAGCTTTATACAAAACACACTAACACAGTCGTATGCATTGGCGTCCACTGCACTGATGCCCTCTTCCTTTTCCTGTGGCCTTTTGTTGACCCAAGAGAGAATCATAGGGGATTTTGTAGGAGGGACCAAACACACAAACACGAAATAAGTTTTATAGGAATTGTGCATCGTCTCATACCCTCGTACTGCGAACTGACCTTAAAAATGCATTTTGAAATGAGTTTGTTAGAAAGAGGGTTTAGATAGTTGTTGCAGTGCAGGAGGGGGATATCTGTCAACTTTATCAAGTGTTATGGCATTTTGGTGAATAATGGATGATTTTGAGCTGTTTCTGGCCACTGTCCATCTGCATCTGGTGACACCAATAGCATTCCCCACCACCCTACTTTCCACTCCATCTGTGGTGAGAGAAGTATACAAAAGGTAAACTAAAACTTTGCATCTTGTATCTTGTTCAAACTTTAGCATTAGTATATCATAGTGGTAGTGGGAAGGGAGTGGTAGTGAGTGTTATGGAATCATAAACAAATGATGTGATATATGGTGAGTGAGATTTTATTTTAGATTGTGGTGGTGTTGTTATTGTTTTAGTTGCTAAATTGATGCAAAAGATTTTTCTGGTCTGGATAAAAATTAAAATATTGTAAAGGTTTTTTTTTTTTTTTTTTTTTTTTTTATTCAAATGGAGGTGTAAAATCAATGAAACTGATGTAGTTATATCATTATATTTAAATGACTGCAAAGGTTGAAGGGAGGTTTAATATGAATTTTTAATGAGTTTTTGCATGTAACTTGACTATTATTATTTTGACTGATAAAAGGATACAACATTAAGATAACAAATCATTCTTCAGTGGTATTTTAAATAATTATATATAATTAGTTAAATAAAATCGAACACCAAGTGAGTAACTATATATATTTATTATAGATCATTTTTTTTATATATATTTAGTTGTATATATATATTTTTTTTTTGCAACGCAGCTCTGAAAAATCATTATTGAAAAATCAAAAAGGGGGCTTCACCCTAATACACTTTTCTATACAATGTCTATTGGCGCAACATGGTTTCACTGTAGCAAGGCGTATGTCCCCAATGTCCACAGTTGCCCATATCAAACACATTAAAAATAGATGTCATCGTCTTAGCTTTTCTATCAAAAGTCTCCTCCTTGCTGATGTTCTTTTGTTCTTTCTTTTTTTTTCTACTTTTTTTCCTTCCAATTTTTATTTATCAGTTTTTTCTTCATCTCTACTTGCAGTCTTCAAAACTCTCTTGGGGACACAAAAAATAATATGCCTCATTTTGGAGAAGAAAACAAAAAATTGAAGATTAAATATGATACCAATGGGACCTCCTTAAGATGAAGAAATAATTCTCAAAGAAATTGACAAAAATGCTCGATATTTGAACGGCTCGCAACTAGCAAGCTAAAGTTTGCAACTTGAGGAATAAAAAGAAGCAACTCACCTTTATGTAACGCGAGGGGGCGCGAACGGGTTGAGACGCGTACATCTCTCAAGTGGGCGTCATTGATTGGCTCTGCGCACGCGCCTTGGGCACCCGGAGAGGGGCGTCGCAGATTGGTTTGCGAGGGACGCTGTTTATGTTTATTTTTCCGCTGAGGTGCTTGCAATATTTATGCAGCCTTTAGTGATACATGCGCCGATAGAATGTGTAAGAGGGGTGAGGTGGTGGGGGGAGGGGTGGACGAGGGTATGGGAATAGGGAAAGTGCCTTAACAGATTTTTACACCGTTATCCCTCTCTCCGCGGCCGGTTTAAGTTTAAACGTAGCCAATGAGAAGAGACAGACGTTTGAAAGGTTCGATTGGGATAGGTCTGAGCCTTGGTTCTGCATGTTTTGTGTGTTGTGATTGGAAGAGGGAAAGAGGTGAGCGCGCGTGTGAGAGCCACCTTAGGATTTCATGGTTGATTAATGAAAATGTTGTTGATGGCGAATTATTATTGCAATCGGCTTTATTTATGCAGTCACTTGATTTTTCAATTGAAAAGTCAAAAGTCAAAAGTATTTGATTTCACAGCTCTTGTAATTGGATTAAAGCAAACTTTTAAATGGATAAATGTGTTATTTTTGCTTAATTATGCAAATTATGACTTAATTTTTTTTTTTATTTATTTATTTATTTATTTATTTATTTATTTATTTATTTATTTTTTTTTGGGTGATTATGTTTTTATTAGTCATTTTTTCAACATATCCGATGGCGGTTTTAATAGCATGACCATCGCGTGAATTTATCTGACACTTTGAATCTGACTGGATAAAAAACACAAACATTGTTTCGTTCAAATTGAATAAGTGTGAACAAATGGCCACTTAGCTTGTAATTGTCAAATAGTTTATCGATTACATAATCGCATCTCGAAATGCCTCATTTTTATGGCATATAAAAAATAAAAAAATGTGAAAAAAAAAAACTAAAAAAAACTTAACAATAGATTATCAACATTCACAAGACGTAAAGACATTCATTTTATATATTTTTTATTTTAACCGTAAAACATAAAGACGAAACGCCCTCGCGCTTTTTATTCACTCCTGTTAAATCTTATTCATAACTTTGAAGGAAGGAAGGGGAGAAAAAGTAGAAATAAATAATAAATATCGTCAAAAAAATTCTTAGCACATTCCTGACATTCCTTATTAGCATTGCACTAATGCCATTTGCACCTTAGGCGTAGGTGAAGCCATCAATCATTCACAAGACCCCTCACTTTGCATTCATTGATAGAATCCTTTAATGGCGCGTTCCCTTCCTATTTCCCTCACTTCCATCCACACTCCTCCCCCTTCCCCCAATTCGTTTGACCTCCCCCCTCTTCTCTGTCTTCCTAGTTCCTCTCATCTTGCTCACCCGACCCCCGACCCCCTTCTTTGCTCGTTTGGTGATCGCATTATGGCGGAGCGTCCTTGTGCCTTTGAATTTAATAAAAGGTAATGCATGACAAAAATTACCTTTTGAATTATGCAGGGAAACTGAACCCGACATGGACGCCATATTGTGCAAATCAATGATTGAGAAGAGAAGCTCTACCCTTAATAGACGCCACTGAATCAGCTCAAAGGTAACTTGAGATGCTAGCGCCATTGTTCTATGTGCTATGTGATCCCTCTTCCCCTCGCTTCCTTTCTCTCTTCTCTTGTACCTTGAAGTGTGATCAACTATTTATGGGGTCTGTTTTACAGTTAGTCCCGTTCACGAAAGAAAGTTTTTCAAACGGTTGCGAGACTTGGCAAAGAATGAAGTATAGCAGTGCAGGTATTTTTCGTTTTTTTTTTTTTTTTCGTCGTTTTCTTTGTTTTCTTTGTTTTTTTTTTTTCTTTTTTTGTCTGCAATTTCACGAGTGAACGAGATTTTTCCGTTCAAGGTATTTTATGTATTGAAAATTGCAGTTGCAACTTGCAAAAAGTTGAAAATGTCAACTTTGCACTTTCCATGGACCTCCAATAACATTGACATTGACAATAACATGAAATGTGAGTATTGCGCTGCGCAAATCTCTACATGGCGCCCGATTTGATTACCGTCACTTCGAAGTGGAGTTGCCAACTCAAGAACTGCGGCTTGCGACTGTCGTTTGGTTTTATTGCGACATAGCAAATTGTCGCGAGTAAATTTTTGGAAGAAGATTTTTCGGTTCCAGAATCAGAATTTCTGTATAGAATTAAATCAGAGCTATTTTTGTATGCAGATGGTTCAAATCAAATTGGCGACTTAAAAACGATTGGACATTTCAGATGAATTGGATTGCGCGTCTACGTCTGTTGTTGCTGTTAGCCGCAATTGGCCTGTGCAGATCCCTCGCCGTTGTCTTTTGTCTGTAAGTGGTTTTGAGATGTTCCTTGCTATTTAATTAGGCTAAACAGCTTCGTTTCAAACGGAGCTGTCTTGGCACACTTGAATTATTCAAAAATGTTCCATCCTCCACCTCATTATCATTCCTAAGAGGCACTGAGACAAATGTCAAACGACGGGACACAAACACGTCTATCCACTTGTCACTTTTCTTACATTTAAATTGACGATTGATTTTTATTTATTTTTTAATAAAACAAAAAAAAAAATTAAATAAAAAAAAAAATTTGATAAAATGTGTATATGGAAAAAATATCTTATTTCTTCGAGTTTTCGGGTAATATTTACTGATTAAACCCAATTAACACTTTTGTTAATCGACTTGAACGCTCAAACACAGAAAGGCACTTAGTTAGAGCTAAATTAAAGACTTGCTTAATCAATGCAACGCTATGCAAACTAACGGCCCAACTTGTGTATGCCAGGCTCGAAATATGGCCGCCAGTCATATATGCACTTTGCAATGTTGTGCAAACATTTCTCACCCGAATGTTCCAATCCCTTGTTTCGTGGTTCGGTGAATCTCGGAGAGTCGGGGGAAAACACCTGTGAAATGAGTCAGGTAAACACTACACAAAACCCGTGGTTTGCAACAACCCCCTAGGGGTGTGTTGCTGGGTAAATCTATCTATCCATCTATCCATCTATCTATCTATCTATATACATAGAGGAAGGTTTCCATCAGTCCGTTACGGTTACAGCGCTTCAGCTACGATTTGCGCATTTTGCCGCTAGATGGCGAAACGGATTTTTTAGGCGGTACTATCGTGTGTCATTTTTAAGCCTTTTTTAAGCCTTATTCAGATAGCTTAAGCAATTCGAGGCGAGAGAAAAACGTTTACAATGTTTAAAACGATGTTGAGTCATTGACCAAAAACCAAAAAGGACCAAAAAAACATGTATACACAGCTTATTGGTGATGGAATTTTCGGGTTTTTCGGGATTTAACGGGTTAAACGGGATTTCACAGGTCATTAATGATGAAAATTTGGTGATTCCACTTGATTTTAGGGGTTAAACGGGATTTCATGGGTTATTGGTGATGGTATTTTGGTGATTTAACGAGATTTTAAAGTTTAAACGGGATTTCATGGGTCATTGGTGATGAGATTTTGGGTATTTAACTGGATTTCACGGGTCATTTTACAGGTTTGCCGAGAAATCACGGGTGTTTAAACTTAAACATGGCGAAATATATATCTCTACATTAAAAGTTTAAAACCCTTATATACCATATACCTAAAGCGATGATGGTATATGGTCATACGCCATTTTGGAAAAAAAAATTCATTTTTTTTGGTTGTTGCAGTCAAATTATTGCTTGGATTTACACAGAAAGGTCAGCTGGCCTTGTTAAAGTTGTGAATTATAAATGCTGTGACGTCATGTCATATACATTTTTGATTAGGCGACGGAATGGGGAATAAAAAGTGAATTTTTTATTTTTTTCATATGTGAGTTTTGTTGAAAAAATCAGAGGAAGATGAGAATATAAGGACACAAATGTTTAACGAATGGCGTAAAAGTTTGAAGTAACGCTATTAATACAAATTTCATCGCGTTTGTCAGTTATTTAACTGTCACTTTTCTCATTAATCTTCCAGCGGAATGAATTTTCCATTGAATTTCATTATTTTTCTTCATATGCCAACAATTTAAAAATTAATTTTCCTTTTTTTTTTTTTTTTTTTTCGTCCGTTTTTCAAATTTCATTGTACAGTTGCAACTTTCGCTGTTTCGCATCCATGTTACACATTAAATTATGCATAGTACCTGAAACTCGGTCCTAATTGAGGCCTAACTTAACTATTATGAGTGATAATTGATCAGAGTTTTGCGCGCAGTCACGAAAAGAGGCAGAGGCAGAGGCGAAAAAACCGCAAATTATTGATTTACAATTATTTACATGTCACTTGTATATATCTTATCGTTATTATGATTAAGGGCTGGTCTGGGTCTGGGTCGGTCGCCATTTTATTTGTTCACTACACAAAAACCTTTTTGCCCTCTTTTGTAAACACATTTTGATTAATTACTTTTCTCTTTTCTTGTACAGCCCTCTGGCTACTGTACACACACTTTGTTCCGACTGCAATGTACGCATGCGTTGTGTATTATGCATGACAATCCCGACATGCACCACAGTTTAGAGATGACGTGTGCTGAGCCGATGCGAAGGGGCTAGGGGAGTAAAGACACCCCACGTACACCTGACAAGGAAAATGCATTCTTTGTGTTGAGTTGGTCCTTGACTTCGTGAAACTTTCACGTGACACGTGACAGCCACGCCCACTTAGACCTCTCACATACCCATCACCACCTCCCCACCCCTCGCACTCATCTCACTTGTCCTCTGAAAGGTGATGCGAGTTTTTCTAACATTTTTTTTTAACTTTGGTAATTTTTTTTCGGTTCTGAGAGATCAATCACATTTTATATT
>JH432064.1:427224-438759 GCA_000239455.1 Strigamia maritima
TAAAAAAAAAAAAAAAAAAAAAATAAAATAAAAAAAAAAAAAAAAACAATTTTTTATGTTGATGTAGTGGAGTGAGAGAGCCATTCTCTGTTTCTTCCATGTTGGATTTTGTTCCATTCTCTTTTATTTCTTGTTCCAAGACGCGCAAAAAGCAATTTGTACCAATTCACCGCCCAATCTCGTTGCACTCCTCGCGCCTCACTTTACTTGCTTCCCCCTTCCCTTTCCTTTCCTTTTCCCCACTCATCTCTACCTCCCCCGTCGCCCCACTCTTTCCCCTTCTCACTCGTTATTTAAGTGTTGGCCCACAAAATGGCGGTTGCTACTGTAATTGGTGACTGACTCTAAAGGTGAGTTGTTGGGCTACAAATTGGAGTTTTATTTGTTTCACTTTCATTCTTTCTGCGTACATCTTTCTAAGTTTAAGAAACAAGTTTAGATTTTAGAATTGTACATTCAGAGCTCTTCTTTCATTTTTATTTTTTATTTTTTATTTTTTATTTTTTATTTTTTATTTTTATGATGATATGCAATTTTAATTAAACTCGAAAGTACAATTTTAAATTTGTTTTCTTTTTATTATTGATAAAAAGAACTGCACGAGTATTTTTTTTTTTTTTTTTTTTTTTAAATTCTCTACTGACTGCAGGCAAAAATTGATATTAGCTTTTGATTGCTGAGTCTGCATGCTCAAGGATCAGGAAATTGGGAAATTGTGATTCTTGCAGCATGGTTCAACGAACAATACCCAGTTGTAGATAAAAAAAAAAGAAATGATCTTCATCTCCCTATACTGTATATATAAAGTGCTAAAGTTGGTTCCTTCGTTCAGAGTTGATGGAACAACTAACTAACTCCCAAACTTCCAACAAAGTTGGCACATACAGTATACCGTATAATAATATTGTTTTAGAAAACTCATTGCAAAATGCTATTTTCTAATATCACAAACCTAGGCGGTTCAGCTGGAAAAGAAAAAGAAACGGCGAAATGGATAACATTATTGTGATTGCAATGCCACTCAACGGTCACTTGGTCAATGAAGATGGATGAGAAATTCACCGACAACAACAAATTGAGTCTCGCAAAAACATGATGAATGACGAGACGTGGGTCAATACAATTATGATTGGATGTCAGGTGAACCACTATACTCCCTTTTCTCCCCCTCCAGTGGTCTTTTTCTGCCAACTTCATCTTTTCTCTGTTTATTTAGCAGATTGAGGCCACACTGAGCGAGGGGATATCACCGACCCAGAAGCAGGGGGTGGGTACCATCACTCATTTTGCAGCATCGCAGAGAGAGAGAACGAGAGAGAGAGAGAGAGAGGGTGGATGGATGTATGTGCTGTGCGAGTGGAGAGAGGAGAGAGAAGAGAGAAGAGAAGGCAGGCAGGGGAAAGGTGGAAGAAAGGGCCGTTTTTTTCCCCAACTGATTACATTTCAGTGGCAGCAAGCGAGGTCTCATCTCAATTTATGGTCTTAGTTTGCACTCGGCGTTTTCTCTAGGGGGTACCTTCGGGGGTGGTGGAGGTGAAGGTGGATGTGTTGAGGAGGGGGAGTGAGTAGTAGGCGGGGTGCTTGATATAACGGCCCCTAACGGCAAGCACTGTCATTACATTGGCCTAATTAGGTCCCAGGTGGGGTAGCGATGAACTTGAAGAGGGGGTAAAAAAGAGGGGTGGGTGCGTAGGGGTTACAATCTGATTTTAGACCCATTTGTAGTAGGCCAATCTGGTCATCAAAAGATGTTTTATAGGGCTCTTATTTCCATCATCCGACTCTCCCTCTTTTGCTCTTTTTTTTTTTTTTTTACCTTCATTTGTTTCTCTCTTGAGGGTTATTGGGGGGGAGATGTGATGTCATAGGTGTTGGTGGACTTCCAATTGGCCAATGGGGTGACGATTGTGTGGGTGGAAGCCACGCCTTTTCTTTTTTCTAGTTGGTTTTTGGTGTTTTGAATACATTTTCATGATGGGTTTCGATTTGGAATTTTTAGATTTCGATTTTTGATTTTTTTTTTTTTTTAACATTTAAAATTCAGTTTTTTTTCATATTATTTAAATATTTTTTTCGGGGGGGGGGGGGTGATAACTTGCGTTTTATGTTTGAAATAATAATAGCAAAAAGAAACAAATCCAAAGAAATTAACGTAAGCCTTTTTTTTTGGCGCCACTATCACTGTAACAAATATTTTTGTTTATTTATTTTATTTATATGCACATAAAAAAATAATGTATCGAGGGTGCTATAATAGCGTTGTAATTGAACCGTTGACCTGAAAAATGATAAATAATTCTATTGATATTAATATATACGCTATACAGTGCAGTATGGCATATTTTTTTTTTTTTTTTTCGTTTCTTTTTTTCCTTTGATCATTTTAAAATCACGTTTTAGAATGACATTATAATTCAAAAATTTTATATTTTCACAATGTTGTGTTTTATCAGGTCAATCTTACAATGACGCGCGAGTTTTAGAGCACGTTGAAAGACCTAGTTATATTGTTACAAGAGGCCATCATTGTTGATTGCATTATCCAGCGACGACAAGAGCACCAGCAAGTTGTTTTTGCCACCAACATGACTAACCTCACGCCCTCACTCGGCGCTGCACCTCGTTACAGCGTCGAGCGAAATGTATGAAATGAGAAAAGAGGCGGAAAGAGAAGGGGAGTTTGGAAATATGGTCCATTTTTCTTTTTATCTGATTTGAGCACGAGTGCTGAGTAAAGTGCAACAGTGTCACATGATTACGGCGAATATTAGGCGATTTGTTTGTAGCAACGAGGTTTGAGCGCATTGTCAAATTTGCTCATCATTGGATCTCTTGATTGTCATTTTAATATTTGATGAACGCATCACGGCGAGATGATGACGAATGGTGGACACAACCATCGCCTCCCCTGCAATTGAACCGCACGTGCCACACCCTCCTTACACCGCCATCATCTTTCATATTGGACTGAAAATGGCGCGCAATTTGGACGATGCATTATTGACGCTTTACGGTTGAGAATCATATGTAATTACAAAAAAGGGTGACCGTGATTGCCAATCATTCTGTCTCCGGACGCTTTTTATATATACAATATATTCAATGTCATCAAATTATTTTGATTTTTCTTTTCTTTAAAAACCTCTTGTTTTCCATTGTTATAATGCGACTCTTGCCTCTTGGGAGTATTTTGTTGTCCATTCCCGTGCGAATGTGATGCAGCGCATGGGAACGAGATTAAGGAAAAATCCGTGGGACGAATGTGGCTCAACTTCTCCAACCACCAACAAAAGATGGGGATTTGAGACGCCGTCTTTGCTCTTGAGTCTTGACACATGTTGGGTTTATTTCTTTTTATTTCTTGTTTTGTTTTTTTTTGTTTTTTTTTTCCTTATTTTTTTTTTTTTTTTTTGTTATTTATTTGATAATGATGGCGATTCACACAATTGTTAATTTCATATATAAGCATATAATAGTAAAAGAAAAGAAAAAGAAACAAACCGCCGATTAAATATGGAGGAATTCGCTTCTTTTTTTTTAAGGAGGAAACAAACAAATCGTGCAGTTAAATGTATTGTTGAATATTACAACAAGTTCGTTTGTGTTTCATCTGCTGATTGTTGAAAAGAAGGGAGAAAATGCTTCATCTTCTTATCGATTGTTGCACGTGCAAGTAGCATTTTTGGTGCGCACGGCTTACGTCAACGGTTATTGTTAATTCATGAGACGCTCGCGCCGACGCACCCCCTCACCTCTTCTCTGCTCCCTCTCGCTCCAATCTGAGACGCGGATTGTGATCCTCAACCCCCTACCCGCCCCCGTCTTACCCCTTGCGCGTCTCATTAACCCTTTTTCTCTTTCTCTCCAACTTGCAACTTGTTTACATAACTACAAATACGGTACTAAACATTTTATACATAAATTTCTTCATTTGCAGTCGACATTTTTTTTTCTTTTTTCCCATGTGTTTGGCTTATGAAACTTTGTGCTTACAGAAGTTGCAATAATTAATAATGGATACTTGAGTCTAACCCAGGATCGAGTCTACATAGACTCCGGGTTAAATTTCTTATTTTAAATAAACAAATTAAGTTTTTCTTGTTTACTGTTTCTGAGGTAAATGTGTTGTAGTTTTTTTGTTTTTTTTTCTTTTTCATCAATTGATTGGCCTACCTTGTCACATGATTCACGTGAACCAATCAAATTGTTTCGACATAGCATTAGCTGTGCAAGATATTGTCCCTTTGGTGGAATTGGTGGGAATTAAATCCGTTTTTTCAAGTTTTATTTATCATTATACAGCTATAGCAGGTGAGAGCAGAGCAGGGATGGCAAGGGACCATTGGTGTAAACTTTAATCATACATGCAGGTAATTATAAATTATAAATTTCTAATAATCTATAACCGATTTTAAATTTTTGACACTTTCGGCATCATCATCACTTCTTTTTTTGCTATTAGCATATAAATTATAATGTTTACGGTATCAAATTGGGTATTTGCAAATTCAGTACACGAACTAGATGTGCAAACGTTGCGGTTTTCGATTCTATTTATCTCAAGATGAACATACTTGTACAGTATATATATGTATACCGGTATACTGTATAAGGAAAATGCGGAGGGGTCATGCAAACAAACCTACACAGATTTGCAGTTTGTTTATATATTTTTGGTTTATATAGAATATTTAGCCTTGACATTTGTTTTCATCTTTAACTAACTAAGTAAGTTGCTTACCTTTGTGTTTGCGTTTGCGTTTGCGTTTGCGTTTGCGTTTGCGTTTGCGTTTGCGTTTGTGTCTTTGGCTTGTTCTTGTTAATTTCCTTTATAGTTTATACTATATCCGGGGTCTTTTTCCTCTTGACAGGAGATGATTTTCTTCTTTTTTTAATTGCGCATGCATGACAGCGACATGTAATTACCCAGGGCTTTGAATGATGAATGAAGATGAGAGTCGCAAGGAAAAGGGGAAGGATTGAAAGAAGGATCTTGTCGTCCAAATCTCGGCGGCTGCCAAACGCGACAGGAAGAGAAGAAGCAAAGCCTCTTAGCGGGGGCAACGAGTGTCGTGCGCTCCTTAAGCCGATTTACCCTTTCGCTAGCAACTCCCGCTCTTATTGGTCGACTCATAAGAGATTTATTCGTGTCCATTTAACCTCCTATCCCTCTTTTATATTTCATGCCCCCTATACCGATCTATCGCCGAACCCCCAATCCAAACAGGTGAGAAAATTTGCACCTGAACTACACCCAAAAATCATTAAAGAAAACAATCAACATTATCTCCAACTTAACACCCATTCGGCCATTCCATCACCTTATATAGAGTCGCCTTTTCTAATGCTCTAATTAAACCTTTTTCAACTCAATTGTAAGGAAAAAATAAATAAAAAATAAAAAATAAAAAATTCTAAAGGGCAACTCTATATATATAAAAGGGCTCGTGCGCACACGCACACACAATTCTTGGTTTGCTTTTAACGGTGGTAGAAAGGGTACCTCGAATTGTGGTGGTGTTTGGATGGTCCATCTGGGTTTGCTCGGGTCTCTGGAGAAATCTGAGGTAAGGCGTGTGGCCAAATGGTCCCCTAGATGGTAGTGTGACACATGCACATGCACAGGTTTGTTTGTTTTTTTTCTTCTTTCATCCAACCATTTTAAACCGCCATTTTGGATCAGGTGAAGTAAACAAGGGAACAAAAAGTAACAAATCAAATTCTGCTTCCTCCTTTGTTTTCCCTTCTTTCAGCTGTCAATCAATGGACACTGGGGAGACATGGAGTGAGGGAGAGAGGGAGAGAGGGAAAAAAGCACCTGCACGTGACTATGGTCTACCCACTTCCGGTTTAGGTATTGTGATAAATCGGTTAATTGTTATTTTTCTTTAGTTCTTTCAAGTCAAGTCATTTTTTTTCTCTTTTTTTTTTTCAAAATAAAATTGACCTTTTTCTTTCAGATGATTAAACAGGCGATCAAAGTCAAGTTGCCCCTCGAGGAGACGTTCGCGTCCAAATGAAGAGTGACACCTCCCACTCCCATCCACCCTTGCGGCAATTAGTCAGAGGTCATTATCCAAATTAGCATCCTTTTGCTAACACTCCATTAATCAATTAACCCTTTGAGCTCAGATTAGGCTTAAGTGTAAACACCGACCACAGCAGTAGCTTTCTGAAATGAAATGTAAGTTGAAAAGAATCGATTTCGAATTGATTGCTATGCAAAATAGGCTTAAAAAAATTCTTTTTTTATTTTTTGTTTTTTCTTTCCTATAAAAACATTTCATTTTTTAACGATTTCTCATTTCTAAACAAACATGCAGCGACTATGCGGTTAGATTTGCGACTTTTAGGCCTGTGTTGCTATGTGTACTTTATTTTAAAACATTATTTAACGTTTCTTTGCACATTACCCAGTGCAATTACGCCAAAGTTGTGTTGCGAGCGCTTCAGCCATTTACGAAGGCGCAACACCTGCGCCTTACGAGTTCTTTAAGCGTGCAAGAGGCGACGAGTACAGCTGGGTTTACGTGATTTTCTCGTCACGTCAACAGAAATACGTTGCCAACAACTTTTCTTATGTTCTTTAAGAGGAAAAGTTTTTCAGCGACGTGTAATCTGATTGGCCACTCACCTGCCCTCTTCTTCTTCATCTTTGCTCCATCAGGTAATTGACTCAACGTTTTGGACTCGTCCTCTATCTTGTTTCTTGATTGGATTTGCCTGGTGAGGATTTTTTTTTTCTTTTCCATATCCTCACCATATATTATTATTTTCTTTTCTTTTTCTTTTCTTTTTTTTCTTTTTTTTTTATAATATAAATGACCAAGTCGTTATTGTTTTTTTCTTTAAAATGCTGCTGTGGTCATTTTAAAAAAAATTAAATTTTGGAGCCAGTTTTGTATTTTGTTTGGATTTTGCTTATGAATGGTGGTTGGATGCCTAAGGGTTCATGAATATTTTACCAGACCTTCTTGTGTTGTATATACGTCCGTGGCGCGTGCTCGGGTCACGCCCCCTTCTGCGTGTTCTTTCAATCTTTCTACGCGTTCGCTGCTGCCCCTTCAAAATCTAATGAGAAGTTTCGGATTTTGGAGAGTTCCTAATCCGTTTATATTGCCAGTAATGCAATTTTTTCTAAACTTTCTGATGTTATAAAATTGTATATAAATTTAAAATCACTTTTTATCATCAGTAACTTAAAATGAATTTATAATCATCAAGATTAGAAATTTTTGCACATTATTTTCTTTCCGTGTAAAACTCCCCCCTCCGAAACTTCACTGCAATACCTAAATATAATCCTTTCAACCATAAATATCTTGCATTTTCTAGCAAGATACCTTGACAATTAACATTACCCGGGAATTAAAATTCGTCTTTAAAAATCCCATTGATCTTGCCTTGACCAATAGGTTTTCGGTTGCAAATCCCACTTCTTGTGCGCAATTTGCACAATTTTCCCAAGTATCTAAAGAGTTGCAATGTCGTGCACATGCGTATAGATAACCAGCCGCAGGGATCATGTGACATTATGTAATTAAACGGGACTCGGGGCCCCTGAGAGATGCCCCCGACATAATTCATTAGTCGCAGCCCCTTTTAATTATCCTGAATTATTGAACAAGATCCTCATCACACATTCAACAATGTTGAGTACTGAGTACAGAAGTGACTTTTGTTGAATTTCAACATTTTCTAAGTTTTATATTTACACAATTTTTGATTGTTTTCATTTTTATCCATTTTTGTCCATTTTTAGCTTGTAATCCTTGAGGCCCCCGTCCCCCGTTTTTATTCAATCGAAGGTATAATTAGGGAAAAGGGGGACGGGGAACTATAAGTAGGAATGCAAGGGGAGCTTTAATTGAATTATTGCCCTCGGACCAGAGGTAAACACGCGACTTAACTGACCAACAACTGCCCCACCCACATGCAACAATGAAAAATAGGCTTAATGTGGCTTAAAGAGGAGATCTGTTGATGAAGCGGTCAATTTACAAGTCAAACTATTGATTACGACTCCTACGATTCGGGAAATCAACTTGTTACGGAATGAGTTTGCAAACTGTAATTATATGTTGATTAAACAAATTGTAAAGTTGAACAAACCGAGGAACAACAACAGAATCGTCAAACATAAAAGTAAGGATCTCTGAATGTCGCAGAATTCGTCACATAATTTACTTTTATTATGTCGATTAAATTGAATTACAATTTACAAGTAATAAATATTGAAAAACTAATAAGAATTTTTTTTTCTTTCTACGTACATCTTTTCACTTTGGACCCCTGTTAGTGTTGTGTTATTATTAATTACTTAATTTCGTTTGTTTTATTTTATCATTCCCTCTAAACATCAGTTAAACAATTTTTTATTTTGTTACTCTGAAAAAGCTGAACGTGGTAGAAACATGATGGATTTGTGATTGAATGAAGTCTTGTGCCCCGCCCTTGCTTTGCCTACTTTGTTAATGGCCAGGTACCAACCGAAATGCGCGTATTTACGACTCAGATAAGTGTTCCAACCATCTTGATAGGCCTCAACAAATACTGTGCCTTCTTCATTTTCATCAGACTAAAAAAATAAAAAAAAATAAAAAATTACTAGCAAATTAAAAATTTTTTAAAAAAAAGTTACTTCCGGATAGAGTTTCCTTTTTATTCATGGCTAAATAATATCCACTTTCTCTTCCCTTAATTCGAACTTCACCAACTCGCACTGAAGAAAACTCTAGAACAGCTGTTGCAGAAAATTAATACCGGAAATGATATCTAATCTGTTTTATTATTATTATTATTTTTTTTTTTATTTTTGTTCACACCGTTTTTGTGATAGGGTTTTCTCGTTCCTTTAATCATGTTGCGTTTTATGATGAGATGAAATCCAGTTCGACAGTAGAGTTGCTTGATACTGCCCCAATGATTTCGCGATGAATCACCACCTGTAGCCGCAGCATCAGAAATGTTACTTTCACTAGTCGATGGAGGGGGACACGGACAAGATGATCTAAAATTAATGTATGATAATTCATTACTGCGTAACCAAATCGGGATCGGTACCGCCATCTAGCGACTAGAACTCTAAATCATCGCATCATTTTTTTTCTGTTTCTATTTACATATTTACATTTTTCACGTATCGGATTTTAAATAAATAAATTAGTGTTATTTTTATTAACGAAAAATAAACTGTAGTCTACATGAACAATAAAACTGAGATCAACTCACTTGTCAGTTGTACGTACATGATTGAACTTGTATTCATATATTTGCTTACCCAGACATGTCGGTCATTTTTCCCGAAGGTCGATGAGTAATTTCAATATCTTCAGTGATGTCTCTGGAGCAACACGGCCCCATGGGAATGATACGCGATCAAGAATTACATCATTGCCACTCTGAAACGAATCGGAAGTCATGTAAGGATAATCCCCCTTTCCTCAAATGGACCTCCCAAAATAGAAATTCGCACTCTTTTGACTCCTTGAGACTCATGACCTAAAAAATATGTTAATAAACGCTTGAAAAATTTGAAAACGCCACTTGTGAGATACTGATGATTTGGTTGCTTAGCAACGGTTGTGTCAATTGCCAAAATGACAGAAATAGACGTATGTAATCTCACGTACTCATTTTTCGATTAAAAACATGCTATTAAAGTATAAAACTGAAAACGTTTTTTTAATTTATGTTCCTAGTGTCTGTGTTTATGAAATTAAAGTTGTCAAATAAAAATTTGATTTGGAGATTTGGAGTAGGAATACGCGAGGGCGAGGTTCTTTAAAACATAAACATTCTTACCTTTTATTAGCTGTACCGTACCGGTATTTAGTTTTTAAATGAACATAGTACGTAGTAATTAATACTGTTTCATTCACCGCGTTGCTTTCCAACGTGCATCCAAAGATGGGATGGGAGATGCCACAATTAAGTAGCGGGCAAAGGGAGTATAAATTTTTTTAAAAAAAAAGGCCAGACTCGTGACGTCATTTAAGTTTGAAAATAGAAACATCCTAAGTCTGGTCTTCATCAGGTAAACGTCATTCAAGATCTCCTACGCTTTTTGGGTTTATATAGTCATATAAAGTGATTTTTTTTTTACAGTTGGAGTTTTTATTTTTAATTTCTAAAAGAAGAAACACAGATAAACCGAGAATGTTATTTTGGTCGTGTTAACTGCTGTCTACATCTATTGCGAAAATGTGGAAACTGTTGGAACTCTCTTCTCAGCTTATTTTATTCAAATTTAAAAAATGGTTTAAAAAATAAAAATTTTCTTGTCAGAAAAATGCAGATTTCAATAGAGGTTGAGTGGTCTGGATGATTTTTACAAAAACTCTAAGGGGTTAGCAGTTAATTTCTTAAGAGTTTTTTTTCAAAAGTTTTCGGATCATAACTGTAAACTTTATAATACAATGAAGTATATTTAAATTTTTTTGATGCAAATTAGAAAGAGGCACCAAATGCTGTTTATTTTGTTTATTTTGATTTTAATTTTGTGTTCGTGGGGAATTTGGAATTGGAGCCAACTGCGAGAGCATTTCGTGATTGGTTTCTCGATCTGGCTCCGAATCAATCGTTCTGCCATCTCTCGAGAAAAATAAAACACCACATAAGTTTAATTTTAAACTGTTGCCTGTAGATTTCGCAGTCGCCGCTTTCTGTCGCTAGTTCAGTGTTTTGTTTGAAGATAAAACAATTTTTTTTTACTTTTGACATGGTTTTAATTTTTCTCTTAACTAATTTGTAACGGTAAACATTTTTTTATATTTGTAGTTGTTGCTATTGACACCAGGTGGCAGATAGTTTCGCGGGAATTCCGCTCTAGATTGTTGCTAATTAAGTATTCATCGAAAGTAGTCTTATTTCTCGTCGAAAGTAGCAATTTTCCAAAGCATTTAATTGACACGTTTCGGATTTCTATGCACAGAAAGCAGCGGAGAAAGCAGAGTTGTTAATTCGTAAGTTTCGTTCGTTATTTTATTTTTACTTAATTCTGTAGTTGCATTAGAATAACTTGACTGCATTGCATTTTACGATAGCTTTAAGGTTTAATTTATTTGAAAATATTTCGCAGTTTACTGGCATTTTATTCAATTAAATTGGCCGTTGCTTTTATTTTACGAGAAAATTTTTGTCAATAGCTTTCATATTAGGTATTCAAAAGTGTTATCGCGTTCATTTTATTCAAATGTTTTATCGGATTTTATTTCATTCAAACGTTTTATCGGATTTTATTTCATTCAAACGTTTTATCGGATTTTAACCGTTTTATCGCGTTATCTTCATTTTATTAATTATTTTGATATTATTTTTATTTTATTTAATTAATATTTTATCATTAATATTGATTTTTTTATTTTCTATAGGACAACATTCAACATGGAAGAACTCTGAAGAGGACACAATGTTGAGGTATAATTTATCCAGGGCCCAGACCCGCGCACATCTGGGCCCCACCGTTACTTTAATATAAAGGCTGGTGAATCTTAACTGAGTATTTCGGGATTCGTTATACCGTGAAGCTGACCT
>JH432064.1:439441-488402 GCA_000239455.1 Strigamia maritima
CCGGGCGGCACACGGGCCGATCCGGACTTCGACACAGGGCTGGTTTTTTTTTTTATATTATTTTTAATGCATGACCCTTTTTTTCAGAGTCCTAAAATTTCATTGTAAGGGCGTTATGCTGCCAAATTTTTTTTCAAAACTGGCTAAGTCAGGAGAATGAGGAATGACTTAGGAAAAAATTTTGCGCGATGTGTTCCCCTCTCCCTTTCTTTTTTAATGATATGTAAATAAATTATATTTGTCTGTACGATTTTATTTTAATAAACTGATTTTATTTTAATAAATTTTTAATGAGCGAAATCTTTTACAAATCTTTTATTTTTATACGAGTGAATATATCGACTTATTTTGCCAAAATCGTTGCTATCTTTCCGAGATGTTTTTGAAGTAATCTGTATAAAATAAAATAAAAATGCAAAGGTTAGAAAGTGAAATTCAAGTAATGATGAAGTAGAAGAAATTAAATAGTACAAAATTAAACAAAGTGAAGCATAGGAAAAAATGTAAATTAGTGTAAAAAAATGACAGCGAATTAAGTAAAAGTTGAGCGATACATAAAATAACGGAATTTACAAACTGAAAACTCAATTACTCACCTCGTTACCATTGACCTTAATCCGCCACGCCAATGGAAAAACCTGGGAAAAAATCAAAAAATAAAATATCAACTAGTAAATGAAACGTGAAACGAGCAATTACTTAACCCATCGATAGAAAAATATAAAACAAGAACTAAAATTCAGCACCGGCAAAATGCCTAATCAATTAAACAACTATACATGTAAACCAATATGGAGAAATTAACGTTACATCCGTGGTGTATTCGAAACAAGTGACTAATTAAATATGCATAGTGCGCCCCACAATGTTTTATATACACACAATAGTTTTATTTTATTCTTTTTTATCGACTTCTTTCGAAAAGAAGTCGATAAAAAAGAACAAAATAAAACTATAAAACTAAAAGCTAAAAAGCTTGGAAAACTAACTGAAAATCTACTCACTCTGACCACCACAATCCAGTCCGCTGTGCTGCTCGTGCCTTGGCTCATGGCTCCCGAAAAAACTTGGAATGAATAAGCGGAAATCACAAATTCAGAGAAGACACGCGCCTTCATTTGACTAACCAATGAAAACTTACTGTGGAAACTTCTCGAAATAAGTGAACTGCCACCTAATGTAAAATTGAGACACTTTGAACGGCGCTCTAAAGAAAAAAATATTTCAGCGAAAATATTATTATGATTATTAAAATAAACTTCGTGAGTAGTTATTTTGCATTATTTTTGTAAAATAAGAGTAAATCAGTGTTTGGTAAAATTTTTGGTAAATTTTTATTGTATTACATGACAACTTATTTATAGTTAATTTCAATTATTTTGTGATTTTAAATTATATTTCTTATTTATTTATCAATCAGCACACATTAAAATCAATGGAGTTATCGCACGCTCTGTAATCGACATCGACATTATATCAGACCATAGCAGCCACCTTATCTTTGTTATCAAAATAGTCCTTTAAATTGATCATGTTAAACCTGCAAGGTAAAAATTAAAATAAAAAAAAAATATTAAACATGTCAAAAGTAAGCATCTTACTCAAAAGAATCAAAAATGTTATGCTCCACCAAACTAAGGCAAGCTGTTCCAATAAAAAACCGCACAACTTGAGCCATTCTATTGCTTTCAACGTACAAAAGCTCAACTTCGTTGTTCGTAATTTCTAATGGATTTCTTCCAGTGGCTTTGTAATAAAAGTGCAGATACGAACGAATCCATTTGAGCTGAAAATCACGACTTGGGAAACATTCTCCAGACGGATTGAGAATGTCTAGAAATGAAAACATGAATTGAAATGAAAAACTGGAAATCACAAATTAATTAATCTTAATCAAGTGATTGACGTGTCAGTGATTGTTTTGTTTGTTCCAATAAATAAGATAAGAGCAAAACTAAATTCACATTTGTCGAAAGAGTAACAAAATGCAAATTACCAGTGTAAACAGTAAAGTGACTGCCTATTTCAAACGCTTGACGATTCATCCCAGTGTGTTCTAAATCGATCAGCTTTAATTCCTCTATTAGAAAGTATTATAATATTAAAATTGACAGAATATTGAATTGTATTCATACTCACGTTTGCTTTCATTCCAAATAAAATTTTCTCCTTTTGTATCATTATGACAAAACACCAGAGGTGATTTTGCCGATAAATAATAATTTTTAATGTGTTCAAACTCAGTTTCATACACCTCTTTAGTCGGAAGTATTTCATAAAATCTATTAAAATATTTTTAAAAAATTACAATTTTTTTCCTACAAATATTCTTCATTTTACCTTTTCATTCTCTCGGCATCGTGCAAATTAGGTGGATAATTCATCTTGTGTTTGTCCATTTCTTCAGCTGCCCAAGGTGTCGACCAATTTACGACTGGCAAAGCATGGAGAGTTGCTAGTATTTTTGTCACGTGCCTGTAAAAGTTTTAAATAACCGTATGTATTCGATTCTTGAAAAAAAAATTATTATTTCGTGTCGTGGCAACTTACGGAATCATTTCTTCAGTTCTAACCGAAGTGCAAGTTAATACATCGCCTTCTAAATATTCATAGCAAAGGCCATTTTTGAAAACTGCTAATAGTTCTGGCACAACCCCCAAATGTCTCAATTTCTAAGATTATAAAAAAATGTAAACATACAGATTGAAATCATTATTTTTTTTTAAAAAAAATATTAATTACTTCAAAATTTTTAATTTCTTTCGTATGATCAAATGTTTCTTCCATTTTTACGTCCATCATGGGCAAATAGATTCTCATGACGACAGCACCTCCATTACTGCAGTTGTCAACACTGCACTTGTACATGTTATTTATGACGCCGCCTTTCATTTTCTGAAATAAATTTGAAAATATTTTTAAAAAAACTGCGATTAATAAAGGTAAAAATTTAAAAATAAAATTTAAAAAAACAAAATACTTCGGCAATAATTGACTTTTGATCCCATTCTGGTTTTATGCATTTCACAAGTTGAATAACATCATCTTCTTGGTTTTCACTCGAGATAATTACATCAAATGTAGGTACTGTGGTAATTTTTCGAATTTTATCAAGATTCAACATGCTGGTGATTTTTACTTTTTTAAAAAAAAAAAAAAACAAGTTCTTCAAACCAGTCAGCTGGAAAATGATAAGTCAAATGAAAATTAGATTTATCATTTTGACTGATAAAAGCTAAAACTTTGGACCTTTTGACGAGACATCTACTGAATTCTCCTCGAAACATTTGCAAAAAAAAGTTCTGAAGTCAAAAATTGTCCAGCTGGACCAACACAAAGTCAAATAATTTAAAAATGTGTTTGGTGTGCTGTCTCCTGCGCTTTGCTGCATTACATGCCTCATACTTATAGCATGCTTATAGTTTAGGTACCAAGAAATATTCGCTAAAAGAGTAATAAAATCATTATATCAGTGAACTTGCCAAGTATCGATATTAGGCATTTGGCAAGTGTTAGTTAATCTAATCATTATTGACATTTGTTATTTCTCACAAGAACTAGATAACACTTTTAGATGGTTAAACTGCATAACTACACTTTTTTGAAGTATTCGTAGAAAACCAAAACCAATCTTCGTCATTGTTCAAATAAAAAGCACTTGCTTTTAGATTACATTATCAAATGAGGTGACAAAACCTTGATAACAGTAACGACTTATTAAACAAACGGAACAAATCTTTCTCACAGTTCTTGCGCCCAACTCAAAGATGATGTTCAAATGCATCGTCTTCACCGTTTCGTTGCTCCTTGTAGTCGTCAGCGCAAAGTCAAGAATAAAAATCACCAATAATGGCTACACGGAAGTAGTAGTTGCAATCCATCCCGACATCAAACACAACGAAGGAGAGCCATTAATTGATAAAATCAAGGTAAAACCTCAAGTTCACGCCAGTCATTGGACTCGTTAACTTCTCTCATTATTTTTTTAAAAAAGGAATTATTTACATCGGGGTCAGCTGCATTGTATACGGCCACGCGAAAAAGGTCGTACTTCAAGGAAGTTACCATATTAGTGCCGAAATCATGGCCCAAAAAGCCAACCTACCAAATCGCATCGTACGAAGTGTACACACAAGCCGATGTGAAGATTGAGAAAGCGAATTCCCTTCACGGTGATGGACCCTACACATTGCAGCCTTTGCCTTGCGAAAATCCAGGACGATACATCCATTTGACACCGAATTATCTCCGTCAATTGAAGGATAATTCCACCGAAAAATTTGGAGATCCCGGTATGAAATATGAAAAATTATTTACTAGTGAACTGATGATTATTCTATAGGTAGAACCATAGTGCACGAATGGGCGCATTTGCGTTATGGGATATTCGATGAATACGCCGAAATAACACGACCGGAGTTGTTCCCAGCATTTTACAGGCATCCACAGTCGGAAGAAATTCTGCCAAACGTGTGTGCCAATGAAAAATTAGTGGGAAGACGATGGAACATAGTAACAAAACAAGATTGCGGTAGCAGTTCCACCATTTTACCCAGCAAAGATTGCATCTTTGTTGTCGATAAAAATCGAAACGACAAAGTTACATCTTCCTTAGCTTCGTACCACTTTTTGCCAAATGTAAAATTTCAATTCGGTTTTTTTCTTCAATTTTCAATTTTTTTAAATTCGTAATGTGACTAGGCACGCACCTTTTGCGACGACACGGATGAGTACCGACACGACAGACACGCGCCGAACAGACACAACCGAATGTGTAATGGCAGAAGTACATGGAACGTCATTACGAGTCACGAAGACTTCAAAAACGGAAATCCACCAAAGGATAATCTGAACACAGTACCCAACTTCAAAATAGTGCAAGAAGAAGAAGCGACAATTTCGCTCGTCCTCGACATTTCCGGCAGCATGGAATCTGTAAGTCGCATCACTGATTTTTTTGATTTATTCCTTTTTCTTTCTCCAGCCACAACCACACACTAAAATCAGGATGTTGTACGAAGCTGCTACTCGATTCATCAAAGAAGAAGTAAAAATTGGCACTGCCGTGGCCGTAATCCTTTTCAGCAGCAGTGCATCACTCACATTGCCGATGAAGAGAGTAACGAACGAACAAGACCGAAATTCCGTTATTGCCAAAATACCCCAAACAGCAGGCGGTGGAACTTGCATCGGATGCGGATTAAGAGTCGCGGCGCAAGTAATTAACAAAGCTCTCCAAAGTCGAAAACAATTCAATTACGGTACCATATATAAAATGCAATGCTCACGCTAACTCTACTTTTCCAGGATCTTAGGCGATTCAGAGGAGGAAATGGAGGAACCATCGTACTGTTGAGTGATGGTGAAGAGAACGGAGCGCCCTTCATCAGAGATGTCACCAATGAACTAGTAAATGCCAACATTCGTGTCATTACGATCGCTTTTACCGCGGCAGCCAGTCAAGCCATGGAAGCATTGGCGTTGGTTTCGGGAGGAAAAAGTTTCTTCGTGCCTCTGGATGCCAGTGTCATCAGACTCGACGCTGCTTTCCTCGAAGTTTCCACTGTTCAAACTACACAGGAAGATTTACCTGCCAAAGTGAGTGAATTAGTAGCAATTGCTAAATAATATAATTATAATACAATTTTTTCAACTATAGCTCGCTGAGACGAGATACCAATCGTCCTCTGGGTCATTTAGAAAGAGTTTTACCATCGATTCGTCAATAGGAAGAGATACGGCAATCAACTTTTTGTACACTGATAAAAGTGATATCAACGACATTACCGTGAATGGTCAAGGAGTATCCGTGTCTTTGAGGAGTCCGAACACGCCAGAAGTCAGAGTGGAACAGAACGATGCACAAAAACAAATCAGATTCGTCTTTGCAAATATGCCAGTAATATCCATTCACTCAATTATCGATTTACCCTGGAAAAAGAAAAAGTGAGTTACTTTTCTTTTCTTTTTCTTTTTCTTTTTCATTTTCTTAGGTTGGACAATACACGTACGAAGTGACCAGAAAAGGCTCCACGTCGCAAGATATGACGGTAACAATATTATCAAAAGCAAGAATTGTTGGAGAAGATCCAATCGCAGTGGAATGCTCAGTGCACGAAGAGGTTGCGTAACCGCCACTTTGGTTTAAACAAAATTAATTTTCTTTTATTTTTTCATTTCATTTATTAATTACAGAAAAATACAAATCCGCCAAAATTCTTAATCACAGCTTACGTGACAAAAGGAGCCAATCCCGTTATCAAAGCGCAAGTTATTTCGAAAATTGATAGACCCAACAATTACAAATCAGTTACTGTCCAGTTATACGATACAGGAAAGAAAGGTAAAAATTAAAAGTGCTCAACTTACTTTTGAATGATAATAACTATAATAACTATAATAATTATAATACCGGTACCAATTTAGGCGACGCTGTGCGTGACGACGGAATCTATTCGGGCCATTTCACTCAAATTAGTGGAAGCGGCCGTTACAGTGTTCAAGCTACGGTTGTGGCTGATATGAAAACTGCTATTTTAGAAACCGGATTCACAACATCGAACGCCATGGAAATTCTTACGCGTAAATAACAATTGGCTAATACATTACTCGATTACTCACTTGTCAATTAAATCTCGTTGACAGTTCAAAGCAACCCGCCAAATGTGACTGAAGTAACAACGGGAGATTTCCAACGTATTGCCGATGCGGGTTCGATCCAAGTCACTCAGAATCTGAATGCAGAAACCACCGATTTATTCCCGCCCAACCGAATCGATGATTTACAACTAGTCAACATATCCGGACAAGTCGTGACTCTTCAATGGTCTGCTCCTGGTGACGACCTGTCAAATGGACAAGGTAAATTTACTGATTAGTTAAATTATTGCTCAAGTAAAACTTCTTTTTTTACTTTTTGCATTTTCACAGCTGTTGAGTACGACCTGAGATACACGATGGATTTTGATTTGCTGAGCTCTCAGTTTTTTGGCCGCCGCTACAATGAGACTTCATTTGCTCCTAAACCATCGGGAGAAACTGAGACGCTCGATGCTCGTTTCATCGGGTTAGGTTCGGGCATCGTTTATTACGTGGCAATTAGGGCGAGAGATAACTCTGGAAAATGGTCTGACGTGTCCAATGTTGTAGAAGTTAAAGGGAATTAATGTTCCAAGTTTTAAGTGATGAATAAAATTCAACTAATTTCTGTTTCTAGTGAGAGAGAAATAATATGTCATTTATTTATTTACTGCACAACACTAAGGCACTGTACATTTGAAATGATAAATAAGTTTCAAATCAGGTCGGAAATACCTGAAAGACAGTTTACAATCGACCAACCAGACCAAACTCCAAGGCCAGTGCAATCAACGTTTTACATGCAAATCGAAATGAAAGTAAGAAACGTGTAACCTTGTTACTGTTGAGTATTTTTATCGCAGCCGCCCACACCCCATGGTTCAAGGCCCCACCGATAAGAAAAAAAAAAAAAAAAAAATACATAAAATTATAAAAACTTTTTATTCTCATTTTTTCTTTTTACAAACAAAAAAAAATTATTCAGCCCTTTGAGTGAGAACATATCCGTATCTCTTTGTAAAAGGAACATAAGTCCTATGCAGCAGTTTTTCCCCATCGACTTCCCGAATTCCCTCAACAGGTGTGTACAATGGAGAGCCTAGCACGGGTGTTTGATGAACTTTTAATGACGCATCGTCCGAAAATGTTTGAACGCTAGCATTTGTGGAATTAAGTATACTCTTTCTTCCCAAAAGTTTTTCAACGATTTGTTGCAAGTCCCGCGTCATCGGTTGATCAAACGCAACCGTCGATTGAACAACTTCTAAGTTTTCCAATGCCTCGACTAACTTATCGACGGGCATCGTAGCTATCAACTTAGTAAGAGCGTTGAGCAGTTTTGCACTCTGCTCGTCGTTAATGAACGACATCTTGCGTTGTTGAGTCGTTACTTCTTTTTTAGTCGTGTACCTTAAATCATCGGGACTTGTACGTTGGTTCAGAAACTCTTGGACCGGTGAAAACTCGAAACGAGGAGCCGATATTGGTGTGTGAAAGTGAAGAGGAAGTGGCAACGGTCTTGGATTTGTAAAATACTGAATGTTGCGAACAACTTTTCGCTCTCCAGGATTTGCGAGGTTAGTCAAACGCGATGCGAGCGACCTCTCGTTTTCGTCGTCTAATGTCGTTCTCGTGCTCAGTGCATCATCATTTCGAGGCATTTGAGCGACGATGTGTTTATCGATGTCTGTATCGGGTAATGTCCCCGTCGAGAGCAACGCAGCAATAGGAAATGACGGTTTACCAACTATTGGCCGTGATTTTAGTCCGGACTGACTGTGAGTGTCATCGACCTCGACCGAGTCCATCCTAAAGCGGGCGTTAGGCACAGGTCCGATAACGTGTTCGGGAAGAAATGTTTTAATTTCTTCGGGTTGCAAATACTCATTCGGAATTCCCGAAAGAGGTGTTTGAGGTAGGGTAAACGAAGAATCTATAGTCGATGGTGCAAAATTCGTGTCGGCGTCGAGTTTGGTGTTTGCGAATCTTTTTGGATGAATGTCGCCGGATGGATGAAACCCGTTGTCGTCAGCTTTGTAATCAATTTCACGCAACTGACCTTCGGGGTCGATGTAAGCGAATTTTCCTGTGACAGTGCCGCGGTCATCGCGAGACTGGATGTGGTACCCATCGCCCGTGTCGTAAGCGAAGTCGTATGCGCCGTTTTCAGCTTGACTCACCATTTGCAGGCGAAAAGGATTGATGGCGAATGCGATGGAAAACAAAGTCGAAAACAATGCGAAGATCTGAAATGAAAAACATTTTTTTCAATTAATACCAGTACTTGTAATATTGTATTACCGTATGATAAATGGCTTTTCCATTATCACTTACCCACAAATTCTTCATGTTGCAAACTCGTTTTGTTGAATTTTCTTTCGACTGATTCGAACTTTCCCTTCGCGTCTTTTATTGTGCTCTTGGCCTGCTTTTCGATAAACTTCCATGAGGGCAACGAGTAAAACACGTCATAATGTATAGCCTTTGGCTCTAAAAGTAAGCTTCATAAAGATCTCTATATTGGCCGTATTACATTTCTTGTCCACCATGCTGAGAGTACTTGAGGTCATCAATCATGTTAGTAACAATGACGTCATAAATTCTTACCAATTATTGGGAAGGTTCAATGAAATTGCATATTTTTAAAACGGTTCAGGTTACAGTAATTAAAAAAAAATTCCAAACGTCTTGAGCAAGTTTACTTTTGATTTATGATCCGATTGTTCTGTTCCTTTGATTTTTATTTTTTTTTAATTAAGACATTCGGTTCAATAGTTTGTTAAGTTGAAATGTTAAATTTAAAAAAATTCGACTGGCCAGTAAATCTATCTTCTTCTGAACAAGTTTTTTTGTTTTTTTTGTTGAATGAATTCGGAAATTCCAATGTTTTCCTTTCACCATCAATTGTAATAACAGGGTTGAAAAAAGTTGCTCAAAGGTAGGTTATCAATTTCCTGTACATGTCTCAACATTACATCCGGGTTGCAATTCTTTCCATATTTTTTTTTCCAAAGGTAATTTTTCATTAATTGTAATTGACTCCCTAAATAACCTTGCACAAACTCAACTGCAATAAAACCTTCGTAAAAATTCGAACTGCAATAATACTTGAACTTTTGAGACAAGGACGTACGATTACAATACAATTATTATCACTCTAACTGCAATTTTCACATTTACGTTAAAAAACTGACACTTCGTCGATATGGGATTGGGAAAAGTATTTAACGGCAATACCACCATCCCCAGCACTCACTGTCAGTTTGTCAGCTCAAAATATAAACGGTAAGAAATCGCACTTTCAATGTCAACTTAAATTCGAAAATTCTCTTCTTTTTTTTTACAGTTGACCATGTCGTTGCCGGATTTTTTCCATGCACTCGGCGGATATGCCCAAGTGGTGGCGTATTCCCCAGTTCTCAACATGTTCGACAACTCCGAAGTCGAACTTCTCAATTCAATCCCAAATTACAATGGTTTTCCCGCTTTCGTGGGTCAATTTCTAGCTCTTGCGTTGGTTGCCCTTGCATCGGTCAAAAAGATCTACGCAACTAACGAAGGGAGAAAAAAAGAAGTGATGAAGACGAAATGGATTTCTTTCTTCGTCTCATTCTAATTATTGATCAACAGCAATGCGCCCGTCTTTTTCTGTGTACTGTAGGACAAGACACAAGGAAGGGAGACCTGCATCCTGATAAAATGCAAATATTACAAATATTTAGGTATAAAAAAAAAATCATGAATGAATTTCGTTTAAATTTTTTTAAAATCGATTTATTCATCAGAAATAGACCGAAAACTGGTGAAGCAATAACGCGAGGATTTGACATTTCTACAAACTGTAAAGATATTTATCCCCTTTGTCCTTTCAGCAAAAAAGAACTGTCAACAACTTTTCTGAACGTACGCGAAACTTTTACAAATTTTAACTAAATCAAAACTAAAAGTTACAATTGGAAAAAAAAATAAATAAATAAAAAAAAAAAAACAATTCTTGGTCTCATTTTTAAATTAAAAGGACATTAAACAAGCTCATAAATCAATTGAGTGCCAACTGAAAAAGTTTTACCGTCTTCTTGCAATTCCAAGTCATTTTTATTTGAAATGTGGAATACGCTTTCCGCCTTTACCACTCGTTGACCACTTTGTTGATTCGCAACCGGGATCTTTCGACAGTCTCCCACCGTGTTTTTGAAGCAAACTATTTTCACTTTACTCGGATCTAAACAAGAAAACAAATGCTTAAGTAAAGAAATCTTAATTAATTAATAAAATCAATTCATTTAACCTCCAAGTTTCCTCTCGAATTTGCACATTCGTTGAATCAAATGTTCCACAGTACTTCCACTGTAAACAGGCACGCGCATTTGGAATAGTCCATTGCACGGATGCGGATTAATCAAGGTAAGCGGTACGTATTTCTCGATGGAGTATACGATAAAAGGAAGACCCGGACAGCATTCTTCCTTAATTTTCTCGTCTGCTTCTGTATCGGACGAGAATCGGATGTTGATGTGTTCCAACTAATAAATTGCAAGTTAAAAATTAAGTTATTACTAATTGAAAGTGTGACAATACAGTGAATACACTTACCTCAAGCGTGCTAAGCAGATAGGTTAAATTTCTCAGCAAAACCGTCCTTTCATCAAAATCCACAAACAAATTCAATGCTGAAATGCCTAATTTTACAACTTTTTCCTGCAAATTAAACAAAACAAATGAATAAATGCCCTTCATATTTAGAAATTAACTTGTTTAACCTTCAAAGTTTGAACAAAAGGCATGACTCGTTTCATGTATTTTTTCAATTCCGTCTTTTTAGAAAGTTCAGTTGAAATTAACTTATTGTCAGGAAGAACATTTTTGGAATTCTAAATTTAAAAAAATTAATCAAGATGATCAATTTACTTTAGACGTTAATTCTTACTTGGTAAAATTCTTTCAAAGTAGTTAAAACACTTGTCTGCCAAGGAGGAAACGTCTTGGCGACCCAAATCGTTGCATGAGTTGGTTTATTTTCTCCGGTTGAGTTAAAGATTTTACCCTTCTTTACTTGACTGAACGCTTTTAGACGAATTCGAAATTCGTGAACTGCATCGACCAAATAACCTGAAGATTTGAGCAGGACCTCATCCGGCTGCTCTACCACTGGCCATGTGGCATGCATTATACTCGTCTTCTGTTTGAAATAATTAAAATCAAAATATTAAATATTAAATATTAAAAATAAAAATAAAAGTGTTCTTACGTTGCCCAACAGATCCCAAATATGTTCACACATGTGAGGGCAAATTGGAGAGAGAATTAACACTTGGGTGCGTATAAAGCGTGTGATAAGCTCATTGTGCATTCCCTCCATGCTCATCTCCCGATATTTGTCCCTCAGAGCCTAAAAATAAATAAACAACACATTGAATTACAAAAAATTCAAGCTAAAATCTTTTTTCATCTTAAAATACTTGATATTCGAAAAATCCAGTTTTCAGTGCTTCTTTGTATAACATTTTTTCGTAATTCTGTTCGGTTTCCAGAATTTTCTTATCCATTTCAGCGTAAAACACTAGATCTTGAAAATTATCAGCTGTTCCACTCCTTTGATTTTGATCTTTGGTTGCAAGCATTTCCCTGACCCATTCCAAAAATGTATAAAGTCTCAAAATTCCAGCATCAGCTGTCGATTCAACAAAATTTGCATCTTCAATCGAATCACCCGAATCTGCCAGGGCTAATCGCATTCCATCGGCGCTAAACTTTTCAATTGCGTCCACAAGAGTAAGGAAATTGCCTGTCGATTTCGACATCTAAGAATGGCAATTACATTAAAAACACACTCATTAAAATAAATAGAAAAATAATTTTACTTTTTCCGAGTTCAATAACAAATGACCATTTGCTCGAACACTTTGTGGCCACTTGTCGCTATCGTCTGCCCACATTGCACAATGATTGTACAAATAATAAGTTAAGTGGTTCGGGACTAGATCTTTCCCCGATGCCCGTAAATCCACCGGGTACCAGAACTCAAATTCATTTCTCATTCGTTCCAATGATGATTTCGGTATGTCAGTTTTTGGATACATCGCGGTATGCTGGAAAAATATATAATCCCAAACTTCCGGCTTCATTTGCTCTGGTCTAAAAAAATTAAAAATTAATTATTTAAAATATATTCCCAAATAACAATAGTAGGTAAGTCATTACGTAATATTCAGTTCATTCGGTCCTGACCCATCAAATGTTCCTCCTTGCAATAAATGCGCTACAGTATAAAACGCCATATAAATCGTAGAGTCGCTTAGGCTTTCAATCAACCATTTTTTGTCCCACGGAAGCTTAGTTCCTAGCCCATAGGTCCTTGAGCAAGCGTGCTCTCGTAGCCAATTTAAAGAAGCTTCAAAATTCTTGCGAACATCATCCGTGAAAGTCTCAAGCTCCTTCAGAGCCGAGAAAACCTTAGCACGCCACTTAGGTTCGCCATAATCCAAGTACCTAAACATCAAAAAATGTAGTTCTATTCAATAAAAACACAACTAAATCATATTAAATTTTACCATTGGTCACACAATGCAACGACGCATTCGTCTCCAGATCTCGATATCACTTGTCTCTCGGGTTCCTTGTAAATGACAGCTTGATCATTTGTAATTAACTTTTGTTGGATAATCTTTTTCACTTCAGACACTTTTTGCCCATCATAATCATCGACCAACATTACTCCATCATAAAATCCCTTCAAATAGACCCTTTCCTTCGCCTCCATTAATTTTTCTTTGTCATTCTGACTTTGAATCTTCAGATCAGCACAAACTTTCTCAGCAGATAAACTGCCAAAACCAGGCACATTGATGATAGGTATCTAGAAAATAAACATCAATTAAAAAAATATACGTATGGTAAATAGAATTAAGAAGTCACCGGATTGAATGGGAGAACCATCTCGTCTTTTAACCCAAATTTTGCACGAAATGCTTCCTTATTTTTCAAATCACGTAGAGCAGCAAAATCATCAGGTGAATCTGAAGGCACTGAAGTAACAATTCCCGTCCCCTTGTCTTCTTTGATTGTAAGCATTGGCAAGGTATACACAACATCGTACGAAGTCAAAGGCGCTGATAACGGAATGCCCATAATGTCCTAAATAATAAAGTGTAAGAATCAATCAATTATTAATAATTGATTCAATAGGAGTAAAGTAAAAAGTGTATATTACTTGTCCGGAAAATTCAGCTACAATTTCAAGATTTTTAGAAACAAATCCTTGATACTCCATATTTCTTGCCGCTCGTTTAGTACTGATGAAAATCTCTCGAGTAACAGTTTCAAACGCAACGTAAGTGATATCTGGATGAACCCAGCAATTGGTTTGCCCGTACATTGTTTCTGGACGGAGTGTAGCAGCAACCAAGAATGCTTGTTTTGGTGAAAGCGCTCTGTGAATTAGAATTTTCGGTAAAAATTGTATTTAAAATAAACAATATGAACACAAATGTTACTCTAGCTTCGCTGGATAAGGTTGTAAAATCTTGATTTTGATGAGTGTGTATTCCTGTGGTCCAACTCCCTCGCCAGTTTGCCTATCGTGATCCATGCACGGTTGGTTGTCTTTTGGAGAAAAAATCGTATATCTTTTGCCAAATTGAACCTTATCCTTCTTTTTCAAATGCAAAAATTGCCACTTTACAAACGAATCGTAAAATGGATTAATATCGGTCGTGATAAAACTACGACGCCAGTCGGTTTTCAGTCCCATAGCTTGCAAATGCGCTTTGGCGAGTGGTGGAAAAACAGTCAGCCAGTGCTGGGGATCAGCAAACTTTTCTATCTGTTCATCCGAAAACCCCAAAGAGGACATAATTTGCCACTGGTATTTCGTATTTCCAGTTTTGGCTAAAGCTTTGCTCTAAAAGAAAAAAAAATTAGTTAAAATAATTAAGTAAAAGTAAAACTATTTTAAATACTTTTTTCCCTTTGGCCTTGTCTTTTCCCAGTTCCAGATCCGAACTACTGTAGTCAACTTGGGGTTCGTTAGAGATGTCATCATCTGGGAATACTGGCGGGTTTCCGTATACTTCCAATTCGCGCTTTAATTTGTCAGCAGCCGCTTTAATTGGCATGCCCGTACAGTGAAATCCAAATGGAAATAAACATCTCTTTCCCTTAAGTCTGTGATAACCAACAGCAAACTGAAAAAACAATTAAAAGCAAATTAAATACCGGTACTACGCAAAAAAAAAAAAATTGCATCAGAACTTACTTCACATTTTGATATGGTAAAAGTATGACCGAGATGTAATGTGCCATTCATATAAGGATAAGGAAACGTTGCGAAAAACTTCCCTTTTCTGGAAAAAAATTAAAAAATAGAATGGAACAGAACAAGATGGTAAAATTGAAAAGCCGGTTTTCTTACAATGCCTCATTTTTCGATGTAGGAGCATCAACTTCGAAAATCCTTTCTTTCAGCCATCTGTCCTGAACAGATTTTTCAATATCTTTCAATACTTTCACCTTGAAAGTCCCTTTCCGCTCCATACTGAATTTCAGAAGTATATTCCAACCACGATATTATGGTCTACGTGGAGCAAGCGTGCTTCCTAGATGGCGCGAATTTTAATTCAAGAGTATGGTAGTCCTGAGACACCACCTGGAAATTTTGTGGACTTGAGAATTTTAAATTTTTTGATCCTGACACTGCATGTCAAATAGGAAATTGGATATACCAAAAATTCTGTTCCGAAGCTCAGTTTGTATGTAGTTTTATCATTTGTAGTTTCAATAAATTTTTGTCTTTAATTATGTCATACAAAAAAGTTCAAATTGGCTATGGCACGCAACGGCCATTGTCTTCTGCCACTAGGCGAATACAGGCGATGAATATCGTGCTGGATAAATGTGTAAATAAAAGCGATTTGTGATTGGATGATTTCAAATTTTGAATAAAATTGAATTTAAATCAAGCAAGAGATGAATCATGCTTAATTAATTGCATCCAGGTTTATTTTTAATTTAATTACGCCTAAATTTAATCAATCGAGTCTCAAAAGACAAAAGTGCAAATCATCAGTAGAGGTACGGATGTACTTCCATAGATACAGATGTCCTACCATAATCTAATAAAGAAAATCACAAAGCTGATAAAAAATCAAATATATTCAAACATAAAATCTCAAACCGGTTTAATAAAATTATTAAATAGTTAAATATTATCGGCCACAATATTTTCCGTCATTATCGCCATCATAAAATCTTGCATGTGATTGGCTTCCGTGATGTCACTGCTTCGTATTTAACCAACGGCACTCTTCATTTCATTCTAGCTCGGTCTTGTACTTCGCATTGGTATCACCCCCGTGATTGCTTCATATCCGCCATTTTGTTGAGGTGTCGGCATTTACAGGCAAAACTAACCAGCTGTACTTTTTCTTCCAAATTGTCTTGATATTCACAAACAACAACTACATCAACCATGAGTTTCACAGCGGAGGAACTAGCACCCGTTTACACTCCATTTTTTGGAGCAATTGGCGCTTCGGCGGCAATGGTCTTTAGTGGTGAGTTTCCTCTTTAAAAAAATGACTCAATCCCCATATTGGAGGCGTGTTTTCTCATTCCAAACGCCTTTTAAATCTTTGTAATTGATGTTTTAGTTTGAAAAATGCTTGGAAAGTAATTAATTGTTACATAATAAGGGTTACCAAACACAAATCTAACATGAAAAACAGGTTTAGAGTGGTTTAATTGGTTCTCGATAAATATCTAGCTTGCCTGCAGTACAAGCCTAAATTTGAGAATTTTGTACTCGTGTTAAAATCCGAAACTGATACGCTATTTGCTTAAAATTTTAATTAAAAAATGCTAAAATTTCTTCTTTTTTTCTCCCCCCCCCCAATAGCCTTGGGAGCGGCGTATGGCACAGCGAAATCAGGAACTGGAATTGCCGCGATGGCGGTGATGAGACCCGAACTCATTATGAAATCCATCATTCCAGTCGTCATGGCTGGTATCATTGCAATTTATGGCCTAGTAGTTGCTGTAGTAATAGCAGGACAAATTAGACCACCACCAGAATACGTACTTTTCAAGTAAGTCAATGCCACACCGGTCGCACTCGAAAATGATATCTAATCAAACTCATGACAGAAATTACAAAACAATCTGTTTTAAGAAACGAATGTTTAAAACATTTATCTCATCAACTCGTGATTCTATTCATAAAAAAAAACTGATAAAACTTGTTTATCAATTTTTTTTTAAATGCCTCATGACTTGACTTCCCGCTGCGTTCTTTCCGGTGTGATCATGTTCCTCGAAGTGCATATTGAAATAATTTGTTTCTCTTTTTCTTATCAGGGCGTTCCTTCATCTTGGAGCCGGCTTAAGCGTTGGTTTGAGTGGATTAGCAGCAGGTTTTGCTATTGGAATCGTCGGAGATGCAGGTGTTCGAGGCACTGCTCAACAACCGCGTTTATTCGTCGGCATGATTTTGATCCTCATCTTCGCCGAAGTATTGGGACTTTACGGTCTCATCGTCGCTCTGATTTTAGCGACAAGAGAAGCTAAATAAAAAAAATAGTCAGTTGCTTATATCTTCGTCCTCATTTGATGTATAAATTTTGTCTGAAGTACATTTACCTGTCTCAAACGAATATTTAAAAATGTGCTTCTGGGAGACAATGACAAATCCATTTTCTTTTCTTTCGTTTTCAAAGTAGGACTAATGTAATAATTCAATTAGGTAAAAAACTTGTTTGCTTTCTTTACATTTTTAGGTTTAAATAATTGTGCATGCTGTATATTTTCATGCTTTTTTTTCTCTCCCAACATTGTAAATTTATTTGTCCATTGTTGTTGTCAAAGGACAGATTTGTTACATTAAACAAAATAATTGAAAAATCTTAAAAAATTGTGGTAATTACGAAAGATATAAATATATATATTAAATTTATCTTTGCACATTTTAGATAACCTAGATATGCGTTAAATGTTGATGTTTTAGAAACTTAGTGAGAAACTGTATTGTTTTGTCTTATGTCGGATCTTTTTATGAATGACATTCCTGAAAAACAAACATTTAAAAAAAAAAAAAAGATTAATTTTGTTAAATTTTGAAATAATTGTGTGTATGTATCTTCGATCAAAAACACGTGGAATATACTCAGCACATTGTATTAAGTAAGTAAATTGAATTAGAAATAGCCAGTGTAAATAACGACAGATCTTGAGATTAAATGAATAAAAAATTTATTCCATCGGCAAAGAATAAAAAAAAAACAAACTTAATTTAACACCTCACTAATGTTTCTCAAGTGCCAGAGTTAACAACTCGTTCATTCTTGGTAGGATAGTTCGAGGGTCTTCAATTAATCCTGCAGTTACCATGGCGTTATCAAACACCTAAATAAAAATAAAACAAATATTAAACTCTCATTTCATTATTTTCGTCATCACAATACAACAGGATTCAACTCATTTTTGTTTCCTTAAACTTGAATTTCAAATAACTGTAACGGTAGACTTAACAACAAATATTTCAAATATTTAAAACGGAATATTAAATACACCGATATCCCGTTATTGAAATTTTCATTTCTCATTTAACCGATTAATGCTTACCTGTTCTGCAATCAGCTCGGCCAATTTTGGATTGACAGTTTTTAAATTACTAAGTTTCATCATTATGGGATGGCTGAAAATATGCAAAGTATTTTTTTTTAATTACCTAATTTTTTTTTCTTCTTCTTAATAACACATTTATTTTTAGATATCACAAAGCCAGAATCATAAAACGAAATGTGATTGCTCGTTTTGAAATCAATACTCGTAACAGATAATCTCGATGTATGTAGGAAAATTTCATGAATCAGTAAATCTCCCACTACAACATGATGGTAGCAAAAATAATAATAAATTTTTTTTCTTAATTTTAAAATTACAAGTCACATAATGGTTTTATAATTTCCTTTACACAGGAGGATGTTAGATACAATAGACTGTTGTGAAACTATATTATTCAAAATCGAGGTCACCACTACTGAGGTGTTTGCATATTTTTTTTTTTTTGCTATTCCCTGTCTTCACCCAATTTTATATAAATATCAATCAGAATTGTATGTTACTTGCTGATTATGAAATTCACAGCAAAGTAATTAAGTTTATGTGTTCCCATATTATTCAGTAACAGAGATGTTTATTGTTGTCATTATTGAAAATGGATTTTCGTGCCAGAATGAAAAATAAAGCTATAAAAATATTATATTGATCAAACTGGTTGAGAGCAGTACAATCTTCATCTGTTCAGGATGAAGAATCTATAAAACTACTTCCTTTTAACCCCCACAAAAGACATAAGTGTTGTTTACAAAGTATTATATTTCACTTATTTACGTGTTTATCTTACATTAAAATAAATAATTTTAAAGTTAATAAATATGATAATTAAATTATTTTGTGGCACAGTATTAAAATAAATAATATTAAAAAAAAAAGGAAAAAAAAAGAAAAAAAAAGGAGTTTTGTGATGAGTAAAAATGAACTTTCTATGGAATAGACGAAAATTTTTGAATTAATGTTTCGTCTTATGGTTTTGTCATATCCATTCCACATTTTCATTGCTTCGGTATCATGTTTTTCAAGCGTCCGTATCAGGTTTTCGTGAAAACCGTGTCGAGTTTTCGAATTACCCTTCCCTTCCTTTTCGTCTACCCATGTTTGAATCAAAAAGATGTTCGAATAAAAAACATGATTCCAAAAACATCTTTTCTTTCAAATAAAAAATCAATTCCTGAAACAATTGTCTTTGGTTTAATTAATTAATTTAATTGCAATTATTTCAATTAATTATTCGCATGAATTAATTTAACGCCACACCTTCCAAGTTCCAAGGTAATTGCGCGGTTTTTCTTGCCCCGACTTTTCTAACTAGTTTGAAATGTTTTGAAATGTCTTATGATAATTTTGTTTAGCAGACGCGCATCAGACTAATTCACTAGCGACAACTAGTGAGCAAATTGTATACTTAAATATTCAAAATTTCAAATATTTAAGTTTTTGATTTACCGATATCGATATTTAGTTTTTCAAAGACAAAATATAGATTTGTCAGTTCACTTGGTTCCCGGAAAAGTGGAAGTAAATTTCCCATCAAGGACTACAATTATTTCCACGCATGAAACCACGATGAAACTATCGTTTGTCAAGTGACGAGATACACTTGCCTTGCTCAACTAATTAGATAAAAAGTTCAATTTGATTACCTTGCATTTATTTCCAATATAGGTTCGAGAATTTTATATCTTTGGTCATCTGGCATGGATTGAAATTGAGTCCGAATAAAATGACGAGCCGCACCCATTTCTTCTACAGTTACCACACATGGATGAGTTGACAGTCGTTTAGTTGTCTATTTCAAATTGAATGAAAATAAAATTAATACTTCATCACAGAAAAGAAGAAAAAGATAAAAGGAAAAAAAAACCTAATATAAAATAAGTACGTTTTCCCTTGTCACAAACAAGATCAAAGTTAAAACCAATTAAATAGTCAAATGAAATTGTGCTATTACCGTAGATACTCGCGTATTTTATTTTTTATTATTTTATTTTTTAAAACTTAAAACGACTATTGATCTGCGTATAAATCGAACCAAATAAAATAAAAAAAATAAAATGAAAGATTTGATCCAAAAATCCTCGACTTATACGCGAGTATAAACGGTACTTTTCTGAACAGCCGGTAGACGACACCATTAGTACCGAGAGCCAAATCGCTCTCCCTACAAATTTAAAGTAAGTCTTTTTCGTCTATTAGGAGCCATAAAATTGAAGCAAAGTATTTCTTTTTAACAACCAAAATAAATCTAACAAAATTGACTGTAGTCAGCCCACTTTCAAATCATAATAAAAAGAACATTACAACTCGACTAAACATTCAGGAATTCCATAATATTCAACACTCCCAAGTCCCAACAAGCCTTTTCTTCTTATTTTTTTACCTTTACTGTATGAACTTTAATTCCAAGAATATTTTTAAACCAATCTAACAACGATTTTACATCTTCGCTATTTAAGCCATCCGTTGATTCTGAAACAAGATAAAATAATTTAATTATTTTACCAGAAATTTCAATAAAAATAATATATAAAAACCATTTTTATTATCCAAGCTATCTTCCTTGTCTTGTCTCATTTCCTTCTCCACTGACATCAGCAATTTTTTATCGAACTCGCGCAAATGCAACAACATCAGTTCATCATACGGTTCATAACAAAACAACACTTCAACATGTTTTTCTTTGAGTGCTTCGAAATACGGCGATGTTTCTGCCAAATGGCGACTAAATAAAAAATATTTATTAAATATAAATATTCAAGCAATTTTATTAAATAAACTTTCATAATATTTAATTTTTTTGAACTGCATTGACGGCATATGCTGGGAGTTTCTTTCTCCATACTCTTATTACGGTGATTCATTTAGAATGCACACTTTTTCCCAACTTATTACGCCGCATTTGCATATTCAATCAACATTAGAGTACAGGCAAAGTGCATTGTGGGGGATTTACGAGGGATGGAGGGAAGACAATCTATTGTGTTGCCAAGATGAATTAAACTGGCACACAATGGGATTGAGGGGGAGAGAAAAAGCCAGAAGGGAGAAACCCTAGGATAAAATGCAGTCAGTGAATTTGTCACTATAAAATGGAGGTTCAAAATTTGAATTGTAAAATCATATGAGTTTATTGAAAACACTAAGCGTCTTGAGTCTCTCACCTCGGAGCTGCCAAATAGTAAATGGAACTTTGCCCATTCTTCATTCTGCTGATGTATTCAGGCAAACTCACTTTCTCGCCGCTTTGTTTTGTTGACGATTCGAACCGAATTAATTTCGCCATTTCTTCCTAACCAAAAAATAAATAAATAAATAAATAAATAAATAAATAAATAAATAAATAAATAATAAAAAATCCAAAAGCAAGAATTAAAAGTTTTTTTTAAAAAAAAAAAAAAGAAAAAAAGAAAAAAAAAAAAGAATATCAGTTTAAGGTATTTTAAGTTTTACAATTTTAAAAAATTAAAAAAAAAAAAAAATTCAACAAAGTAGTGTTGCAAATTGGATAAGAAAAATCCATTTGGCAAATTGCCTCTTTGCGATTTTTTTTCTTTTCACTAACAACAATCCACATTAAGAAGCTGACAAGAAGTTCAAATTGAAGTCTCCTGTAGGTTAAGCCCCCCATTTAACCTCTAATGAAAACTGTGTAACAATCTTTACGGAAAAAAAAAAAATTAAACCAATTTAGTAATAACTTGAATTTTAGTTTCATTACTATCTTATTTAATACCTTTTCTAATTGATTATTGCCCAACACAATTCCTTCCTTGAGAAAAAGTCCGTAATCCTTGTAAAACTTGTCGTACGTTTCTGGATCTTTTCTCGCTTGATCATTTAAATAGCGTAGAAGTCTATTAGTCAAAACGGTTCGTAATTTCCTGAAATAAAACAAACAAATTGCACCTTTAAGTATTAAATAAAAGAAAAGTCGTATTTTACTCAATTTTACGATAGCAAATGGCCAGCATAAGGTTAAAGTCAGTAAGTCTTTCGAAATTATTCTATTTTTATTCGTAAGATTGTTTTCCATGCAAACAAACTTGGCCCAAGGGAAAAATTAATTTTCTTAGGAAGTCGCACGCAACAAATACACATCGTGCACTGAATTCAACGCTTGTAGGTCCGTTATCGCGAGTCTCAATCCGGAGAAGAGAGAAAAAAAAGAGGAAGACAACCTCTAACCTCCAAAACTGACAACAACACAAAGAAAAGTACCGTAGTCATGACAACAACTGTCACCACAAATGCCTTTAGTATGGCCAAAGAAAGCTATTCCCTGTTTAAAACTGTTGACAGAGCGAAAAAGTTAGCACGTCAATAAAAAAAAAAGGAAAAAAAAGAGAAAAGTAAAACGATTGTAAAATCTAGAGTTACAAGCAATCTTATTTGAATATTTGCCTATTTTGATTGCAATGAATGAATGAATGAATGAATAATATAAACAAAAACCACATTTATTTATGTAATATTTGAGATTTCAATGGATCGAGGTTTCTTAATGGTATTGTCAAACTGCGTGTTGTTTGTAGCTGACAATTTCCAAGTGAAGAAAGAATAAGATTAAAGCAATGAAACGAAAAGAAAAGGAAAAAGATTTTATTTTCGAGTGTTTTCTTGCTAGAACCATCAACGATAATGTTCTGCACTCACCTGATGAGGGCACTGTCTTGAAGTAATTCGCGGCTCAAGTTAAGTGGAATGTCTTCACTATCAACAACTCCTAAGACACGAAAACAAGTTTTAGCAAGGCGCAATAAACCTCAAATCTCGAATAAAATATGCAATAAAAATAAATTAAACTGAAAAACACAAACCTTTAGCAAATCTCAACCATTTAGGCAGCACATTTTCCACTTTGTTCTTGATGAGCACTTTTTTGCAGTACAGCGACACTCCGCCTTCGGTCTCCCTGTTCATTTCAAAAAGACCAGGTTTTCCTTCCGGTATGTACAGTATGCACCGTATATTAAGCGGTGCATCCGTTTTATAATGTAAAGAGTATCTCGGTTGATCATAGGCATTGCTTACAAATCGATAAAAATCTGTATGCATTTCTTTGCTCACATCTTTCGGATCCATTAGCCACAAAGCCTAAAAACAAAAAAGTAATTTAAAGTAAAACATTTATTTTTTTATTTTTTTACGTCTAACAGCTGATAATAATAAAAAGTTAAAAATATTAAGTAAGGGGAAGAAAAAAATACAGTAGTGGCCTCAATTCTTATCTTGAGATTACACAGTACAGTACTTCAGTTTCTGCCACTGACCTGAGCCATTTTCCAAATGCAATTACAAAATATTATTCTTCATTTGTTACATAAACATCCACAAAATAACATGTTAATTTAATATCGTTACGCCTCCAGAGAATTAAAGATTTTGTTGCTCAATTTTCCTAGTCGTGGCTTTTGTATATTTAATAAGTAATTAAAATTGTTATTAAAAATTACAAATATTCACAATTAGTTGTTAAAAAAATTATTTTTTTCTTGTTATTATAACAATTCTAAAAAAAATCAAAAAAAAAATATTACTCCTCTTTTAGAGCTCAGTTAAATTATAGTAACATGCGACATCTAGTGTCAGCTTTTGCAAATTCCAAAACTTAATCAATAGAAAAGCTATCAAACACACACACACCCGCAATCGGAAAACAGGACAAATAAAAAACCAAGAATGTTGACACCCGAAAAAGAAGCAATAAGCAATTCATTGCTTACTAACCTGTAACACATTCGCTTGTTTTCCATTCAAGAAGATTGGACTCCCCACGAAATTGCTGTATTTTTTAATAACATCTTTTAAAATGAGAATAAAAAAAAATTATTATTAATCAAATAAAACAGCTTAAAAATTGCACCGAATACCTTTAATTGCATCTTCATCACAGAAATTCTGACAATCATTTTTCAAATGCAACACGATTTTAGTTCCTGGTTTTACATGTTCAGCTTCACGTATTTCGTAACTCCCATCCCTTCATGGCCGCCCAATAAAAAAAAGAAGAAGAAAAAAAATCTATTTTATACACAAAACATTAAATAAACCCAAAATGACTTTTTCTTACCCGTCAGAAGCCCAACAATATCCTTTACTTCCTGGTTCATAGGATTTAGTGAACACTTCCACTTTATTTGCTACCATAAAAGCGGAGTAAAATCCAACTCCAAACTGTCCGATGATGTTACAATCCTGACCTGATTGGTTCTCTTGCAATTGTTTCAAAAACTCCTGTAAAAAGAAGACGAAGAAAAAAAAATTAAACAAAAAAAAAAAAAAAAAAAAAAAAAAAAAAAACAAAAAAAAAAAAAAAAACTACAACTCTTTTTATCCCTTAAATCCCATATTAAAAGAATAAAAAAGCCACAACACTTTTTGTCCAATTAAAAAAAATATAAAAAAATAAAAAAATAAAAAATTGAAATATAAAAGTCAAGTGAATATGAATAAAAAAAAGTAAGAAGCAAAGGCTCTTTCTCTCGTATGTTTGTTTTGTTTCTCTTTAAAGTCAATTTATTTAATTGCAAGCAACAACAAAGTGAGAAAATTTAATTTAGTCAAATGTTACTTGTTTAAATCAAGTTGCAACTCAACCTTAAGTTGCTCGCGACCAATGAGAGGACAGGATGCTTAATATTGGTCCACTCTTGCCATTTTTATCCGAAAAGATACAGTATGTATATACGTAAGGTGAAAAATTTCATTAAGTGCTTTTCGCGAGATTGTTATGGACCGACTTAATTCCTTATGCAGATTGCACCAGCACTCGGCCTCCATGCATCCAACTACAGCTCACTGCCCACAATTTATTGTGCCTTTACTCCAGCTTTACGAGATCATCTTTCAAATGAGATGAACAAAAACATCTGACCTAAAGGAATGCCAGCTCATTTACCAAAAGCCTTTTAACTTTATTCCCCCCCCCCCCCTTTTTTATTTTATTTTTTATTTTATATATTATATTAAATTATATTTTATTTTATTTATTTTCTCTTTAACAGCAATGCGAAAACGAAGGTAATAAATTGTCACATTTGATAAAAACAACATCAGATACAAGATGGCATCCAAAGTTGCACTCGAGAAGAAAATAGAGAAGTTAGTGTAGTCCCAGGTGAAAGGCGCCAAGTAATGCACCTTAAGATAAGGCCTAGGGGTGTAATGTGACTTTGGACCGTCATTATTCTTAATCCTCAAAGGGAGCCGTAAAAGGAGATCATTATCCAGAATACATTACATTACATTACATTACATTACATTACATTGCATTAAACACGAAAAAACAAGTAAATAAATAAGTGCAATGAACATTTCCGCGCCAAATTTATGAAAAATGTCACGAAAATTAACTAGGGAACAAAACTTTGCTTGCAAATCACAAATTCTCAAATTAGTCTTTTTCAACCCCTCCCGCCTTCTTTCTGCTGCAGTGGAAACTAATATATTAAAAAGATAAAATCTGTACACAACATGAGATTAAAATTTCATTTCTCATAGCAGAAGCAGAAGGGAAGGGAGTCAGACAGCTTATCAATCTGTGCGATTCACATTTTAAAAATTCAAGCACATTTTATAGGCGAAGCTAGCTTTTCTATTGGATGAGCTTCACTGTAGTGCCTCGATTAGCAGCCGCGGCGTGAAAACATTTTAAATTTCAGAAAATACTTAAAGGGTTTACGACATCAGATATTATATCGCTGAGCCATCCCTTAAAATGGCCTAAATGTTTTTTTATTCTTTTTTTCAAGTTTTCGGAACATCTTTAAAAAAATTATTCTCTTATTTGAGCTATTACAGCTTATTTGAGCTTGACGAATTGTTGGCCGCTGCTGGCAGGGCGCTGTTTCCGACATTACAGTTGGTATTCCCCATGTTAAATACATTAAATAGGGTTTATTTCACAACTGGTAACAATCGCGCAAATTCTCGATTTGGTCTCGCTTTTATTTTACTTTTTCATATTGTCGTCTGCTCTTTTTCACAACTTCAACATTGGGTTTTAACCCGAAAATATTTTTCAAAAATTCTCTGAAAAATTATTTAAGAGTTTAAGACAATGCTTGATGCAATGGACCAATCAAAAAGTGATGTCGCAAACCCTTTAAAAATTGTAATAATCTGAAATTTTGGTAAAATAATTAAAATTGTAGTGGTAAATAAAGTTAAGCTGCCATCTTTAATTATAAAGATAGTTGTTCCCATGGCTCGCTCTTGGATTGAAATCTCTCCTCAGGTACAAACTTAAGTATAATCCAATCAGTTAAGAAAGTGTTTACACGTGCAATTTTTCAATACAAAGCTGGGCAGAAAAGATCCAGCCATAATTACATTAAATCATGCAATTAAACCAAGTAGATAATTCACTTGAGAGAAGTTTGTTAAGAAAAGGTCGTACAGCCAACTGACATCTTACACCTTTCACCTTCAATGATCGTATAAAACTTCTGACTGAAGTGGACATGCATTTTATGGCCACGAGGATAATTTGAACACTCTTACTTTTACCATTCCCAAGTGGCATAAACAACAACTTATTGCAACTTTCAAAACTTTTAATTCTTAAAGCCAAGATTTTTTTTTTTTTTTCTTTCTTAAAAAACAATGGCAGAAATAAAATTAAATCCATTGCAACAAAACCATTATTCTTTTTTGAAAAAAACAAAAATGAAAATAAAAATATATTCTCTTAACTCACAAAAAATCCAAGTAAAACTATAAAAAAAAGAAAAAAGAAGCCAATTTGATAATCTTTGCACTGGGTTTTGGCTTCCACAAGGGGCAAGAAAATCGATTTTAACAAATGGTGTTCAGACAGACCATTACCTTCTAACCCAGTGTATGTTTTCTGCACTAGTGCTGGCAAGATAAAAATTCTTTTGGAGCCACAATAATTCCCTCAACACTTGAAACCAACCCCGATTCCTTCTTTGCAATCACTTAATAAAAGAATAATAATAATAATAATAATAATAATAATAATAATAATAATAACAACACAAAACCCATTCAAGTATAATTCAAAAATAAAATCAGTGATGAAATCCTAGTGCATAAAAAGCACATAGAAAACTTTTATTCTCGTTCTGTACTATCGATTTCTATTCAGCAGCACATTGCACATAGAAATAATCGAAATATTAACGAATCATTTTATTATCACGATACTCAGTAGTACCACAACCACAACCTTCAAAAATCCGTCATGTCACGTTGATTTATGGCGATTTGCTACCATATATATAAAGCAAAGTCAGAGCAGTCCCTATCATTGCATCATCTCTGAGCAGTATAACCAGTTAGCAAAAATGCAAATATATCATTTCATCATTTCAGTTTTTCTCTTATTTAAATTAGTAGTATCGCATGATGTCGCGTTTGAGAAACGGACCAAGTTCCAAGACCGTGACTACTTGTTTATATACAACTCCTATTCCTACCAAGAAGCCGTAGCATATTGTTCAAGCCGAAACATGGCGTTATTAAGCATTCAAAGTCCGGAAGAAGAAAAATTCATCGCTAATCAATTGGCATGGGCGAGCTTTGGCATGGCCATTCTGCGTGGTGAGTGCTTGTTTTGGTTATGGTTTATGATATCGATTGGCGAAATGCGGCCACAGTCCACAGACAGGCGTGACCAAAAGATGGCTCAAATAAACCGTTCTTTGTTTTTCTTTTAAATAGTAACTGACGTAAACCAGTCTTGGTGGATGAATTTGGAAAAATGTAACGATGAGACAGACGGGAATTCGGCAATCAAAAAAACCAAGTGTTTTAAAACCTGGTGCAAATCAAAATCGGAGTTGGAACACGAGTCTGAACCGAATCGTTGTGTAGCGTTCAAAAGCTATCCGTACGATTGCGCGGATACTGTCGTATGTTCCCAGTCAAACAACTTCATTTGCGAAGAACCCCAAGAGCCAAGTGTTGCTACAGAACGACTAAAATTACGCAAACGAAATGCAGAAACGGAAAAAATGAGAAACGAAGGAAAGTCTAAGGAACTCCAAATGAAGGAACAGGAAAATAAAACGAGTGAAAAGGATGAAACAATTGAAAAGAATGATGAAATGGATGAAACAAGTGAAAAGAATGATAAAATGGATGAAACAAGTGAAAAAAATAATGAAATGGATGAAACAAGTGAAAAGAATGATGAAATGGATGAAACAAGTGAAAAGAATGATGAAATGGATGAAACAAGTGAAAAGAATGATGAAATGGATGAAACAAGTGAAAAGAATGATGAAATGGATGAAACAAGTAAAAAGTATGATTTAATCAATGCAAAGTGCGAAGAGTGTACAACTCTTGTTTGAAACATTAACAAGATCACTGAAAGAAGTTTTCGATTCGTGCCTTTAATTTACGCTCACATAACCTCCACAATTGTATAAGAATAACTATCGTATTAAAAACAAATATTTAAATTTCTTTCTTTTTTTTGTCTTTAGCTTGTGGGATATTCTGTCTAGATACCATTTTTGAGTCAAAAAATAATATTATGAGAATAAAAAAATCCTTAGCGACGGTACCAGAATGAAATACAATAATTTTCCATTTTTTAACAAAAAACAACATAAAACTAAATTTTTTGTGCATAAACAAAATGACATTAATTAATAATTAACTAACTCTTAGAATTTTTTCGGTTGAAACATTGCTTTCAATTTGATTACAAATTGCTCTAAAGTTAATTACTTGCCAGGTAAAATCAAATAATCGTCCATCCATTTAATCAATCACGCTAATGGCGAGCCTTAAAATTGACATTTGCACACTATCATTTTAAGTGATTAATAATAATAACAACCACAAAGTCAACTTTCTTCAACCATTTTCACTCTTCCCATTATTGATGAACGACACAAGATGTACGAAACCAGAATACGAGTGCAACTAATGAATGAGTCAGTCAGATGTTCAGATACCATGACTCCAAAGAGCAAAAGCAGAATGACTGTCCAGAATATTAGATCATGCAGGCACCAATTCTTAATAGGTCACCCACTAAGTATTTGACTATTGACCAGGCTGAATACTGCTAAACTTGTGTGTCCATCAGCATTATAAGCCGCTTGTTTCAAAGTTTCGGTTACCCTCAAATTAAAACAATGTAATTACTCATCCTTGAGTTTGAATAAATAAATAAATAAATAAATAAATAAACAATAACTTTTTACATTTATTTTTCTTTTTCTGACTTTAAAATTGCGTATACGTTGCAAAATCATATCAGATTCGCGAGGCAAAATGATTCCACTTGCTGTTTTTGTGCGGAAAGGCCGCGAATTGCGTGTGGATTTCAAATAGGAAATATTTTCTATTTTTCTTTGCGATTTATTTCCGCAGTCAATCAGAAACCACCAGCTAGCTACACTCGTTCTCTTAAGAACTGTCAACATAAACCCACAAGATTATTGATTGAAAAAAACAACAACTAAAATTGTAAAAATGTCGTCTATAAATGAACAAATTTACAGAAACAAAAATGATTTTTATTCACAAATATCTCTAAGCTTATTGGATAAATTCCAACTTTTTTTAAAAAAAGTATAAAAAAACCCAGCCCAACTTAGTGTGAGCAAGAACAAAACAATTCAGACGCTGGTTGATAGATGCGTTTTCATTTTAAATGAAGGAGCGGGACAATTTTGCATTCACGATGCTTCTTGCAAAGTAGATAGATGCTCTTATTGCCTTGGCAGAAGGATTGAGTTTGTTTGCCAGTAGCAGCCTGATGAATAAATCAATGTCCATGTTCAAATTATTGTACAAACAAAGTGAATGACTGACAACTAGAGAGTAATGAGTAAACTGATATTAAAATATTGATCTGTTGTGTTAACAGCCCTACATCGTATGAGATTTTACCTATTTAGCATAATGGTTAGTTCACATTAAATGTAACGTAACTTAAGGAAAGTAACGTATGGTTTTGTTCACACTAGGCGGGTTCGAAAATGATTTTGCACTGAACAACTAGTGCAACTGATCGTGTAAAATGTCAATTGCACGACTGATTTCTCGAGTTAAAAAGTTGCGTATGCATTTACACTGGAATTTACACTGGAATTTACACAGGAGTTTACACACAATTCACACAAACATGGCTGCCATAATAAATAAACAAGCTGTACTTGAGCAATAGAGCAAATGTTTCTCAGCAAGCACATCATTCTTGCCTGCTTTCCTTTTACAACAAAAGTAACATTAGATAGTAACTATGTGCATCAGAATTGTTGCGAGGATTGAAGATGGCGGCAAATAAAACATTTTGCACGCCAATTTTCATTGCACGTGCATTTTTGCACAATAAAATGGCCGTTTCCGTTTAACTTGGTTGAACGGCATTTACACGAATTAATTCGTAAACAACGTGCAAATTGATATTTAAACGAGTGTAAACGTGATTACACTTGTTTAAATGAATTTTCAAACCCGCCTATAGTAGGCAGGTTCGAAAATAATTTTGCACTGAACGACCAGTGCAACTGATACTAAGCGGGTTCGAAAAGTCATTTAAACGAGTGTAACCACATTTACATTCGTTTAAATTTTAATTTGCACGTTGTTTACACGAATTAATTCGTGTAAACGTCGTTCAACAGTCTTAAACGGAAACGACCTATTTTCGTCGTGCAAACGCACGTGCAACAGAATTTGACGTTTAAAGTGTTGTATTTGCCGCCATCTTGAATCCTCGCTTCGAATGTAACAATGTGCATGATTATCAAAATTGTTACTATTGTTACTATTTGTTACTAATTGTTACTATCTAATGTTACTTTTTTTGTAAAAAAAAAGCAGGCAAGATGATGTGCTTGCTGAAAAACAATTGCTTCGTACAGCTTGTTTGTTTATTACGGCAGCCATATTTGTGTGAATTATGTGTAAATTCCAGTGTAAATTCCAGTGTAAATGCATATGCAACATTTTAACTCGAAAAGTCAGTCGTGCAACTTGACATTTACACTATCAGTTGCACTGGTCGTTCAGTGCAAAATCATTTTCGAACCCGCCTAGTGTAAATGTCAAGTTGCACGACTGACTTTTCGAGTTAAAATGTTGCATATGCATTTACACTGGAATTTACACATAATTCACACAAACATGGTGCCGTAATAAATATAAACAAGCTGTACTTGAGCAAGGAAGCAGATTTTTCTTAGCAAGCACATCATTCTTGCTGTTTTCCTTTTACAACAAAAGTAATATTAGATAGTAACAATTCTGAGAATCATGCACGTTGTTACTACTTACATTTGAAGCAAAGATTCAAGATGGCGGCAAATAGAACTCTTTAAACGTCAAATTCCGTTGCACGTGCATTTGCACGACGAAATTGGGCCGTTTCCGTTTAATACGGTTGAACGACGTTTGCACGAATTAATTCGTGTAAACAACGTGCAAATTAAAATTTAGGCCAAGGCTATTTCCCCGAACGTTCGGGGAAATAGCCGGTGTATATTGGCTGGCTATTTCCCCGATCAATCGGAAAAACTCTAAAAACCGGTACACGTGCAGTGTTCATTTTGTTGGTGTGCCATACTCGTCGTTCAAACACAGATTATAATCTGTGGTTCAAATTTATAACAGATCAAATTGAAGAAAGAAAGGGTTTTGGTTTAATGCAAAGGGAAAATATTTTATTGTGATTTATATCAAATTCGGATGATGTCCAAATTGGATTTATTTACATGCCATGACAAGAATTTTTATCATCGGAATTTGCAGATGATGGAAACCAACCAAAACACTCAAAATCTAAATTTTTTGATCGAGTTTATTGCTACTGGTTGATTAATTGATATGTAAAAAACCTGCCTGTGCGTTTATCGGTCATAACTAAAACAGTAACTAATACAACTTTTTAATTATTATTTTTTTGACTTTTTTCATTTTTTTTCAAGTGTAAACAATTAACTTTTTTGGGCTTTATTTGTATGGAATCCTCGATGCAATCGCAATGCCACCACACATTAAATTTCTTCCAAAGCCTACTGTTAGAGTGTGGTACGTTTGTCGTCGTTTTTAGAGTTTTCCGATTGTTCGGAGAAATAGCCAGGCAATATACACTGGCTATTTCCCCGAACGTTCAGGGAAATAGACACAAGCTATTTCCCCGAACGTTCGGGGAAATAGACAGTGCGTAAAATTTAAACGAGTGTAAACGTAGTTACACTCGTTTAAATGACTTTTCGAACCCGCCTACTGTTTGTAGACAGTAAATATGTAAACCAACCAATCAAGTAATTTTTCCTTCCATTTTATTTGAAGCAGTTGTCTTCTCAATGGTTGTCGTAATTTCTTAAGTTACGTTATTTCCTACTTCTAAATCAATTTTGAAGTAGGAACTTAAGTTTACCTCTGTGATTTTAAACCCGAAATGCATTGCGCAGCCATCTTGCATTACATTGTGGAGTAGTGTAAACACCAATGTGAACTAACCATTAGGATTTAAATGATTAGCATTTTATTTTCAAACGAGAGACCCCCGAAACTTCCTTACGTAATTCTCATCTAATATTCTAACCTGGAGATATCGAATGCACCAGGTTGTAAGGATAGTATTTCTGGATGACACTTATTACAACATTACACTTATTTTTGTACATGCAGCTGGATGCCATCTTAAAATAGATCAAAAATCATTGAATTTTCAGGTTGAGGTTGCAGGGATTACAGTAAACCCGTTTATTCTGTCCTCATGCTCCCGATGATAACCTCAGCTTACGAGACCGAAACATCAAATCCATAAAAAAAATTTCTTAGATGTAAGCTCAAAAAAAAAATATAGAAACAAGTTAGAAAAATAAATTGAATTCATTTCGAGATAAAAGATTCTTTCGTCTTGATTTACAAAAGCAATTTGAGTAAATTCCATCGGTTAACTTGAAAAGTCAGTCACCTCGTATTGCAGAGGCTTATCTCCTCCTCGCATTGGAAATTCTTTTTTTCCCCCTCGTTTTAGTATAGAATGTAATTGATAGGAATCAGAACCATGCAAAAAGTAGCAGCTCCGCATGCTCTTATGGCAATTAACTCAGCTTCTGCACATATTAGACAGTTTGTGATTTCTCGAACGAGATTTTTATTATTACGAAACATGTATTATTACGAGATTTTATTAAAAATCTCGTGATTTCATTTTTCGTTCCAACACACTTGGACGAGATTTTTGAAGAATCTCGTTTCAAATTGTCGTGTATACGACTTCACTTGTGCATGCGCACTGCCTACAATCACAACAATTGTCGTGAAATTCTGCCGCCATTTTCCCTCCGCTTCGGCTGTAATTTTGGCAAAGTTGTGTCGATTAAATTATCTCAGGTTAGTTTTTTAATCAGTCAAACACCTTGCACAAACCACAAGCCCAATACTTAGGCTTAATTTGTGCAATTTTGTCTTGTTTTGCTAAAAATTGCTGCTGCCGATTTAAATGCCGTATGTAATATGTTTCGTGACAAACCGCAAACACTGATACGACATTTTATTAACGAGATTTAAAAAAACAAGGTTTTTTTGAAAATTTTGTTTTTTAAATCTCGTTTTCGGTCTCGTACGAGAAATCACAAACTGTCTATTAATCAAAATGTATTTTCGATGTAAATATTGAGCCATTGTGTGCTTAACACATTGTGAGTTATTAGCGCTAATTAAATGCGTGCATATATTTCTAGTCTAATGTGATTATTTACTCAATCATCAATATAAAAATCAATTATTTTTTAATTCATCAAGTTGGAATTCATAGATAAAACAAAACTCGTCCAGCTCAATAGCCAGCACTGCGGGCTTTGGTTCGAATCATCTCAATGTTAAACCAATGGGAATAAAAATCCTACGGTTATTGGGAGGTTAAAGATGTGCTGACAAATCCAGCATTGTATTGACTTTTTACGAGTCAGGTGTTTAGTGCATCTTTTATGCTATACTTCTAGGAAAAATATTCAAACTTTACGGGTTTCCAAATAATAATTAAATCAACTCTTTTGTACTTAAATTCCTCGCAAACCTTCCATCTGCAACACTAACAATCACAATAAATCATCCCCACCAAAGAAAAATTCGAATTTCCAATAATACCATTTGTTTCGTACCATCTCCATGACAACACATCTAAATTTTTCCACCATTGCAACACTACTGCATAATTAATGATACAAAAATAGATGTAATAGCTATAACTATTCAGTTAATCATTTATTAAAAGTCTCAATATTATTATTTTTATATATTTTTATATTAAAAAAATATAAATAATAATAAATTTAAAAAACCCAAAACAACAATGCTCAACAAATGATGCACAAACAAAATGCTTAAACCAGTCTCATATGTAGTCAACAAGTGCAATTTGTAGTCTGTCTTTTGCCACTTTGGGCTCAAGCACAAACAATTTACAAGTGAATGAGGAGGCCATTTTATTGCAACCATACAATGACAACTTTTACAGCTGTTTTTGCAGTTTCCACAACCGCCATTACATCCATATGCAGAGGGCCAATGAATTGCATTGGCCCTACACTTCAGACTTAAAGGGCAAAACACAAAGCTAAGCAATAAAATAAGATTCTGCTCGCAGTTGAAAAAAAAGAAAGAAAAGAAAAAGAAAAATAAAATCGATAATAGGTTTAACCATAATAAAACGAAATGAAAATTGAAATAAACACGACTAATAAAAAGCGGTTCAACATTTGCTTTTAATAAAAAAAGAGTGCTGGTCATATTGATTATAGCTAAAACACAACCATCTCTGCTACAAGTAATGATACAATGACAACTTGCACTTTCCATCCCTAGAGGGCGTTAGTTTGCTGTTGTTGGGTTTCTGTTGTATCAAATCCCATTTTACTTTCTCGCTGGTGATAAATTCACGCATCACAGAACTCAAATAAGAAAAGAAAGAGCAAAAGATGGAAGGGCTCATGTGATTGTGTCACTATCATATCTAATGATAAATGACATCACAAAGTCCACTGAGAGGGCAACTCGATACTAAAGCAGAACCCATTAGGCTGCCATTTTGATTTCTTTTCATTTTCCATTTTCTTTTTTAAAATCTAAATTGCTAAAATAAATAAAAGAATTTAAAAAAGAAGAAAAAAAAAAAAGAACTAAAAATGTTTCTAAATTTATGACTTATGATTTCATTTCCTGTCTAAAGTCGATTCCTATTCGTTGGAATTTTAAGGTGTTGTTGTAAACTCGTTTTTTTAACTCTTCGTCTCGTTGTGACGCCACTTTTTACCATTCCTGCTTTCCTTTAAATGCTATTAACATCGTCTAAATGATGATTAAGGCAACAAATTTATCACGTGATGTGAATACGAATCAACAATTAATCAATAAAGCACAACTCATTTTTTCCCTTTCTGTTTTACACTCATTATTCATTCTTAATTCATTCTCGTGGACATTTTTGTTTTTCTTAAAAAAAAAAAATAAACTTTTCCTTTCATAATTTCTCAATCTTCCTCAGAAAAATAAAGAAAATGAGGCCAAGGTCCATTTTAAAAACTACTAAACCCATCAAAAACAACTGAGAACTGTCAATCACCAAATATCCTTGTAGATGCAATTTATAGAATTTTGCATAAATTAAGCCCATCACACTCTTATTCTTATCATCATTAATCTCAATTTCTATTCTCTAATTTACAAATTAATTTTTTAACTAGTTAATTAGGCCATTCAAATTCCATCTGCGTCCTTAGTCAGATGTATTGCCTCCTCCTACACCAGAAACAATAAATATTTTCAACTCCAGTTCCCAAAACACACAAAAAAAATTACCATAAATGGCTATGCAAATTTCCTTGAAATATTACATCCACAAAGTAAAGCACGAGTTAAGTATTGAGGACATTACACGTGCAATTTAATGATATTTATTTTGATTTTAAAATTCAGTGCCAACTAATTTACACTCAATAATCATCATCACAATAATGACGTGTATAAACTCTATTTAACAATTCGTGCACGAAACTCCCATTGGTTAATGAATGACCTATGCATTGTACCGAAAGTATATATTGTGGTATCTTATTTTAATCCTCTAGTTGAGCTGAGTCGAAAAATCATTGCTTCGTAGTCCAAAAATGTGCGTCCCATTGTTAACAAACAAAAACACTTGTAAAATATTTTAAAAAATTATTTACATTTGGGTTTTTGTGTTGTTGCGCACATTTTTTGGCTACGAAACAATGATTTCGACTCGGTTCGACTAAAGGATTAAAATAAGATACCACAATGTATACTTTCAGTACAATGCAAAAAAGTTCACTTTTCAGTTTCGTGCACGAATTGTTGGACAGAGTTTAGTTCGTATCGTTTTCATTTCCTCCCACAACATCAAAAATAAACAAACAACCAAAACAATTTTTTTTTTTAATAGTTTTGATTTACGATCACATCGGTGAAAAATTTGTTCAAGAATAAATCAAAACACTAACATCCTTTTCAACAATCTAGCGCCATCTTGAGCAAACCGTCACTCGCACACACAAAACGAAAACTCAAAACTGATGTACTGAATTAATGCGCTGTAATTAGGAAAACAGGTAAGTCACGTGATAGGCACAGCAGGGAACAGGAAAAAGAAAGGGTCAAAAAACTTATCCGAACAGCTTTCTGCCCTCCAAACATATCTATATTAAAAATAAAAAAATCGAAAAAAATATATTTAAATAAAAAATAAAAAAAATAAAAAAATACGCCATTTTTTTCTAGAACACTCAATTTCACATGTAAAAATAAAGAATAGGTCAGAATAAATTACAGATTTCATTTTTATTCATTTCGAAATAATAGAAGATGAACAGAGAACAAGAAACTCATTAGGGTCATTCAATTTTCCCCCTCGGTCTTGGTCTTTAGGGGTGTTGTAAATCATCGAGGACATATCATAAACAAAGAAACTGGCAGTCTATTTCAAGCACAGTCCAAAGAGAGCGAGAGAAAGCGACTAAGAGATGAAAAAATCTCTTTAAATTGGATAAGAAAGAAAAAAAAAAATCCTACTCAGTACTTCGACCTTCAACCTTCGCTTTGCTTCATATCTACATACAAAACATGCAAATTCCCTACCTTAGAACCGGACCGGGCGATGACCCCTAAATTTTGGATGAGCCCCTCCTTCGACATTCCGACGCCAGAATCCTGAAAATGAGGGAGAAAAAAAAATGATGAAAAATATGGCGACATCAACATCAGGAATGGAAAGGGTTATGTGAAGTAGAAAAAAAAAATAATAGTGCAGGTCGCAGGGTCGGTGGGATAAAAAAACATCATGGAGACCAAAGTGCGCGATCGAACACATTTATCAGCCCAATAAAGCCTATCATAGGATTTGTGATATATAAAAATGAAATGGGTAAATGATTAATGGTAGCTTGTCTTTTCCGAACAAAATCTGTATTTAAAGTTTCGAGAAAAGAAAAAAAAATGAAATAAAAAAACAATAAAGTAAGATAGTGTCTAGTGTTTAGTAATGTTTTATCTTAAGGCATGTTAAAAGAGTGGAGGTTTGCTGATTGTTGCATTGGTAAATTGATTAAAGTGCAATTTCAATGTTGCAATGGAAATTTTTCTCAGAAGGAAGTGTGCAACAGATTTCCATGAGATATTCCTAAATGGAAATATGCGCAGGTTGAATGGCACAATTTACATTTAATTTTGGAAATATTCGATGGTCGAGTTAAATGTCAAAAGAAAATAATAATTAAATTTTTTTTTTTTTTTTTTTTTTTATAAAAAATTTAAATTAGTAGTGGATTTTATGTATAAACAAAGTTTTACAACCGTTTAATGTTATTAGCGTGGTTAGAAGTAGCTACAACTCGATAACCCCCGACAGGGGTTTCATTCATGAGTGTAATATTACAATCTGTGAGGAAAACCTGATTCCCCGTTAAATAAACGTTGTACCTTGGACCAAATGAACAGGAAAAGATTCTTTAAGGGGAGGAAAGACAAACAATGTATCAAATTAAAGGGCACAACCTGCGGATGTTGCACAAACTTTCATTTTTTGATTACATTTATAAATAAAAAGATATTAATACAAGAAATTTGCTAGGCCACATAATTAGCAGTTGCTCGGAGTCCCGTTTCTATGGGGTCGTCCTGTTGTACCGTTTTGAGACAATAAAAAGTTGAATTGTCAACAAAAACTGAATTTTTTAAAAAAAATTCAATAATTTCTTTGTCCTGATTATAAAAACGTAATAGTTAGTCATTGATGAAGCGGTTGGCACATGATCACAGCAAATATTCACTGTATTAGGATAGGGTTTTGAATTTCTAAAATTCGCATATTCACGTATTTAGTTAACTTTTGCCATATAAATATGGCAATGTTCATTTAAATAAAAAATACATTTACATTTCAAATTCCTTACCTGAATAGTAAATGTCTTGCTTAACTTGTCAACACTGATTTCTATATTTAAATTTCTGCTTCTATCTTCCACCTTATCATTTTGGGTAAGCAAAAGAAAGCGTAATTTTTCCAATGCGTCGCTTGAATTTGAGATCAATTCCCGGATGAACACCTGCAACAATAAGCAAATAAACAAATAAATTAAAATAACCAAAAAAAAGTAACTATTCACTCGAACAACTCAAAAATTAACTTGAAAATACAGAAAACAAATAATTTATTTAAAAAAAATAAAAAAAAAAAAAATTAAAACCAAATTACAATTTAATGTTGATTAATGTTGTTTAGAAAAGTAAAATGCAATGGCCATAATTCATGTCGGGTCACGTTAATTTGTGATTCATTAATTGCTGATTTATGAAATAGATGAAAACAACAGATGCGCAACTAATTACAAGCAAAACGCAACACACTGAGCACAAAATAACTGCTACAAACTTCCATTCAACTATAAAACCTGATGCCTCGTTACAGGGTGCTTACAACCGAGTAAACACGTTTTCTCTTCCAACTTTTCTGATGCATAAAATAAAAGCTACATCAACAAATCGATAGACCAACGTGACACAAAAAAATGTAAAAAATCCCATTTTTTCATCTCGACGAGAAAATTTGACAATTTAATAAATAGTTTATTGATTCCATCGAGGAAAACAATATATAGCACCTTTTAATGCCAATAATAAACAGATTTTAATCCCTTAATATGTTTTTTCCCCTTCAAATTTTTTTTCCAGACAGAAAGTTAAGACATTACGTTACTTAATGTGATAACTGACATCACAAATTTCAAACGCCATGTTTCTTACTTTATACATTAAAAAGAAGAAAAAAATTTCTTCCAAACCGTGCAAGAAGAATGAAAAAAAGAAAAAAAAAAAAGAAGCAAAATACATGTGTGTCTTAATAAAAGGTGAAAGCGTAAAAAGACCAAATCGAAAATCGAAACTGTTGCAAAAACCATCTTACAATTGATGAAAACAACTAAAACAGAGAGAAATAACAAAATAAATCAAATAAACAAATTGAAAATAACTCAATATACATTCTTAAGACAGGACTAGCAAATTTAAAACGCTCATCAGCATTTATTATGTATCTAAAATTTGAGCATTCATCAAGTAAAGCGAAGAAAATTTTTTTTTTTTTTTATTAAAAAAAAAAAAAATTGGCAAATTGATGCTTCATTTTCATTATGCTAATCCTTTGTCAATGACAGATGGCAACCAGTAAAATAGGATAACGGAAATAAAAACAAAATGGTTCACTAGTCAATTTTTTTGCTAGATCAAGTCCATTTAATTTTTTTTCCTGACAAAACCTCAGTAGATTATAATGATTTTATGACAAATTATAAGAAACTCAAATCTATATTCAAATGCAAAGCTTAAAATATTTTTAAAAACATTTTTTAAAAAAAGTGAAATTGCTGAACTGAGTTGGAATGAATGGAATTTATGAGGTTAGAGATGATTTGTTTATAGTTTTCTGTCGCCGCATTGCATTAGCCAAGTGTGGCCTCGAGCTGGGCTTCCTAATTTATGGAGGCCCGGCTCATTCTACCACGTAATATTAATGGCCATCTGCATTAGCTCAATTTTCTCGCCCTGTTCTGCAAACCAAATGGACCGTAACTGCAGTTTAAATTTACTTAACTAAGATTGACAACATCATTTTCACCCTTATTAACCATATAAAAATTAATGTAAAATTAATGGAAGAAATAAGATTCAACTATAGCTATCGTCGTGTCTTCCAAATGATTCGTTCTCTCTCTATCAATGTCAAGTGGCATCAAAATGGCCACCATTCTCCCCACTCTAACTTTATTTCTGACTATAACTCATCCCATTTCTTATTAATCCCCCGACTCAATTGAATTTTCCGAGCGAAATTGGCTAACATTAACCATTTTTCAACCATCCAAACAACAACAATAAAAATGGAAAGAAGAAGAGAGAGAAAGTAATACGGGTCTGTTGTTTGCAGATAATTTTGATATAGTACTGCTGGAGAAACATTAATAATGAATCGATATGAAGTAAGAAAACTTTATGAGCACACTAACAGTTTTAATTATTCACCACTAGGTTTTTTCTCTCACGAAAACAACATTTAATCGGCTTTTTTTTCTTTTTAAAAAAAAAGTACCTACACTATTTCCTTCGAGTACTCATTTTTTGGCAAGTAACCACCATTTAACCTACCTCTTTCTCAGAGTACAAAGATTTTGCAACAATGTCGAGCAACATTCTGGTTTCAGCCTGGAATTCGAGTCTATCACTTGGCCCTATAAATTATTTAAAAAAAAAATTAAAAAGTAAAAATAATTAAAATAAAAATTCTAATTACTCTAAACTTAACAAATTTACCAATGACTTTTTCACCACCCGTTGAGTCTTTGGAGATTTCATCAGTTTCAGGTTGGGCGGTTGATAAAAGGTGACATGGAAATCTGTGAGGATGACCACGGCCCACCAATTGAGCTCTGTCGCCATGGCAACTAGACACAGCGAGACCCGGTAACCCTGCAATGAGAAAATCAATAATGTGTAATTAACAATATACAGCAGGAGTCATTAACAACACCAACTCGTGTACAAAACAGTAAAATAACACTACCAATTAACTGTGTATAGCAAAAAAAATTAAATTGTAACAAAACGAGAAATACACATTTCATTACACATTAAATGCACCGATATTAAAGCAAAAACACCACAAATAAGACTCCACAAAACGCAACATCATTAAATTAACAATGACGATTTTTTGGAATAAAATACAACCTGGAATTAATCATGAAAAACTAACCACTGTCAGTTTATAATATAAAATGCAAAAAAAAAATGCAAAATACAAAACCCCACACTGTATCAAATTGTAAGATCAACAGCCGGGCAACAAATCCGATTGTTTAACACTATAAAAAGATTAAGCAATGACATCATGGGATTTCGTCAATTACCCATTACTGCTCCACTACAACTATCGGGGTATTTAATACCAGATTTGGCGCATTCTATTCAATTCGCAATCGAATTCGTCACAGTATTTTCGCCTAAAATGTAATAATAAATAAAAAAAATCCATTCGGCATCCATAGCGTCAAAAAGTGACTAATCATCGCCGTTTATTTATTTAATAGTTGAGTCTTTTTCATATTTCGTCAAAACTCGCGCGATTAAATTCCCCATCTAAAAATCGAGCGGATTTTTGTCAGTTGCGATATCGCACGAACAGTGAAGGAATTTATGACAAAGAAAAATTTTATTCTTTTAAAAATCACAAATTTTCTTCACAAAATTTATGAAAATCACCAAAAGTTGTGGTCAAATACTAAAAATACAAAAAAAAAAAAAAATTTTTTGAGGAAATCAAAATGGAGGTGTCAAATTTCAAATTTCCCATTTTGAAATTGTCGATTTCAACAGAGAAATAATTAAACGCGCTCCAAACATGAGAATGAGCAATGAACTGTGAATCAAACGGAAGTGAACACCACACTTGAAAACAAACACAAAGAAATATGAGTATTCTTAGAGGAAATACACAGCATTTTCAATTTAATGTTGTTGCCCAAACTATTGAGTTTTGCTCGGCTGAACATCATCAAGCCAACTCTTCCTTCACAAAATGAAAAAAAGAAAGGAGGATGTGATAAAGGAAGGGCGAAACCAAATCGAGGGAGAAGCAAAGCAGGACTGGTCAGCCAACAAAACAAGGTGCCTTACCCTCAACAACAGGTGAAAGACCTTTTTCAAGATTTATAGCAGTGCCATTTTGAATTTTCCCTTTCACTACTACTTGCATAATGGGCAAAAGCGCCCACAATCATCCAAACCGCTTTTTCTTTGCTCAAATATAGCTGTAAATGTACTACTTTATCTCTTGTATCCGGTTGGTAAATCTTACATTTTTTAATTTTTTTTTTAATTTGATGTATGAACAATTGTCTCTTTATTATTCAACAGTGATTAGATTCAACAGTGTTGCATTCATCCATTTTACTTCTTTCTGCTGATTAAAGCAACTGATAAAAATGCTTTTAGAAAAATCTAGTTTCTCTTTTGCCACGACCTTGGAGATGCGATTGCTTGTGACATGCACCGCGAGAGGGAGTTCGATTAGCGCCAACTAGTGATTAATTTCAAAGGATGATCATTTATTATTATGAGAAAAAGTTATTTTTCTTTTCTTTTTTTTTTTCCTTTCTTAGGTTTTTTGTTTCTTTTTTTCTTAATTTAATTTTTTTTTTTTTTTTTTTTTTTTTGGGGGGTTGTTGGAATTAATTTGTGTTTACATTTTCTAAATTTAATCTTTTGTGTTTTTCTAGGGTTTTTGTTGCCGCCATTTTGCGAAATTAATCACCCATAAATCACAAGTTTCTTGGAAAACTCTACAAAACGTGCAATAAAAATTTTATATCACGTGCATTTCAGCGTTTCTCAAGTTTATTGATGGCGAACGAATGGAATTCAAAGATAAAGTGAAAGTAAGGAGGAAAGAGACGAGAAAACCATTTAGAAAACAAAAGAAAAGTTTTCTTTTACATAGTTTACGAAAAACACATAATTACTTTCTTTCTCTATCCCTACGATATGTTTATTTTTCTAAACATTATGTATCTAAATAAAAATGATGCAATTATGCAATGCACCAATAATCATAATCTGAATAAAACCAACATTTTACACGTCTCTCAGTACTAACTTCATACTAATACAGATTGTATTTAACAAACTAGTTTTTTTTACTTTAAATCTTATTAGAAAAGTCGAAATCAACCCTTCACTGAATATTGAATAAATCCCGCACGCCTTGCTCATGGCACCATTTAAATTTTGTTTTCTCACTATTTAGCACGTATTTATCGTTCAAATTAATTTTTAATAATTTCGTACATACCTTTATTATATGGCAAACGCAATGCTGCTGACCCAAATCTCGCCGATTTAATTAAAAACGGATTTTTTGTAATCAGTTTTCCGATGGATAAGAATTTTGTGGTTGCCGCCATCTTGGAAATAATGTAGAATCACGTGATTTAGCTCACGAATAAATGTATGTAATTTCGAGATGATGTTTGTATATAAATTTTCCAAATTTTTAATTTAAATCTGTAAAAAAATAAACTTTTAAAATAACTTTGATGTTAATTTTAATTACAAATCTGTGTGCGCTAACGGCTGTTATCTACTTTCCAACAACACATCTGAGAAGACATTGCGTCACTAATATTTTTGTTGCTAAATGATTGCAAGTTAGTTCTGTGGTAGAAAGAGCAAAAATTGACGTCATACAATCTCATTTTTGTATTGGAATTGTATATTTATATAGGACACTCAAAAACATTTATAAATAATGAATTTAGGGAGCCACGAAACCCGGATGCAGTGACTATGCACGAGCTGCTCCCTGGCTGGGCTTCAATCGGAATCTTGTTCAAAAGTTGGCAGGTCGGGTGTCGAAAGGAGCGAGTTTCTCCGGCGGTTTTCTGCCTATTACACTACTTCTGTCTGTACGATTAGGGATGTACCAACGTGAAATAACATTTGGTGAGTTCTTGGACTATTCTCGAGTGAATTAACTGTAAATATTACACAAAGTCGTCTGATAACCCGACAACGGAACTCTTAACCAGCTATTTAATTGCTCTTTTTTCATCAAATTTCGCAGCGATTACAATGAGAAATGAGGACATGTAGTGACAGCAAGTTTACAAGTGTTTTTTTCTAGTTAAAAAACGGCGTGGAGTTGTTTTTGGTGAGAGTGGTGCGCCGTTTGTGACTTTTTTGTGGCTGGTTTTCGTATGGTGCGCCAAATCGAACTTTCTTCATTAAATTATGGGGGACGTGTTACCCCCGAAAAAACAGGCTATTGTCGAACGTTTACGAAGACGAATCGAGGATTATCGGCAACATCACGACTCCTGTCTGCCTCGGTACGAAATCGCAACCAATGGCTTGTATCAACAGCATAAACAAGGGACGATATTATTGCAACAAAGGTACCTGGAGCCGAAAAGTAAAAAACAGAATAAAAAAAGTAATTCCGAGCAGCAACATAAAAAGGAACAACTTGGGGTAAGTTATAAAAAAAGAATGAAGTTGAAAATGCAAATTTTTTTATTATATCTAAACACTAAAAAAAAAAAGAAAAAGGAAATGAAATATTAATGGTAATATAATAATAATAAAAAAATATCAAAAAAGTGCACTCGCATGGTTATATTTAGCTAGGATAATTCTATATTTTAGCAAAAATATTTTAAACATGTTTATCTGTATTTTTTTTCTTCTTTTTTTTCTTTTTTAGATAAAATAAAATTTGCAACAAAAAAAATAGTTTATTTTCGGATAGAGATTAAAAAAATTTTTTTTTTTAATTTTTTTACTATTCAGAGACAGTGAATGAAACGATGTATAATTGAGAGAAAAATCGTAAAAAGGAATTTTTATTATTGAAGGAAGAAAAGGTGAATTCCAGTTGATGGAATTATGCAATTTTCATTTTGAGTCACTAAACTTTCCACTGTTATCACAGTTTGTCTGTTGATATTGATATTTAGTTGCTCTGGCAACTTGAATAAAATATAAATTAAGTCTTAAAAATGTCATAATAAAAGTGCTCTATTTATCTCTTATACCTTTTATTTACTTTTTGCAGTTACAAGTGAGAAATAATAATAATAAATAATAATATCCGTTCATGTCAAGGTTTGGTGCAAAGTCATTTCGTTTTGCAGTTGATGAGAAATTTAAATAAGGTCCATTTTGTGTTGCCACTTTATTGCCGCTACAAAATCGCCTAAGGTCGAATCCGAATTGTAAAATGAGAAATTTACATGAGAACTCATCAATATGGATCAAGAGGCGAAATGTGCCCCATCAACTGGTGGCGTTAGGCTTATATTGTTGGGAAGTATAGTCGGACCTGTTACTTGATCCAAATTGGACCCTGATCCGTTGGTGATCTAAAAATAACGTTTGCGCCACGGGAAATTTGATTCAAACTCTGATTTAATGATGCATTGATGAGCCATAAATCAATAGTGTGATTACTCGTTTAATCACTCGCTAAAATGCATTACAATGGGAGTAAATTGTTTTTTTTCTTTTTTTTCAAGTTATTTAAATATTTATAAGCGTTTAGAAAAAATTATATAATGATGATAACCCAAGTAATTTATCCCAATTGCAACAGGCCCAAAATGTAATTGAAAAACAACACTCGAGTGCGCAGTTAGGGACCAAAATACGGGCATGTGTAATCATTTCATGTCGGGATCCATGTGTTTTTTAAAAAAAAAGGCTTTTTTTTTTGTTTAATTTGATTACAATGTTTGATTTTGTTTATTTTATTTATTTATTTATTTATTTTAGTCTGCCAATCAGCAAAAAATTCTGAAAAGACCATCAGAATCGACTTCCGATTACGAAGAGGAGCATCCATCCAAATTGTCGAGAACCTGCAACAATGGCAACAATCCGAACATGACTCAGTTTTCCGTTGAAATTGTCCAGCAGTTCACCAGCACCGGATCATCTCAGTCTCAACAAATTCAGACGAATGTAACGGTCAAAGCGTTGTCGGGCAACGTGAAGGAAGGCGCCAACAGCAACAGCGGATCGACGGCCAACTCGAAAATGCAGGACCAAAACAGGAATACGATTGAATGCAAACAAGAACCAGAACTCGAACTCGACGGTTGCCTTTTGGGCTCTGGTGACCCACTCACCAATGGAAATACTGGTCTTCCGGATTCATTGTCGAATTTTGCTTTCATGGAGGATTCAACCGATGAAATCATTCACCCAGATACCTTAAAAGACTTGATCGCCGAATTGACTCCAGACATCATCGCCGATTTCAACTTCGATAAATTCGAAGACACGACCGACAGTGTGAAAAACAGCGACGACCACGACAAAGACTTGGTTTCTTCGACGAGTTCGGGGCTCCTGGACGTGGGCAAAAGCCTCGGCACTAATCAGTTCTCGTCGGCATCGAGCAACGCCACTTCGTCGTTGTTCGACTCGGTGACCAGTTCGGGGAGCATGCAGCATGGAAGGCTGCCGAATTATCCCCCGTTGGGCTTGGACTTCAACATCAAAGAGCCGAGCCCAGCAGCACAGACCTTAAAACAGATGGCGGAACAGCACCAGAACATGCAGCAGAAGCAAATGCAAATCGGAATCTCCTCGCCTCACTCGAGGTCACCATTTGGCAACGATTTCGCTCTACCTCCCGCACCCCAATACTCGAATGGACAGCCATCGGGCGAGTACATGGGTCCTCCGTCCAATTCTGGGCCGTACATAGGGAAGAGCAGTCCTGCCAACATGTTTCCTTTCTCGCAAGCGGTCGGCAACAGTGGGATGATGAAGCAGGAGCCGAACGGGAATGTGTACAATACGATGAACATGGACATGGATATGTGCAAGCGGCAGCAGCACGCGATGCACATGCAAAGGCTGGCGTCGTCGGTCGACCAGAAACCGAATCTTGGTCCGCCGAATAACCAAGCGGGACCAGGCAGGAACTCTTTGAGTACACCACCCGGTGTTCAAACTTCGAACCAGCCGTTGAGTTTCGGCAGTACGAAGCCGTTGTCGCATTACACCGAGCCCGTGACCACGAGTTCGGTCGGTAACGTCCAAGCGAACTCGACGCCAGTTGCCACCCAGAGCGGGAATAACAATCTGTTGCAGAATCAGTACATTCAAGGCACTGGCATGGCACCTGGACAGTACCCCAACCCATCTAGGTCGCAATCGAGGCCTAGTCTCCAAATAAGCCAGACACAACAAATACATATTAATCAGGCTAATCAACAGTTGCAGGTGAGTTCAAGTTGAATTTTATTTTTTTTTATGATTTCAATGTGATTGGTTGAGTTTTTCGGATGAGTTTTGCTTGTGTTGGTGCTTCGAGATATGATCGGGTAAAAATGTAATGTGTTATGTATGAAGCCAAATTTAGAAGCGACCGAGGGTGGCTCTGTTGCTTCTGATTTTGCTTTCTGAGAAAAGGAAAAAATGAAGCGGTCACAGTCGGTTTTGGACCCACGGCGGTTGGTGTAGAGGGAACCGCTGAGGCGAATCCACAGTTGTTGGGGAAAAAATTACACTGTGTAAAAGGAATTTATTTTGGTTGGTGAAAAGGATCTAACCTTTCTTGAAAATATTATATCGTAGTCATTTATTTTTCAATGTCAATCGCAGAGGTGGGGAAACAAAGTTTTAGGGTAAGGGAAATATTATTAATCGATTTTGCGTTGTTTTTGTCACGTTTTAGACGTAAAACTTGGGCTAAATGTTTTAAATTGAAAGTTTCAAATGTTTAGTACTTGTTTTATAGCGAAAAACATGTGGTAAGCGTTTTAAATGATAGGTTAAAACGTTTAGTATGTGTTTTAAAGCGAAAAACTTATGCCAAGCGTTTTAGATTAATAAATAAAACGTTTGGTATATGTTTAATAGGGAAAGAAACTATGCCAAATGTTTTTAATTAATAATTAAATGTGTTTGATGTGTGTTTAAGAGTTAAAAAAAAAACTGTGCTAAACGTTTTAAATTAAAAGTTCGAAACGTTTAGTACATGTTTTAGCACAAAAAAACTGTGCCAAACATTTTAAATTAAAAGTTAAGATTGTTTTGAAGTAAAAAATGTACGACAAATGTTTTGAATTAAATATTAAAACATTTGTTATGCATTTTTTTTGTGTGTGTTAAAATTGGTGTAAAGGTAAGTGGTGCAATATTACTAAGAAAAATATGTATTTGTCGTTTGTTTTCATTTAAGTTGAGTTGAAACAAAAAAAATGAATAAGTGTCATTGACATGGTGCTTATACATTGAAGGATTCAATCAATTTATTGAGATTTTGTGTTTAATAAATTCTAACTATTTGTCATTTGAGCGTTGAATAACTGGGAAACGCTGTTTTTGTTTGGGCATTGTATTCTTAAAAGAAGAGGGGAAATGCTTGAGAGTATTACTTCTTTTAAGTCTTTTTTTTTCTCTCTCTTCTTTCACTGGCCTCCACTTTTATTTAGTTGCGCACCTGTTGAGGTGGCAATTTGCCAAGGTTTTTATGATAACAAGAAAAAAAAATTTTTAATGTTGTACAGTCTTTAAAAAAAAAAAAATTAAAATGGTCATGATTTGAATTTTTTACATTTTTTACATTGGAAATTGAACATAAAAAAAGCGAAATCAAGGTTTATTGTCAACTAGATTAATGTCAAAGGGAAAAAAAATTAATAAATATTAAAATGTTGATATTTTTAGAGAAATAAAGATGATGGCTAAACCATCA
>JH432064.1:493576-547449 GCA_000239455.1 Strigamia maritima
TTTTTGTTTTTTTTTTTTTTTTTTTTTTTTACCTGGTACTTTGTAATTACTCAAACTTGAGTTTAAATAAATAAATAAATAAAAATAAATAAATACTCCTATACTCGCAGATAAATCGACTAAAGAGACCCGAGTTAATGAAGACCTGGAACAAAACTTGACTCTACTCGTTCGCAATTTGGAAAATGGTCTAAATCTAAAACATTTATATTTTATTTGATTCACACAACACAAATTCATTCCCTTTTGCGGTAATTTCTTGTCGGAAGATTTAATTTCGCCTGTTTTCATTCCGCAGAAAATCCCTTTCCCTGTTAACAGTGTTTGCGATTATTCTACACTCACTAGGGGGATTTTTTTTTCTCTACAGTAATTCCCAATTCGCTGTATGATTTTCGCGAAATCTCGCGACCCAGGCCAAAAAACAAGCAATTACAGAGAGGAAATCGCAATAGAACCCATTGAAATTCAATTATTTTCTCAGATGTTCATTATTTTTGATTTTTTACCAAATTTAAAAACAAAATAAGAAGGGAAAAAAATGTTTAAAAATAGTAACACATTCTCTAGTGATACCTGCTATTTTTATTTTGAATATTGTGGCCTTGTGATTGGCTGCTCTTCTCCCAACTTCCTAGTATGAACCTAGATTTGCAATCTTTTAACCAGCACCTATAATAGGGATTAAGTTAAAATCAGTGACCGTTGACCTATTTCTTTACCCTTTTCCTTCCTTTGCACAAAGGAAACTAATTAGAACTAATTATAGCCAGGCTTAAACTGAAGACTTAAGCTTGGAAATATTTTACAATTCTATTGATCACCAATCTGATGTTTTCCCACGACCAATATTCAGTTAATTTGCTGTTTTGGTCTCTTTATTTTTGACTCTTTAAGGCCACAAAGACTAATATCTGGATTGTGGGTTAAGAAATGGCTTAAAATGCATGTAAATGTAAATAGAATTTTAATAGAATTTTAATCGAAATTTAAAACTTTAATTATGGTGATATACATCTGATGACCTTAAATTGGACCAAAATATGTTGGTTAATGACTTTGGGTTGTAACACTGTACTTGTATTTGTATGTATCATTAGACTTGGCCTCATAATTAATGAAACAATTTCCAGTGTACTAAGTATTACTAATAGCAGGTGATTTAGTAATCCTGTGGGAAATGTTGTGATGAAACAACACTGAAGCCAATTGTAAACAGTTTCTATTCTAGTGACTTAAACATGTTTGGCCTAATAGATCATTGTCAGGTCTGCATGTTGAAATAAATTCAATCCCAGTGTAAACAAGCTGTCCTTTTACGTTTTAATTTGTCTTGTTTTCACATGTGGAAAGAAGATTTATAAAATTTTCAGCACCAGAGTAGATGTTATTGTGCGGTGGATCCTGTCTTGTTTCCTGTTACATTCAACATGACAAATTAGTTTGTCAACCACTCGAGGTCAATGCTCCAAGTCACGTGATGAATAATTACCCAATTAGAAATTGAGTTGGTTTGCAATGCAATGCAATGGTTGGCCACTTTTATTTCCTTAATATTTCGTAATATAAGAAATCTTCTGAAATTAAAACTGATTTTCATTCACAATTTACTGTACCCTTAAGTGTTCGCGAATAGACTCGTAGATGTGCAATCGGAAATGAGAGCTGCTCATTTTACGCCCAAACACACCCCGATTTGTTGTCATAAAAGTGGCGGACATTTTTAATCCCGCTTGAAAACTTTGGCGGGCTTTGCGCCGCTTTGTCGACTGATCTGGGATTCACTTTTGAGGAATAATCGATCATTCTAAGTGGTTTAAGTGATTGTGATTGAAATAACAATAGCCATTATTTATCAACCAAAAAAAAAAAAAAAAAATTAAAATTAAAAAATGACAAAATGGCTTTATTCATGTGGTTAATTCACTGGTTATTCGGTATGACGTAATATTATGAGTGCTCAGTAGCTTAATGAACTGCAAATTGGATTTTCATGCTGTTTCCTGTCTGGGGATATTGAGAGTTGCTTGCCTTTATTTTTATATATCAAACTGCTCTTTAAATTATTAACATAAATTAAGTTGGGGAGAGGATGGAAATGTGGCATGGAAATTACAAATGGAGGCTTGGTGGCATTTCTAAACACAAACGTATAATTATATACATTTATTCGAAATTAGTGGAAAAAATAATTTCGATTTGGGTGTAATTTTCTATTTTTCGGCGGAAGGAAACGAATAAGGTAAATGACCAACAAATTAGTTGCAAGGTCACGAATTAACACAATGGCTACAACTGCAACAGGACAAACATTTCCCACACTTTTTTTTATTTTTATTTTTTATTATTATTTTATCAAACCGCCTTCAAATTACGTCGGAAAAAAATCACCCATTGTCCTCGCATCAAAATGGAGAAAATTTGTGGTTCATTTACCTGGGTGGAAAAAAATGTATATTATATATACACGGTGAGCAAAGATGTCCAGAAATATGGTAAGAGTTTTTGATAAATCAAATGATTATTTTTCTTTTTGTTTTTTTTATTGTCATGGAGTCGTGCATTTCTCAATGGAAATTGTAAATGTCATAGGAAGTGAGTGCATTGCTAGGGAATGATGTTGGTTACTGTAGTGTGGGTGTCTTTGCCATTAACAAGATGGTTGGAAATCATTTAGAGCACTGAATGGTATAAAAATAAAAGTCATTTATCATTTTCTTATGTCATGTTTGGGTTCTGTCTGTGTGCCATGAAAAGCTGGGTTTATTCGATGTGTTTAAAACCTTGACCGCTTCTCCTAACTTCTCCTAGCTTATCATTGATGATGAAATAGTGGGTTTATTGTGACGTCAGAACCAAACCAATCACATGATCTTGATATTAGGGTGCAATTTTTAATTATTTTTTTAAATTTTTTTTTAGGTATCTCAAGGTCAACACATTCAATTACAAGACATGTCGTCCACGCAGGCGCAGCAACAATCAATGTACGGGTTTCCCAATCAGTCGCCTGCTGATCAATTTCAAATGTCCATTTCCCAGTCACAATCGGTGAATTTTAATCAACCATTAATTTCTGGTCGAGGTAATCAGTCGGGTATGCCCAACATGGATGCGACCGGAAGAATGCCGACACCATCTTTCGATAAAATGGATCCGAATTTGCGGCAAAAAATGATGCAGCAACAAATGATGCGGCAGCAGATGATCGAAAAGCAGAAAATGATGCAACAAATGCAGCAGCAGCAACAACAGCAGCAACAGCAACAACATCACATGGCATTCATGAACCGACCTCCACCGGAATACAAACCGCAGCAACCGGTTGTTGGTCAGCAGCAACAATCGATGGGTGCACAAATGGCGGGGTTGCCCAACAGCTATAATCAAAATGTCCGCGCCATGGGACCGAATCCCGGGTCTGTCAACACATTGAGGGGAGGACCGACTATGCAACAAATGTCCAGCGCTCGAATGATGCAGCCCGGCGGAGTACCTCGTCAGCCGGTCGCGAACCGGTTCAACGGTCCGGCCACTGCGAACCGGATGCCGAATAAAGGGCAGAACGGACCGGGTTCCGGGTTCAGCTCGGCTCTGATGAGGGGCCAGCGGCCGCCGAACGTGAATGTGGGACCGGAAGGACTGAACATAAGTCAACGGAGACCGAATAGTCAGGACTGGAGACAGATGATGATGCAGGGACAGAAATTTGGTGCGGCCGGAATGATGCAGCCGGGGCAGAACCGGGCTCCGGATTTCGGAAACGGGGCGCCTATGATGGCAGCCAGTTATGCGTCGATGCAGGCGACGAGTGGCGGCATGCAAATGTCGGCCATGCAGCAGCAGCAAGTTCGGATAAATATGGCCGGGAACAATCCTGGTCGGACCGGAACGCAGATGTTAAGTGGGCCTCAGTCGATTCCTAACATGAGAAGGGGTTCGAATGCGGCCAATATGCAAATGGCTTCGTCGGGGGCTTTGGGCCCTGATCAGGGAGTTGGGAATTCCAATTTTCTGCCATCTGGTGGAGGGGGTTCGGTGGATTTCAATTTGGATTTGTTGGACAATTTACCAGATCCTGGTGATGCGACGGATTTGTTGAGTTCATTTGATTCGGTGATTCCAGGTGGCGCTAGTTATATGTTGGATGGTGGATTGTAAGATGGCGGAAATTTAATGGAGGGAGAAATTTTTTTTTATTTTATTTTGTAAGTTACAATTTAAAATGTCTCATAATTGTTAGTTTTAACAGGTGTATAGACGCCATTTTTTTATTTTTTTTTTTATTTTTTTTAAATGATAGATATTCAACTTCAATTTTTTTTTATATATTTTTATCTCAAATTAGAATTTAATTTTAAAAAAAATAAAAATAAAAATTGATATTGTAAAATTAATTGCTCAAATTGAATATAGACATGATGCCATTTTTGTTATCATTAAATTGTTTTTAGGAACTAAAAATGATCCATTGTTATTATCACTGATTGTTTTGTTATAGGATTTTAAAAACAAATATTTGCAAAATCAAGAACAAATGTTTGCTTCTCAAATCTGAGTTCAAACTCATTAAAGGGATTGGCTGCGGTCATCACAATGAATTTATCACTTCCGGTCTCAAATTTCCCTCCCTCGTATTCACACTAGGCTTTCGGTTTAATCGCCATTTTCTTCATGGTCACAGTAAACGCCAGTTTTGCTCTCTTGTGTTTTTTTTTTTTGCGTTTTAAATTTGCGAGGCTAAACAAGCATCAAAGACATTTTAAAAAATAAAAAAATAAAATAATCCTCCATTACTTCCGCCATTTTGTTATGAATTTTTAAATGCAAAATGGTTTTTAAAAAAAATACAAATGGAAAATGAATGAAAAATAATTGATTCATTTGTAAATATGAACACAGCCATACATCACCTTAATTATTACTAATTATTATTATTATTATTATTATTATTATTATTATTATTATTATTATTAATTATTATTATTTTAGTAAATTTTTATTATTATTAATATTTTTGGCCTATTAAGAGTTGTTTATTCATTGCTCTCAGTTCATTGTTTTTAACTTGTTGAATACGCCATTTTGAGTTTTTAATGCCATTTTGTTTTCTTTTTTTTTTTTGTGGTCAAAAATGATTATTAGTTATTATAAAGACGTTATTAATTATACAAACTAAGTTTTATCATTGTAGGTGAGATATTTTTAGAAGACAAATCAAATTTTTCGTGTATTGAATTATTGAATTATTTTAAATTTGCCATTTTTGATCTCTTCTTGATATTATCAATATTGACTATTAATTTACGGTACACAATTTTTTTTCTCAGTAAATCATTTACTAAGTTTTACTTTTAAAAAAAGAAAAAAGACAGAATTTGGTGATGTCAGAAAACGAAATTTTTTTTAAATTTTTTTTGTATTGTATGTTATGCAAATAAAAATTATGGTTGTATAAATTGTTGTTTTTGTATGTTTATATATCAAATAAAATTTTTACAAGAAAAAGTTAAAAGAAAATGGAGATTTGCTGGTGGTTATTTGACTATTTCTTTAGACCTGTTTCGCCATCTATGGACAAAACTTTAACATTAAAACTTCCCGCATATCATAGCACCACAAGGTAGCACCACTATCTAAAACGTCATAAACTAGATAGAACAGCTCTCGTAACAAGCAGAACTCAAAACACCAAGTGCCCTATTCGTCATTAATGTAAATAGACGACAACTACTTAGCATTTACAAATTTAAAAAGTTTTTATCAAATAGACTTCAACAATTTTCTGCGAAATAAATATCACAGATATAAATATTCCGTGTAATCTAATCAGGCGGAACTGCTGCCAGGTTTTCTAAATTGCCACACCATCAGCCCAACAAGTTTAACACCGGACATTTAAACTGCCGTGGCCACGAATAAACTCACCACCACCCTTCATCAATGTTTCGATTTGACCAGATGAAAGAGAACTGTGAGCACGCAGACTGAAAAGCCAAGTTAGGAAATTTGCAATCGGAAAACGTAAACTGAAAATGGCTGCCTTAATCATGGAAAAGGGTCTCGGCAGTTTGGCTTCACAGCAAAGCTCTGCACTGAACGGAGATCTTTTAAGCCTGGAATTCCACGAAATGTTCAGATCTCTACCTGAACCGAACAGGTTAATGTTAAAAACTAGATGAATTGTAATCATTTTGTTCCATGGAAGGTTTTTCTTTTCGATCTGTAGGAAAAAAGGCGAGAAAAAGAAGTCGAAGAAAAAGAGCAAAATAACGAAAGTGAAAGAGAAGAGACGTGGAAAAGTATTAAGCAAAATTAAAAATTAAAATTTGACTTTCGATCATTCATGAAAATGATTTTTACGGTATATTAGAACGAAGGTGTTTCTGATGCCGTGGTGTCATTGCCACCAATTGTTGAAATGTTCGGAAATCCATCAACATTTGCCGCTTATAGTGGTGTTCGTCAATCTGTTATGGAGAAACAAATTCGAGAAGCAACTCAGATTTTTCTAGCCGCTAATGTAAGTCGCTTCTCTGATACTGACAGCGAAGATGATGAAGAACAGGGGAAATCTGTGCACATGCGAGTACCGAAAGTAAATAAATTGAACCATAATTTTGATTTTGTTCACTTAATTGATGTAAATTGACTTGATTTTTAATAGATCGTTGGAATTGGTTTGTGTGCTGTGTTTGAGTTGATTCGAGAGAGTAGACACACCTATCCAGCACTGTGTACACGAGCTCTTCACGCACTGTTTGGAACGTTGCAAGGACAACAACCGGAAGGGCTGAAAAATGAACCAAATGATACTATAGGTAAAAAATAAAACAAGAGTTTTAATACCTATTTAATTTCTTAATTATTTGTTTTGTCATTGCAGAGAGTCTGTTTGATCTTTTAATGTTTCTGGTGACTTCACGTGGAGCCGATGTTAGTGAATGTGAATTAACTTCTCTGGCGTGTGCTTGTCTTCTAAGTTTAGTGGTTGCTCGTGGAGACACCGGGAAGTTGCTGAGTGCAGTTTGTGCCGTACTTATGAGTCCTAGTAAGCTTTCCTTGGAAGAGATCGAAGTATGAATAAATTTTGTAGAATTTTTGTTTTGAATTGTTTCTTTATTGAAATTGTTTTCTAGATGCCCAACATTTTGACATCGCTTCAACGAAGTGTTCATGCTGTATTATTGGGAAAAAGTTTTCGACCAAATTGGATGATGCACGGAATACTGAAAAAATGTTTAATTGATAGTTTTCCCATCAGAATATTCGACGGTAAGGAGTATTATTATTTTAATTTTTGTTTTATGTTTTTTGTAATTTTTTTGTTTCAGAAGTGAAAGATTTAGCAAATAGCGCTATTGCAAGCGACGGCCGATTTCTCTACATTCATACATCAAATGGATTATATAAAATTGGAACCGGATATGGAAATACAATCAAAGGAACAGTTATTGCTAACTCACCGGATTTTTTTCCCAATGAAAAAGGATGGCTTGGGTTTGCTAGTGTAAGCATTTTAATCGTAAAATGACGATTTAGACAATTAATTAATTAATTAAAACTCTTTCAGAACAAACTGTTTTTCAAAATCACGTCTAGAAAAAACAACGAAATTCATTTGATCGATAGAGAAACACTTAAACCTTTTGATCTATACGCATTAGACGGAAAGGATTGGGGACCAAATATTATGTTCAGTGATGGAGAATTTATTGGCCATATTACGTCGGCGAAAGATGTAAAATAGTGAATTTGACAACCATTAATTGTTTAACTGAGGTAACTACTTGTATTTTCATAGGATAGTTTTGTTGTCAGGACTTTTTCTCCTGCAACAAACACCATGACTTGTTTGAGCGATTTGCAGTTAAAACTAGCGAGAAAATGTTTGGACGTTTTTGGCTACGCTAGTTTTGATGAAGATACCACTATTCACACTATAAGTACAGGGTTTGATGAAGAACCTGGTTTTGTTTGTGCCGGGAAAGAATTTATGTTAATTCGTACAAACAGTGGAAAAGTAATGATTTTATATTTCAAAATGAAGTGAAAATAATGAGTAATGTATTGTTTTGTTTATCCAGATTATGTATTCTGGAAAACAGCAAAGTTTAGGCATAAAACAAAGCGCTTCCAGTTCAAGTCGTTGGAATGAATTAGCCATTACTAAATCACCTAAGATAATTCAACATTCAACAGGTCACGAAGGCTTGCACGCATTATTAGTATCGGAAGACGGCGGGGTGTTTTTTGTGGGAACTGCTCGCCGAGGTGAAGACGGTGATCAAGGCAAAGGAAGACGACAACCCAAAGCTGTAAAACCGAAAAAGATGATCAAAATGGATGGACAACAAATCGTTTACACTGCTTGTAACAATGGCACAAGTGCATTAGTTACTAAGGATGGAGATGTCTACATGTTTGGAAAAGACACAGCTTTTTGTGATCATTCGACGGGTACATTGTGCATTGAAATCTTAAAAACTTCTTAAATTCATAATTTTCTTTTTATTTTAAAGGAATTGTAACGGATTTAAAAGATGTTCACGCAACTCAAGTAGCTGTCGGAAAAGCGCATGTGATCGTTCTCAGCAATGAAGGAAAGATATATTCATTTGGTATCAATAACAAGGGACAGTGTGGACGTGATTTTGCATCCAATCACAGCAAAGAAGTTTTGGGTTCGTTTATTTTATTTTTTTCATTTTTTATTTTGTTGTTAAAATTGAGACTAATAATTTCTTTTATTTAAAGGGGCAGGTCTTTTTTCAGTTGCTATGGCAACAGCCGCCGAAGAGGAGTGCGAGGAAGAAACGTTAGAATTGGAGGATTCGGAAATAATGTGCCAACCTGGTAGACATAAATGGAAACATGATCAGTGCATGGTATGCACCGTTTGTGGAGAATGCACTGGTTATGGAGCTGGATGTATTAGTAATGGACGGCCAGACAGGAACCCAGGACTGTGAGTACTCTCTCACTCGATTTGTTTAATTTGATTTGATTTGGTGTAATTAAATCAATGTTTGATTAGGGCATGTGGTTGTGGTTCTGGTGATTCTGGATGTGCCGATTGTGGGTGTTGTCGTGTATGTGCTCGTGAAAACATGGATCAAGATGCTGATGTCGCGATTGCCGAAGGATCTGCTGGTGGTCTGCTTAATATGAAAGTGCGAGACATGATTCGTCTGGATCTGATTATTAAGGGTAAAATAAATAATAAAGAGATTTGTTTATGTGATTAAATGCATTTGAACTTGCAGGGCGACACGGAGAACGCCTTCAAAATCAACTTCGACGATTAGACGAGCGGCGCCATCGTCTTAAGAGTAAGCACACGGTGAAGGCAATGAAATCGAAAGCTCTTAAATTTGACAGACCACAAGAAAAGGGTTCTGTTGTCAACTTAGGTTTGTTTTGTTTGATTTTATTTTTTAAATTTTTATTTAATCAAGGTTGTACATTTATATTATTATTTTTATTTGATTTATGGTTTCATTGTTGAATTACGAGTTTTGGTTCGTTCGGTTAGGTCCCTTAAGTTGTGATAATTTATTCGATTGATGTTTATTTAATTTTTTTAAACTTATTTTTATGTTTTTGTTTTTAGATGATGCAATTAGCAGTGATCAAGAACGCGATATGAGTAAAGTGACTTCTTTAGCACCAGCTCGAGTGTCTGTTTGCGGAGAGGTTTCAGTTACTCAAATCGCATGTGGTTTGCATCATTCTGTTGTATTGCTTCAAAATGGTGACGTGTACACTTTTGGAAGCAATCAACACGGGCAATTAGGACTCGGCGATTTAACTTTGAGGTTTAAATTTGACGATTTTTTATTTTGTATAAAAGGAATTAATGATTTAAATTCTAGGGGCACACCAACATTAGTGAAATTGTCTATGCCTGCAGGACAGGTAGCAGCTGGAAGCAATCACACCGTGATCCTTACTGTTACTGGCCAAGTGTACACGTTCGGCAGTTGCCAAGTATTAACTGTTAATTAACTGTTAATTAAACATTAATAGAAATCGAAATGGAATTACTTAATTTGGTTTTTTGTTAAAACAGAAACATCAGTTGGGTCGTCTGGCACCAAACACAGCAAACGAAGAAGTCAAAATCAAAGAAAAAAATTTTCGGGAGTCGCCGTGGTTTTCAGTTCCGGGTTTGATACCAAACATCGGCCCAAAACATGGGCGAAGAGCAACTTGGGTTGGAGCTTCTGGGGATCAGACGTACTTGAAGTTGGACGAATCGCTCATAAATGGGCATACTTTAGCACGATCTAGCATTGTGGCAAATAAAGCGTGCATTGGTAATTCCAATTGCGAATATATATTTTTTAAATTATTAATTGATGTATCGTGTTTCCAGCTTTGATTCCTAGCACCACAGAACATTCTTCATTCAAATGTCTTCTAATTAATCGCAACGATGGAAACTGTCGAAGCTTTGTAGAGTCAAATCACGTTGATCTCAGCAATCAGAGCGCGTGTTTGGATCCAATTTACGATGTGCTCTGGGCGTGAGTTACATTACAATTATGGAATGAAATTTACTTAACTTATTTCGATAATATTTTAATTTTTAGACACAATCCGCACACAAATCAAATCAATTGTTACAACGTGGTTGCATCTGAAGCTCAAAGATTTAATTCGGAGTCGTTTTCGATGCCGGACGTGCTGAGCCCAGAACTTGCTTTGCCAGTCCATAATGCGTGCACTGTAACCCGCTCGCATGCAGCTTTGCACTTACTTGGCTGCTTGGACACGTTGAATATAGCGCAAGATCGTAATCTGCGTGTACAGGAAGATGACAGTACACGACAAAGTGTATCGCACGTTTATAGTAAAGAGGATTTTTCAGCTGTTAGTCGTTTTGAAAGTATGATTACATTTTTATCGCTCGAAAAGACGATAATTTTATAATGTGTTAATGTGTTTTGTCAAGGTCATGGTGGAGGATGGGGTTATTCAGGACATTCTATTGAGGCTATACGATTTATGGCTGATACCGATATTCTTTTGGGTGGATTTGGACTATTTGGAGGTCGAGGAGAATACACGGGGAAAATTAAGGTAAATGATTGATGCTAGTAATGGTGAAATGGATAAATAATTTTATGGAATTTTTTTTTTTAGTTGTTTGATATTGGTTTGGATGGTGGAGACCAGGAAACTGATGGCGAATTAATAACCGAAACTGAGGAGATGCCATACGAATGTGGAGCTCGGCAAAAATATCCGATGTTGTTTGATGAGCCCGTTGCCATTCCGGCTAACCGCTGGTTTGTTGCATGGGCTCGAGTTTCAGGGCCTAGCAGTGACTGCGGTTCAAGTGGTCAGTCAGTAGTGACCACTGAAGACCAGTGAGTTTGTGGTCAGCAATTAAATCGAATTTTCAGAGTTCATTAGGATTTGTTTGTTTTTAGAGTGGTATTCTACTTCAAAAGTTCCAAAAAGTCCAACAACGGAACAGATGTAAATGCAGGTCAAATTCCACAATTGCTCTACAAGGTCGTCACGCCGGAGAGTCAGTCAAGTAATAGACGAATCGATCAATTAGAACCGATTTACATTTTGAGTAAAGAGTTTTCTAGAGCTGTTACACCGGTAATTAACAATAATTAATTTTTTTTTAAATACTTTCTTCAATGTTTTTTGGTTTCACAATTTCAGGACTGCTTTCAATCGCTTCTCCAACTTTTGCAATGGAGTTGGCAAACCTTTAAAGTCAGTGTACATGAGATGCAGCATTTACGGGACACCGATTCTTCGTACACTGCTGCCGTTATTGATTTGGAACGCCTTGTTTATATCAGTACAGCAACATTGCGTCTTATGAGGACTTTCATAAGTGAAGTATATCCAAATTCAGGTAGGGATGCATAGCAAATTTATGATGAGATGTTTTAATTTTGAAGTTACTCGTTTTAGTGCCACGAAAAGCTCCGGCAGAAAGTGTAAAAATTGCACAATGTGTTGCCGAAGTGCGAGTTTTATTACGCCGGATACTGAGCGATTCCAATATCAGCGTTCAGATGCCGTCTCGTGCTCCAATTACGCGTAAATTGTCTCGTGTCAACCTAAAGCAAGAAGTGAATTTATTTGCTCGGCTGTCTACTACTATTCTGGATGAATGCCATCAAACGTTTATCTCCTGCTTTCATGCATTTTATCCAACTAGTTATTTGAAGTGGAGTTGTATTTGCGAGTTGTTAAAGTCGATGGAAAATGTAAATATTTATTTTTTATAACAACTTAAAATTTTTTAAAAAATGTAACTAATTTCCATTTCTAGGCCACAGACGATCGTGAAGGTTACGATCGATTGCTCGCTGCTGTTTTAGCTGCTTTGTGCAGTCCTACGGTCAAGGCGACTCAAATATTTCCAATAACATGCGAACATAATACGGACTTGATGTCGCGAATGCACGCACCTGCAAAAAGTCCCGAAAATGCTGCTTCTCAATTAACTATTAATCTGCAGCGATATCCTATTCTTGTAGAACAGATGAATAGTCGGCATCAAGTGAGACATTTTTATACATAAAATAAAAGAAAAATTTTACATTTAATTTATTTCGATTTTGTTGCAGGCTGAAAACGTTAATGTAACACCGCAAACATTTCGAGAGGTTTTACAGCAGTTGTTAGTAATTATCACAAAACCAGTGCAACAAACATTAAATAACGAGAGAGTAACGTATTCTCCACGATTAGTCGCTAATTCTTGCGCTTTGCTTGCTACAATTATTGCTGAATTATCATCGCAAACAACTGGCACTGAAGTAATAGCAAGGCTTGACATTTCTGTTGTGAATGTTGGTTAATGAAGTGTTTTCTTTTTAGGCCGAACTGCAAAACACCGGGGGAAGAGTTTTGCAGATTACACCGTGTCGTTTTACAAGAACTAGTCAAAGTCGGACGTGGAATACGGGAAATGGGTCGCCAGATGCAATATGTTTTTCAGTTGATAGACCAGGAATAATTATTGCTGGGGTTAGCGTCTACGGTGGCGTTGGCTTCTATGAATATGAGCTTGAGTGTTTAGATGATGTAAGAATTTGAGTATTTGTTTTTTTCTAGTTTTGTAATTTTTTTAAAAATTTACTTTTTATAACAGCAAAGTGGAAGTAGTGACACGTCTCACACGCAACGCTGGAATAGTCTCGAACTTGTTCGAGGAACTTTTGGACCCGACGATTGCATTGGAGATGTCACCGAATTGAAGTTCGATAGACCAATTCCCATTAAGGAAAATGTGAAATACGCGCTTCGTTTACGAAATCATGGTGGTCGCACGAGCAACGGTGATGGCGGCTTGCTGTCGGTTAAAGCGCCAGATGGAACTACATTTACTTATTCTTCATGTTCGCTAAGCTTTAATGGAACGAACAATGCACGAGGACAGTTTCCTCAAATTTTGTACTACAGCACTCCGCAAGATTCAGATACCCAGCAAAATGGCAAAGACTTAGCTGAAATGCAAGCTCGCAAAAGTGCATTAGCAATTACTGGATCTATTGTAAAAGCTGCGGCCGATTTGCTCAAAAAAGCTCAAGAAATAACAGGTATTCCCGTCATTTACAACTGCTGTATTACCCCGATAGCAGCGGTATGCTGGATAATGGCGAGTTCGACCAGGGTGCCAGATAAATCAAATTTATCTGGCATGCCGGATAAAACGGGTCGAAAAACCCTGTCACAGCCGCGGCGCAGCAGTTAAATGTATAGGCATTGTATGCATGTCGCGTCGGGCAGCTTAACCTAAAAAAAGCGTAGAAAACTTAGCACTAACGTTTGAATGGAAAACGTTAGTGCTACGTTTTCTACGGTTTTTTTTATAAATTTCTGGCATGTTCGAAATTTCCAGAAAAAAAGTACCAGACAGTCAATTTCTCAAATCTGGACCGAAGAACTCGTTTTATCCGGCTTGCCGCTGTTATCAGGGTAATACATACGTTTATGTAATTAATTCCGGTTTTGTTCTGTAGATAAATTTTGTTTAGAAAATCTTGGTCCAGCATATATTATTTCCATGTTATTGCCTATGGTTTTGGCGCACATCGGACCGGTCGCAACGTCAGATCCTAAAGTAATTGGAAGTTATTATAATTTATTTTTTTCTGTAAATTAGACAGTACGAGATTTTTATTATTACGAGACTTGTATTATTACGAGATTTTATATAAAATCTTGTAATTTCATTTTTCGTTCCAACACACTCGGACGAGACTTTTGAAATATCTCGTTTCAAATTGTCGTGTATACGACTTCACTTATGCATGCGCACTGCCTACAATCACAACAATTGTCGTAAAATTCTGCCGCCATTTTCCCTTCGCTTTGGCTGTAATTTTGGCAAAATTGTGTCGATTACATTATCTCAGGTTAGTTTTTTAATCAGTCAAACACCTTACACAAACCACAAGCTCAATACTTAGCCTTAATTTGTGTAAGGTGTGTTGTTTTCCTAAAAATTGCTGCTGCCGATTTAAATGTCGTATGTATGTGTTTCGTGACCAACCGCAAACACTGATACGACATTTTATTAACAAGATTTAAAAATACGAGATTTTTTTGAAAATTTCGTTTTTTTAAATCTCGTTTTCGGTTTCGTACGAGAAATCGCAAACTAAATCGCAAATTATTTAATTTGTTGGAATTTTTTTTTTAGAGTGCAGTGCAAGTTATTAGTCTGATTGTAGATCTATTGCCATCGGTTGCTAGTATCAACAACCAGTTAACTTCAGTTGTGCATCCAGCAATAATATCATCGGAACAACTACCTCACGAATCAGTTGGGAGTACCACTTCGTGCCATTACGCAGTTGTGGAGAGTGATCATCCATACAAACCCGCAACTGTGTCTCATTACAAGGTTTCATTCCCTGACGTCGTCAAGTGGATGTCGCTAGAGTTTGATCCGCAATGTGGTATGGCGCAAGCAGAAGATACTTTACAATTATACGTTCCAAGTAAAGAAATTCACGGCTGTAGTTCAACAAACGTGACTCAAGTAGAAGAGAATGAACAACTCGATCTTCCATATTGGCCTATCATGCGAAAACTAAGTGCTGCTGCGAGTTGGCCACATTCTAGTATTGTCCTGCCAGGGAACGAAGTGATATTCTCCCTTGAAACTGCTTCCGATTACATCAAAGATGAGAAAGCGTGTTTTTACGGTTTCAAGTGTATGGTTATTGGCTACGAATGGAATCGAATGAATGAGGATGTAAGAATAGTAAAATGGATGTTAAATTTGGACGTATTTTGATGTTATTTTTATTTTATTGCAGGGAATGAAGCATTTGGAGAAAGAATTGGCTTATCTCGGAGGACTGTGTGCTTCGTCACTAATGAAAAAAGATCTTATTCTTCCAACGGCGTCGATAGACGAAATGGATGACGACTTAGAAGTGGCTGATGAAATTGCCCAACGCGTATTTCATGCTCATTCTGCGTTATTGAACAAAGGATTCGCTTTGTCGCATTCACCAACAATTCACCAGGCACTAGATGGGGTTCTGCCTTTTAGTTGTCAGTCCAACGAACGCTCGTTTCTTAAGGATTTTGTGTCTTGTTCGTCCGGAACAAGTGGGGGGAGACTTGCAAGGTCATTATCTACTATCTAATAAATATCTAACGAAAATAATCGGTTATTTGAAGAAAAATTTCTTTTTTGTTTACAGGTGGTTGCAGCCGGACTCGTACGTTGATCCTAAACAATGCGAAGTATTATACAATAAAGATGACATGAAATGTGGTTGGCCGACCGTGATTACGATTTTGACTAAAGATCAATATGGCGACGCTGTACACGTACCAAATTTAAAAGTTGACGTGAAAGCAGTTCCCATTGACAAGAAAGAGCGAGGCACTGACGATGGCAATTGTAAAATGGCTCGTATTAGCAAACCAGATTCCTTGACGTTTGGTGGACACCCGCATCCGAATCTGGATAGTCAATATGAGATAACCGTGAAGGATAAAATGTGTTACAATGCCATCACTATGATGAAAGTTGGTGGACAAATAAAATGTGTTTTTGTTTTTTATGTTGATTTATGTTTACACTCGACAGGCATATGAAAACTATTCTTTTGAAGAACTTCGTTACATGTCACCTACCATTAAACGGCCCAGTGAGAAAATGATGGTGAGAGCAAACAGTGACAGCACTTACACTGCCAACTGGACTCCTGGATCTGTTGGATGGTACTCCATATTTGTGACAGTTGATGGGTTCGATTTAGGTATGTTTCGAAGGAAATATTTGATATTATTTATTTTATTTTGAATTTTTTTTTTAAAACAAAAGATGAAGTGTACAAAATTGAGGTGAAGGAAACTCCACAAGGTTTAACTCCGCCCACTCAGAATTTGGTGAAGAAAACTTCTCATCAGCCCAATAAGGTATTAGCATTGAATTATTGAAATGAATAAGTTGTTTTCAATTGTGCTTTTTTTTAACTTTAGTTACGAAAGTTTGTTGCAAAAAGCAGCGCTGGGTTGCGTGTACGTGCTCATCCTTCTTTGCAAAGTGAACAAATTGGAATTGTAAATGTGAATGGAACTATTTGTTTTACTGATGAGGTATACATTACTTTTAATCGGATTTTAAAAAAATTATTGTATATATATATTTATAAATTTTAGATGCACAATGATGATGGTGTTTGGGTTCGTCTTGGAATGAATGCGGTGAAAAAATATTGTCAAAATGGGTTCAACGAAGCATGGTGCCTTCAATACAATCAACATCTTGGAAAAACTTTACTAGTACCTATCGATGAACCTAAATCCATTTTGGATCAGATCATTAAAGAGACAGTGGTAAAAAGAGTACCGGATATTGGCTCGAATAAAGAAGGCCATTCAAAACATAGAAAAGGTACGAGGCAAACTAATGAGTTAAGAGAGTCTTAATTACACCTAATGAACTTAAAATTTCAGTTCATTTACCTACAAGTGGTGCAGGAGTATATCATGTAATAAAATGTGGTGCATCTGGTCATAACATTCGAAGTAGACCATCATTAAAAGCGCCTCCAGTTGGGATGTTGGTACTGAGTAATCAAATTGATGTCACTGAGAATGTAAGTAAAAATATTATTTATTTTAAATTCATTTATTTGATTTGAAGTTTTACAATTATACTTTTAGGTCGTGAATTCAGAGGGCATTTGGATCAAATTGGATAAGGATAGTATGAGAAGATATTGTTTTAATACCGACGGAGAAGCATGGTCATTGTCCCTTACTCGCAGCGATGTCATGTACTTGCAGCACGAGACTGACATGACGTCTTTGGAGACGGAAGAAGAGAAGAAATTGGAAAACGATTTAAATAGTTTAATGCAAGATGCTAAAGGGTTCGATTTCTCTGCAGCTGCTCAAGCGACTTCGTTTTCATCGTTTACTCAAAGTCAAAGTACATATTTACGATTTCTTGAACTGTCACTAGTAGTTTCTTTTAGTTGATTTCTTATTTTCTTATATTTATTATTAATTATTAAAGATTCAGACTTGTTTTTACCAGGAGAGCCAGATGGAATGTCGTCCGGAAGCGCAAGTCCATTCGTATTTGGATCTCCTGGTAAATAAAAAAAAAATTCAAATTTTTAAAAGTATTAATTTTTAAATTATTGTTGTTTTTTTTTTTTTCTAGAGTCGTCACCTTCAAACCCGTTCGGAATGTCAACTCCCCCAATTCCCGATAGCAAATTCGGTGAAAGTGAATGCGAAAACAACAGCAGATTACAAGTGTTGCAACGATGGCTGAAGGAAGAAGAAAACCGACAAGAAAAAAGTGGATCTACTCCCAGGGATATTCCACCAGAATTACTAGGCGTCTCCGTTAAGGATCTTGTGAAAGCGATCGGCGAAAGTAGAGCCAATGGAAACGGCGTAACTCCTCCGAGAACGCCACCTGGGACGCCGCCAAGAAAAACATCGAGAAATTCTAGCCCAAGACCCTCTTTGGTTCCCGGAAGTCGGGAATCTAGTCCGATACCAATTCCAGGCAAATATATTTTTAAATCATTTTTTTTTTTAAAAAAAAATAAATAAATTTAATTTTTTTCATTAGGTGCACGAGCTGCCGTTTCTCCTTTAGTGTCCGAAAATTGGACAGGCAATCCTGCATATTTACGCAAAAGTTCACCACAAACTGACAACGTGGGAGCGTCGGCCGAAGAAATGTCCCAATCGGAAAGTTTAGAAGATCTTTCGGAAATTCCTAAGTCTCCACCGTCCAGGCCTAAAGTATAAATTTTTATATTTTTTTTAACATTCAAAAATGATGTTTAAATGACGGTTTCATGTATTTTTTTAAGGATACTATTAAAACTGTGATTCAAACAGGAACTCAAACGAGTCCCGAAGATGATAAGGGACATTTTAACATTGGCTCTAGTGGTCCCAAGGAAGATAGCATTCATTCCAGTCCGAAATTTATGCGAAAGGACAGAGGATCGCGCGTTTTGAGAGTCAAACGCGAGCGTGCGCAGTCACCCGCACCTAGTTGTAGAGAGAAAACTGGCAAAGAGAGACTGAAGGAGCCAGTGAAACTCGCCAAGTCGCCGTCTGTTGCCGAATGCCTTCGCGCAGTGTTTGCCGCCTTTTTGTGGCACGAAGGAATCTCTCACGATGCAATGGCGTGTGCTTCGTTTTTGAAGTTCCATCCAAATTTGCCGAAACAATCGCTGGATGGACCCAGGGTGGAAGTGGTTGCACCGAAACCGGAACAGTTGACTAAAGAAGAGAAAGCGCGCCAACGACACTCGGTCGAAGTGTCTATGAGTTCTTATCTGAACATTCAACCGTCTGAGAATTTTGCGAAAAGCTTAACCAATGCAAACATGAACAAAAACAAAATGCGCAAAACGTCGGAAGCGATCAAGGAGGAATGTCCCGTGGAAACCAAACCAGCGGTCGATAACACCGAAAGCGACGTCACCGAAACCGTCGTTATCGAGGGTGATCTTCCGCCGTCTTTACAACACTTAGTGACCCTGTGGGAGGAAATCGCTTCGGCCGCCATTCGAGTTATCAGCCAGCAAATCATTTTACCGAGTCCGTCGTTTCCACTGAGGCGTAAAGCCGACGTCAAGGAAAAGGAGAAGGACAAGAAGAATAAAAAGAAAAAGGAATGGAAACAAGGTTCCGTGGAGCGAGGAAATTTGTTCGGCGAAGCGGCGGGCTCGCCGTTCGGAGGACTGGAAAGAGAAGCTCTTTGTGAACTATGCGGCTGTTTTTCGCCGCACCCGGTTACGTACCACATGAAGCAAGCGCACCCTGGTTGCGGCGGACACGCGGGTGGTAAAGGTTACAACTCCGGAGGCAACTTTTGCGGCGGATGGGCCGGAAATTGCGGCGACGGAGGAGTCGGCGACAGCAGTTGGTACTTGATATGTGACAAGTGCAGAGAGAGATATTTGAAAACGAAGCGACAAAGCAACAGCAAGGAGAAGTCGAAGAAGAGTAAAAACAAAAGTTCTCCCAACAAATCGTCGGCATTGCCGCAGTTGGAGACGTATCAAATAATGACGAACAACGCCATGTTTCTGCTGGATTTGGCGTGCGCGAGTGACATCATACCTGTGCACAGTGCGACTCCGCAGAAGAAAAGTCCTTACAGGAACAATATGCCCAGTTTGAACGAACACGGTCTGCTCGATACGTTGCCTTTCCCGCACGTTAATTTCCAGTGTCTGGAGACCCTCGGTGCACAGGCCAGTGATTTGCGGATGTTTAACGAGGATTTTATTCTGGAGGAAAGTTTACGTCAAAGTGCGGAGTCGAGCATGGGAAGAGCCACTTCCGGGGATGCGTTCGGGAATCGGCTTTCGGCGAATGATTTGGACGAACAGTTTCCGTCCGGTGTGGATTCGTCCGGCTCGATTAGTGATGGAGATGTGAATAGGGGACGTGTGTTTCAGAGATCTATTTCGGTGGGAACGACCACGACGAGGGAATGGAATAGGCAAGAAGGTGACGGAAGAATTATAATGACTCGTAAGAGGAATAATAGTAGTGGCGAAAGTACAGGTTAATATTATTGAAATACTTGTTTAGTAAAGTAGTATTTTATAGGGATTTTGCGAAATTCGATTTTAACAATCACTTATGGCATTAAATGAATACATTTTATATTTCCAAGAGTCCTAAGTGATCGTTGAAAGGAAATTGGGCAAAGTCCGTATTGTCGCTGTGTGTTTAATGCAATTTATTTTATGTAGATGGTGGATCGTCGTTGTTGTGCCATCCATCTTGTATGCTCACGAGATTGGCTACAGTGATCGTGGATAAAAATCAGTATGGAGATATTTTACACCGTCCCATCATGAGTTTTATACTGCAAAGACATGATTTGGAGAGTTTGCAACTTGCGATGAAACAAGCCTTGCGGAAAGCAGCTTGCAGAGTCTATGCAATGCAGGTTGGCTAAATATTGAAAATATTGAAAATAATAATTTTTTTTAAATTAAATATTAAACTGTAATTTTCTAATATTCTAGGCTTTAAATTGGCTTCTTCGTAGTACAACACAACCCACAGCTTTACACGATTTGCTTTGGTGTTTTGTTACCGCTTTATCACCTCCGCAAGTAATTCAACCAGAGGATGAAGAAGGAGCCGAGAAAGATGAAAAGAAGGAACACGAACATGTGGTATTAAACTAGTGACAATTCACAATTGGGAATTTGTGGAATTAATTTAATATTTTTGAAAATAGGATAAAGAAGTTGGAGTTTGCGAGCATCCACTCTCGGACATCACCGTAGCTGGAGAATGCGTTCATCCTTTACTATCCGCTTTTCATACACTTTTACAAACGATATCAGATTTAATGATGTTACTTCCAATGGGATCGCCTTTGCAACAAATGGCTATGAGATGTTGGTGCTTAAAATTCAGACAAAGCGATCATCTTTTCTTGCATCGCAGTCATGTTTTCAATAATATAAGCAAAATCCTTTCTCGATCGGAAGAGGAATTAGGCACGGACGAAGCCGGGTCAACAATGGGAGATAGTTTTCAGGTTATTTTCAAATTTTATCAATTACTTTTACAATTATTAATTAATTATATTTATTTTTCTTGAATTTAACAGGTAACAAGTACTGTCGAATGTCTGAAGGACTTGAGCGGTAGTTTGGACATAAAAGCATCTAGTCGGCAAGCAATGGTGGGCAGTTTAACTGACAACTCGACGGAAACATTTTGGGAGAGCGGAGATGAAGATAGAAACAAAACTAAAGTGTTAACAGTTATAAGTGGACCAAAAATGCAACCTCGAATTGTGTATGTGCATATCGATAATTGTAGAGATTTAGGGGTGAGCGCTATTATATTTTCCAATAATTTAAAATAAATTTAATTTAATTAAACCTTTTTAAATTTTAGAACAAAGTATCGAGCATTACTTTTAAATCCGGTGTTAGTGTTGATGAGCACGTGAAATTGAGGTACTTGGAAGTAGAAAGTCGTTTTACCGGATGGGTGAGCTGTCCAGTCACTGAGAGAGGGCACACTGTACTTCGGTTAGAGTTAAAAGGATCCGATAATACCCTGAGATTGAGGCAAATCAAAGTGTTGGGAGAACTGGAAGGTGAAAGTTTACAAAGTGGAAAATTACACTCGGCAAATGTTATACAGCAAAAAAATTGCGAAGCTGAGACGTTGAAAGTCTTTCGTCTTCTTACATCATTGGTAAAATTTACGGATTATATGTTGTTTTTTAGATGGATTTAATTAATTTTTTATTTTAGGTGTTTGGTCGACTCATTTTGAGCGATTCGCCAGACATTGTAGAAGAAAAAGTAATCAAAGATGTGAAATACGAACCGTTAAAAATCGACGGAAACAACGATTTGAAAGAGCACATGGTTGGAATTTTGTTTAGTAGAAGCAAATTAACCCACTTACAAAAACAAGTACTGATTTAATTTTCTTTCGAATAATAGTGATTTTTTTTCTTGATGAAATTCTGGTATTTTTAAGGTGTGTGCTCACATTGTTCAAGCCATTCGCAAGGAAGCGACGAGGGTTCGCGAAGAGTGGGAGGCGCTGTTGTGTAGCAAATCTCTCTCCATGGACGAACTGCCCAAGTCTTCTGATGCGTATTGCTTCGAAATGCTCTCCATGGTGTTGGCATTAAGTGGATCGAGTGTTGGAAGGGTTTATTTAGCTCAACAATATTCGTTGCTGCGAGATCTTCTGAGCTTGTTGCACACCGGCTCTGCACGAGTACAGAGACAAGTAACATCACTACTACGTCGAGTTTTACCGGAGGTACCACCACAGACACTGGCGAATATTTTAACTGTTCCCACACTGCCGCCAACTGATTTTAGTATTGTGTCGGAAGCGAATAAATCGCCTGATGTTCAGGAAGAACCGTTTGATTTTCATAAGTAATTTTACTTTTATTCTTTTTTTATTTATTTTGTTTCGTGTTAATTTGGTGTTGATTTTAGGATGGGTATTTTGGATGTGTTTTTATCTTGTATTGCCAAAGCCCTCACCGTGCAGATGAAAGTTAAGGGCAAGGAAACGGGGAAAGGCATAACGACGATTACTTTGGCTACAGCGATTCATCCAAGAGACCCACATGGGGCGAGATGGTGGCTACGAGGATGTTTAACTCGGAAATTGGCAGAAGTTATCATTCAGTTGCTCAAGGATATGGCTGCTGTAAGAAACAATTCAAAAATGATCAAATTTGTTCTGATTTTCGTTTTTTTTTTGTTTTTAAAGGGAAAATTATCAGAATCATGGGCTAGTGTAACAAAAGGAGCCGTTGCTGAAAATATTTTGAATTTGACGAAGTTGGACGAAAACTACCGAACACCGGCCGAATGCCTTAAAACTCCAACTGTAGTTATTGTATTAATAATTTGCTTTTATAACATTTTTTTTAAATATGTTTTTTTGGTGTATATTTTTAGTTATGGCTTGCATTAGCTTCTTTGTGTGTTTTGGACCAAGATCACGTCGAGAGACTGTCGTCTGGTCAGTGGGTTGGAGGTGGGGATAATCAACAAGCTCAACCTCGGGTAAGCGTCTCAATTCGCTGTTCATTTTCAAAAAAATTAATTCTAACAATGCGTTTTAGCCCACATGTGATAATCATGACGATGGAGAGACCCTGGCTATTATCTTGTGCAACATTTGCGGCAATTTGTGTGCTGATTGTGACCGTTTCCTTCATTTGCATCGCAAAACTAGAGTCCATCAGCGCCAAGTATGACAAAATGTTTGTATTATTGATTTGTATTAATTTTATTCGTAAATGACAGGTATTCAAAGAAGAGGAGGAAGCGATAAAAGTGGATCTGCACGAGGGATGCGGCAGAACCAAACTTTTCTGGATCATGGCTCTTGCAGATTCAAAAACACTTAAAGCTATGGTGGAGTTCCGCGAAGGAAACAGAGGTAAATTAAAATTTAATTTGCAAAATAATAAAAATTCGAATTATTTTTATTCTTTGTTTTTTTTTTTTTTTTTTTTTTTTTTTAAATAATTAGGGAAATCTAGCAGCGGAACAACTGGTACATGTCGGTTTTGCGGAACCACCAGCAATACGGGCTTACTAGCTATTGGAAATGTATGCGCTGATGCAGAATGTCAGGTTGAAACTTTACACAAACCTTATTAAAATAAATTGTTGTTTTTTTTTGCTTTGATGATTTTTGTTACCGTCTTTGATCAAACCTGTACAAGCATTACTTAACCAAAATGAACTTGATTTGTGGCTTTACTAGGACCATGCGCGAAATGCCTGTTCGAAAATATTATCTTGCAGCCACATGTGCGGTGGCATCAACAACGAATCAATTTGTCTGCCTTGTTTGCATGGATGCAGTGGAGATGCGAGTCTAAAACAAGATGCAGATGATATGTGCATGGTTTGTTTCACCGAGGCATTGGCTTGTGCACCTGCTATTCAGGTAAAATTGCACTAATAACAACTCATTTTTACCTATAACAACCTCATAATCATTTTTTAGCTGCGATGCGGCCACGTTTTCCATTTGCATTGCTGCCGTAACGTGTTGACCAAACGATGGGCAGGGCCTAGGATTACATTCGGCTTTTCTCTGTGCCCTATTTGTAAGGTATGTCGCTCTAAGTCTATGTTTTTATCAAATTTGATGTAAACTAATTATTTTTTGGTTATTAATTTTTTGAAGGAAAATATTGAAAGTACGGTACTCAAGGATCTTCTGGCTCCGGTTCGAGCATTGTATGAAGATGTACGGCGTAAAGCTCTGATGAGACTGGAGTACGAGGGTTTACACAAGGCTGAGGCTATCACAACACAAGGTGCCAGATTTTATAACGATCCAGCGGGTTTTGCAATGGAGAGATATGCATATTACGTTTGTTATAAGTGCAAGAAGGTCGGTATTGGATGCACGAATTTATTATATGAATTAAATGTTGTGGTTTTTTTTTTTAATTTAGGCTTATTATGGAGGCGAAGTCCGGTGCGACATCGAAGCAGGTGGCGGCGATGATTACGATCCTACTGAATTAGTTTGTGGCGGCTGTTCAGATGTTTCTAGGGCACAGGTAAAAAAAAAAAAATTGGGAAATTATTTTTTATTCTTGTTTCTATTAATTTTTTTCCTAATTTTTAGATGTGTCCCAAACATGGTACCGATTTTCTCGAGTACAAATGTCGTTACTGCTGCTCCGTAGCGGTTTTCTTTTGCTTCGGGACTACCCATTTCTGCAACGCATGTCATGATGATTTTCAACGAGTAACTAACATACCGAAGCAAGAATTACCGCATTGTCCTGCTGGTGAGTTTTGAATTAAATTTTATTCGATGGTTTGTTGATGAATGTTATGTGTAGGTCCCAAAGCGCAGCAGATGGAGGGCGAAGAATGCCCGCTTCATGTCCAACATCCACCAACTGGGGAAGAATTTGCGTTGGGGTGTGGAGTATGTCGAAATGCACATACATTTTAGTATACAATTGAAACACTCTGAATATGACGTTTTTTTTTTTAACTTTTCATTTTCTTTTTGTACGAATGAATGTTACTCTTGTATGGATTTTTGAATATCATCATTGGTATCACCTGGTTAATCCGCTGGGATTTGAATGTCTAGAACCAGAACTTAATATAAGTAATGTATTTTCATAATAATTTGTTAGAATTGCAAATTTAGATATTTCATTTTTTACACTTTGTAATTATCTCAGTACTGTGAAATTTCTGAATGAATGTGTAAAAAACACAAGTAATAAATAAAATTGAAATCGTGTTACTTATACCAACTTACAGTTTTGGTACTAGATGGCGTATTCTTTATTTGTGGTCAATGAGAAAAAAAATGTTAAGTTCGGATCTCATCTGACCTTGGTAGAAAGGTTTCTTTATGGTATTTAGTGAGGTGTTTGTCTGTAAATAAGATAGATAATTAATAGCTAGCGGTACCATGTTGGGTAACCGGGAACGTATTTTATAATTACAGTACAGAGCCCAGCAATGTCCCGTGCCAATGTGCAAATTGAATTACATATAACACTTTCTTGATGTTGATGTTAACGTCATTATTGTTTTTTTATACCTACGTTAGAATTTCGATATTGGAGGACGTTCGATGATACCCGATATGAATGCATCCGATTAACTATTTCAGTTTCATCTGAGCCTCAGTTAGCTGATTTTGTCGTTAAGGTGAATCACTCTCAAATGATGGTTTTTGTTAGTAAATTTCGTACTGCTAACTTGTACGAAATTTAATAGCATAAACATCATTTAATACTGTAAATACTATTAACGGTTATTACAGAGTTTGCGGCAGGTACTTTTCCGTAATAATTATAACTTTTTTATGGTTATAAATACTAGTATTACACAAAAGACAAATGTCCAGTTTTTAGTACTCGCTTTTCTAAACTGTGCCCTAAAAATTGGACTGTTTTTCTTTTGTATAACACTATTTATAACCAAAAAAAGTTCTTATTATAAGGAAAAAGTACCTGCCACAAACTCTGTATTTTCGATAAAAGTGAGTTACAGAAAGGAGCTGTCAAGTTACGTAAAGAGTTGATTTCTGAACTTCTAAGAAAAACTTGATAAAAGACTCGAAGGGCTTTGTGTATGTTGAAATTTTAAGCCTTAAAAGACGATAAATAAATATTATTTATACAAGCAAAGACTTAGTAAATGTGAATTTTTTTATTTTGACTATAAAAAAAAAAAAAAAACTAAAAAAACAAAAACAATATTGTCACTAGTTTAATATTGAAAGAAAAAAAATTGGAATGGACAATGAAAAATAATTTCTTTTTTTAAAAACAAAACATCCTTTAAAACTTAAAAATCAACACTAAAATCGTGTATTGTCAGGTGAGTCAAAATAATATAAAATTAACATGAAACTTTGAACTTGTAACAACCTAAAATATATGGGTAATCGCCAGAATCTGATCTGTCGGCTCAATGAGGCTATCAAAAGATCACAAATGTTTTAAAATATCACTTAAAAATCACTTAAAAATCACTAAACAACTTGTTACATTTAATTTAAATAAAATTATTTAACAATTATTTTTTTATTTATTTATTTTTTTTGTAAATTTATGTTTTGAAATAAAAAGTTTCTTGTCACATTTCATAAAGTCCTGAGATTTCTACAAAAATATCGCGTGGGCTTAGTTCATCAAGCTAAATACGCAAATGTTCACACATCCGGATCAACCGAATATCTTCGACCCCAACTCGATAACGAAGAGTGCGATGCGCGTCTTTCATCAGCTGGAGCGATGTAGTTGCTGCCATTGCCAACAGGTTGATAGTCTACTACTCCACTCATCGTTGAGCCGCGACGAAGTGCTTCTTTTTTCCTTTCGTAGACAAGTGCACGTGGTATCGCGAAGCAAACTAAAGCACCACATAACATCGAAAGTCCCATAAAAATGAACCCGGGTACGTATGTACCAGTAATGTCTCTTAATGAACCTAATTTGAAAATATTCAAAATTTGATTTTATTAGGTCGAAAATGATGGGCATTTAAATTTTGCTCCTTAATTACCTGCAATTGGTGCACATATTAACGAGGCAAGACCATGTGATAACCGAACTAATCCATAGCTCGATGCCACTTTCTCAGTTCCGTGATGATCGGTTAAAATGACAGGAGTAAGCATGAAAAAGGATCCAACACCCAAACCATAAAATGCACTATGAATGGCTAAGTCTTTGAAATCGACCATGAATGGCAGAGCCAGAGTTGCTGTAGCAGTGGTTGTAACACTGAGGAAAAAGTAAGGTAAACAAAAATTCATATTATATATTCTTTCATACATTATAAATGGCAAATGGATACATTTATGCGTTTAATGTCTATCGTATCTCAATGAGGGATTTGCTCATTACTTTTTGTGTCATATTCATTATTCAAGTAAACGAATGTAAAACATAAATGTTTCTTAACTGTTTGTTTGAGGTCAACAAAGATGGGTAAGTAGGTTACAAAGCGCACAAGGTGACCTCCAACTGGTTTTATCTTTTTATACGAAAAATTTTTTGACTTCATTTTAATTACCGGTAATGTAATTTTTAAATTTCAACATTAGTTTGACACCATGACACTCGTTAGCTGGTACTAGCGCCGCTCGAGTCGCAGCGGTTAAAAAGTAAACTAGAAATTAATTCACTTATATGACCTGAAATGAGCATGGCTCACTCTCGATCATACTGTACCGGTATTAACTATTTATAGAGGATGAATACACTCCTGCCAAAACAATTGCCAAGAATGTTTTCATTAATCAAGAACGAAAGTTCGAGGTTTGAATGCTGAATTGACATTCAGAAACAAACCAGAAAAGAAAAGAAATACTTACGCAATAATATATGCGTGCGTCTTCTTAAACAAATTCAAATCTGCTAAATAACCAATGCCAATCCGTCCAATCAAATCCGCCCCTGCAGTGATGGACAAGAAGAAGCCGATCTTGGTTTTATCGATGCCCAAGTTGGTCTCCGCATAAGCGGGCATGAAAACGCTCGCATGAGGATACCCAATACTGGTACAGAAACTGGAAATCCAAAATAAAATGTACGCTCGGTTCCAGAAAATCGTGTAGTCCAAATATTTCTTGAGACCGGTCGGTCCCTTCTTTTTTGGATGTTGTTCAATAGCCGCGAGAGTGGACAAATCATTGACACTGTGATGAAGACACGTGCTCTGCCGTCGGTACATTTCCTTCACTTCATCGGAATCTATCGGCGACTCCTCGCGATCCGAATCCCTCTCTGGCGAAGACGAAGGCGTAGCCGAGCCGTTTGCTGGAATCATTTCTATGGCGTTAGGGAAAGGACTGGTCTCTTTGAGCATTATTTTTGACTCCGGCGTGTTCTCGTGAGGTGACGGTTGTTTGTACGGGTTTTTGCTGAACCAACACGTAATGAAAGAGAAGTATCTTTTGACGCTCGAGTATCTTCGACTTGTCTGTGGGATATTTTTGGGTTTTCGTACTGGTTTTTCCAGTGGTCGGTAGACGAGGGCGAATGCACTGATGTGCAGGATGAAGCCGCCCATGATCAACATGGCGCCTCGAAAGCCGTATTTATTTGCTAGCCATTCAACGATCAGTGGTTGGACGAAGGCACCGGACGATGTACCGGCAAGACATAAACCGTTGGCCAGTGATCTTCGCTTTTTGAAATATTTAGCTACCATCATGATCCCTGGAGTGGTGCACAAGCCAGCTCCGCAGCCTAAAATAAATGACATTAGAAAGTTATAATTGTCTCGTTGGATGGAGACAGCGTTTTTTGGGAGGGAAAACCCAATGTAAAAAAACAAAACAAAACGCTTGGTGCCAAATTTGGTTATCGTATCACTGCTTCACTCAAATCATCAAAAAATAATGAACTTATTGCTATTCACACGCATGCTCTCTGCCATTTTGAATCAAGCAATCATCTAGCAGGTTAGTTTTCAAATTTATTCAAATTTGTGAGAGATTGTAATTATGTAGACATAAATTAGTTCTTTTAGTACTTTTAGTAGTTTTATATGGAGTTTGGAGTCATAAAATTTAATCATCTTGAAGTATAATCAACTTAATCATCTTGAAGTATAATTTGTTTGAAACGTCGAGTAAACTGATAGGTGTCATTTTGTTGTTTTTTTCTTGTTTAAATTTTGTGATAAGATTTTCCAGATGTTATCTTATAATATGATACCATAATTTTTGAAAAAGTTAATTTTCCACTAGAGATATATGAATTAAACAAATTACAAAATTAAATGAGCATTTTAATTTCGTGTTAGAGAGAATTTGCCAGGATAATATAATTATTTCCTTTTTTCAATTACTATAGCTGGAATTTCTTTGAAATTGTCAAGAGAACCCAAATGAGACCAAATGAAGGGTACAATTTGCAATTGCAAACATAAAAGTGGAAACACAAATTGATGCAATACTGAATTGCTTCATCAAAAGTGACATTAAATCAAATGATGGATCAAGGCAATAAATACTTAGCAGGATTCAACCAACCATTAGTGTTATAACACTTTTTTTATTTATTTTTTTATATTCAATTAAAATTTAAAATTCTTATTTTTTATTATTTTTTTTTTTTTTAGTTAAATTAAAAACGCATTTTGGGCACGAAATCATAATAAAATATAAAATATAATAAATAATTACCTGCAATGATTCCAAAGCTTATATAAAGAAATCCGACACTGTTTGCAAAGAAATTCAGTATTAAACCAAAAGACATCAGCAAACCGCCTAAAAAGACGACAATTTTGCAGGAATATTTGTTACTTAGTGCCCCCGCAACTGGTGCTGCAAAAAAAAAAAAATGAATTAAATAATGAATTAATAATGGAATGCAAATTTTTATGGGTCCTCATAAAAATAAAGCTTAAATTATTATTATTTTTTTACGTAAGTCGAATATATATAGATTATTAAGACATATTATGTAATGAGAAAATATTGCCACATTGGACGATTGAAAATAAAAGACAAATTAATGCATGTTTACTGATACGTGAGAAAAATGGAAATGATTATGGGAAAAAAAAAATTTGAAAAATTTGAAAAATTCAAAAAATGAAAAACTCACCAAATCCAGTAGATAATGTGTTATAGAGGCCAGGAACCCAAGACAAAGCTAAATCAGAGCTGTCTGGAAACGCAGTTTTAATTTCTACATAAATAATGCCAAACGCCCTTGTGAGCCCAACAACGCCAGCACAAGCGATAAAACAGGCGAGGACCACCATCCAGCCCCAGCCCCCATCGGGGGGCGGGAGGGCGCTGCTAGGATCTTTGATGGTCACCCTTTTTTTAATCGCTTCTGGTGGTGACTTATTTTGAATGAGTTGAGTCTGCCCATTGTCCAGTTGTCGGTCCGGCGAGGGCTTGGGAGAGTTGTTATTTGTCGAATCCATTGTCAAACAAGTTGATAGGTAACAGTTAAGGTCTGCACGACTTGGCCGCTGCCTTTTAAATGTCTTGTTGGTTCTGTGCGGTACAGTACAAGTGATGCAAGCAACACGTGCTTTTTCCAGCTGACGACACGAGTTTGGGTAGTGTGAGTAGACTGTCGTGTACACCTAAAAAGTGGTAAATTAAAATGAGTGTTGCTGTTGCAGTGGTCGGTGCTATTTTCGGAACGTGGGTTAAAATTAGATAGAAAAATCCCTTCTTGTGTGTTCTAAATCTTTCGGACAAAGTTTAAAAATAAAATGGGAAATTGTTGAAATTTGAAAGAAAATTAAGGACATTTTTTATTTATACATATATATATTTTTTTTTTATTATTGCAAAAGCTATTTAAAGATATAAATAATGGATTTTCATGGTGCGTGTAAAGTGTAATAAAAATGTATATTTACCTGGTTGAATGTAGCTGGGACGCACAATAGCGAGCAGCGAATTTGGCAAATTTCACTCACTAAATGGTTTCAGCTGTGACACTCTTATCCTATATCACAACACAAACACTTTTTTTATCCGTTGATAAGTAGTCAAACTACCCCCGTAATTAATGATATGAGTGGACTTTTCCACTTAACTTCCGGCAAAACAGTTTGCACGTGCTTACCGCGTGGATGAGGCCCAGGGTTCATTCGACTTTTTTTTTGTTTTTTTTTTTTTTTTTGATTTATTCAGGGATTGAAATGTTTTCACAAGTTTAAATCTTGTATAAATTCAATTGAGGCGGATCTAGTAATGATTTTTATTAAAAAATTTATTTCATGCTGAATTATCTGCAATTGTATATTAACAGATAATCATTTTTTTTTTTATTATTTAAGTGTTGATTTAGGTGGCTGAGAGTCTTGATAGCATGTGTTGAAAATTTCATGGATTTTTTTTATTAATTTTTTTTTTTTTTTTTTTATATTTTTAATTTTATTTTATTTATTTATTTATTTATTTATTTATTTATTTATTTATTTATTTATTTATTTTTTATTGAGAGGATCAGAGGAATAGTTAAAATTGTTTATATAAATCAACTTAACCAAATTCTAATTTTGAAATTTAATATTGAAATTTTTTTTGTTGTCTCCATTCAAGGCCACATGTTGCTTTTTCTGTTCTTTTCATGGTGCACTAGTACTGTTTGTCTAAAAAAAGAACTTGATTATTTGCTCAACTAGTTGTAGTACTCTAAAGCGGATATAATTGTAAATGTGAGCACATAGGAAAAAAACTGAAGGGTTGATTTACAAACAAATAAAAATCTCAAATTTTCTAATCACATTTTGTGACCTCCATAATCACAGTGATTAAAGCTGAATTGACTATTTAACCTCAAAACATACAAGTAGGCTGAAATTATAAGATTAAGGTTAAAAAAGTATTTTTTTTTTCTTTCAAATAGTAAATTACTGTAACTCTCACAATGGAAGACGAAGAAGAAATTTGATTCAGTTTATTTTATTTTTTTTTATTTTTTTTTTTTTTTTAGCTTGTACACAAAGCCCCATAAAAGATATATGAGGATTTGGAATTCCTGAAATAGTTTGACGCATCACACCACTGTTGTAAAAGGAGGTAAGGCACGGGATAGAACCAATGTGACTTGAGAAAGAAAATAATCGGCCAATCAAACGCGTGCCAATGGTGGGTCAGGCCACTTTGTATTTTTAACTAAAGGTTGAATGTACAAAATATAGTGTTCCATTTCCTGCTCGTGTGTCTGATGCCAACTCTTGGTGCAAGAAAGGGTGTGTGAAAGGATGCTTCTGTGATGTCATTTCTTCATTCGAGCAAGTAGCTATAAATAAAAGAATTGCGGATTTTGTTTGATGGTTAACAGAAACACAAAAAGAAAGAGAAAGAGAGAATAGAGTTTAGCGTCGTAAGCGGCTACTATGGCCATACACGCCATTAACTGACAAAAAGGAATTTTACACAATAAAAGAACTCGCATTAAAACTGACTAACTAAAGAGATGCAAAAAGAAAGAAAGAAAGAAAGGGTTTCTAGATAAATAGAACGAAGGTTGAATTTTTTTTTGTGTAGTAATATTTGCTTGTGCTATATATTATGCAGCACGCCAGACCAAATTAGATGTGATCAATTTGTGTGGTTGCAAAATCGTTTGGAAATGAGAGAAATTGAGTTTTGATGCAATATTTTCAGTTTTCTTTATCTTTTTTATCTCCATCTTTTCTTGATTGTTCTCACCAATGCTATTGAGATTTGAATATCTGGATTGTTCGACCCAAATGATAAAATAACTGGTGGAAACTTGATATAACTAATCTTTCGCTCGCCAGTTTGACAAAAGCAAAAAAGGTTGACTTTGCTCTTTTCATGGCATGGTAACATAAACATTCGAACATTCGTACATTCGTACATTCGTTTTCAGATTAAGCAAATGTCTTGTGCTTATCAATAACACCAGAATGACATTTTAATAATATTTAGACCTATCACGCACTCACTTTCGACTTCCCTGTGCAATTATGTAACAATTGATGACGTTGTCTACAAGTATGTGCTAATATTAGCACATGTGGCCACAAAACGGCCTCTAATGGGCAAATACAGAAGCTAACAATAAGTACTTGATGACTTTGGCACTAGTTCAGTTGGCCTTGGTATGCTCTTTATGCTCGACCAATGTTTCTCAATTGTGTGCTGCATGGAAAGGGAAGACCTGAATAGTTTATTGCAGTGCATGAATGTGAACATGTGGTCACAGTCACAGTGTTCTCAAGTTCTATTGTATTTTTTTTTTGATTTTTTTTAAAAAATAGCCAGGATGTGTAACATGAATAAGAATCGAGTGGCAAGAAAATTTCCATAAATTCAAAATAAAAACATTGGAAGCATAATCAGATCTAGGTATTATACATGTGTTGGTTGCAGATGCTGTTGAATGAAGAGTTTTGTGGTAAAAACCTGGAATATTAACTCATTGAATCGAATTCAACAATTATTTCTTGAAAGTTAACTGTTGAATCAATTTTATGCCATTATTTTTTATTGTTGCAATCGTTTTATTGGTGCCATTTTCAGCTAGTTTGAAGCCAGTGAAAACTGATATTAAACAGGATCTTTTTTTAAATCGCTGCCAAAACTAATAACTTTTTTTTAGTTTGTGAAGACAAACTTGCTCTATGTTTTGTAAGAACTGAATTTACTTTTAGTTCTGTTTTCAAATGGAAAAGGAACTGAAATTGATAATTTCTTGGTTTTTTTAAGAGAAATTTTGAAGTGAATTAAACTAAAAAATTAAAGATACAAAACTTAGAGCTAATATGAATACAGAGACATATATTTTACTTGTGATGCCATCTAGTGGATTTTTTTGGCATTATGACTTTAAAAAAAAAAAAAAGATGATTTTAGAGTTGATATGTGTAATTTTCTTTTTTTTTTTTTAAGCCCTCTACATGTGGCTTTAGTAGTGAACTGCTTCCTGCACTCTTATGTCATGTTTTACATGAATAATCTTAAAAATCTGATAAGAATCTAATTCCAAGTTTGGATATCCCTCCTTAAAAACACTCAAATTTCCTTTTTTTGGATAAAGATTTGGTCACATCCGCTTTGTTTGTGGGGGCGCTAATCACAGATGGAAACTATTCGAAATTTAAAAAATTTTATAGAAATGTTCTTAAAAAAGATTTGATTTTATGAAGAAAATAAAATTCAACTTAAGTCGATGCCGGATGTCAATAAAATAAAGAAAGAAAACAATCGGAAGAACGACTCTCCCTTCCGTTTCTGGTGGGTTTTCTGTGCGCATTGACGGTTATGAGCCAAATACTTAATTAACAACCACGATTTGTAAAGATGATCATTTGACATCATTTGCTTCTGATGAGGTGAGAATTTGATTTTTTAATCACAATATTATTAATAAGAACCAATTGACTCGACCATTGATTTATGTAATTCAATGTCAGCTTCAAATGTCAAAGCTATGATGTAAGGGAGGAGAGAGGGAATTGATGTTTACAATTTGACAATTTGAGTTAATTTGTTATTTTGACTTTTAAAAGTGGAAAAATCTTGGAAGTTGGTGAATAGAGCAACTATGTTTTATTGATTGAATATTCATTGATTCAATTGATTCATTTGATTCATTTACACGTGTGTTTGTATCTATTTCCGGTTAGCGAGAAATGTCCCGACCAGGTGTGACAAGCACAAAAGAAAGTGCGACACCTTATCGTTGTTTGTTTAGTGTCAACAATACATGATTGAGGAACTGGGCCAACCAATTCAAACATTATTTGGGAAATTAAGCAATATCTGAAAACGGACATTCACGAACGTAAAATAAATAATCTTGTACCAAAAAAAAAAAANAAAAAAAAATTACTCAATTATTGGAACCGGAAATAAAACCAATTGGTTTTTTTTTTTTTTTTTTTAAACTTTTTATTATGTTTTTATTCACAGTCATTATAAAGTTATAAATTAGCATTTATTTGGTCCGAGTCACGTTCAAGATACAATAGAATTTTTTTTTTTTGTTAAAAAAATGACGTCATTTTTTATTTCCGGGTAACAAAGTTCTTTGGGACAAGGGTGGAGTTTTTAAATAGAAAAATATTTTGATTTAATGACTAATTGAATCATTTTAAATGATAAAATGATTATGAGCAATGAGCAAATTCGCACGTTTGTCCATAGGCACAAGAGGGTCTGTAGATGTCTTCATCCGAGATGGAGTAGCAAGGGTTGACAGTGTCGTACACCGCTGGAAAAGTGTGCATTGTTTGTACGAGTCGACCGTCCACCATTTGCCATTGTCCCATGTCCTGCATTTCCGGTTCTAGTGTAGATTGTTCTGGGTAAACGGATTGATGCAAAATTTCATTTGTTTCTTGTTGTGTCTGCGTTGTGTTGAACTGTTGTGTTATTTGCTCGATTTCTTCGTCTGACCATTGATAAGTCAGCAATGAATCCAGTTCCATGAGTGATGTCACTATATCGACTGTATCCGAGTTTTGGGAATCTGAAATGAAGAAAAAATAAATTTTCATTAAATTAATTTTTTGATTCAAAAATGAGGTAAATTGAAATGTTAACTTAGCTTTGGCTAATTGGGTGTGATAAATAAAGTTATCTTTACTGATAAGATATTTTTATATATTAAAACAATATTGACATTCGGTTTCCTCCTCATAAAAGAGTATTAAATACGTTTTTTTTTTTGTTTTTTTGTTTTTTTTTTTTTTAAAAAAAATTACTAAAATTCAATTTTTTACCGGTTGAGTCTCCACTGACAGAACAGCAAGGTGAGGTGCCTCTGGTTCTGCTTGTTGGTTCTGTGAAAAAAGATGCTGGCAGATTTCTTTGCTTGAGTTTGCCACTTGGATTTTGGCAACAATTGACACTTTTGACATCGAACAAGTCGTTGAGAGACTTTTCTTGAGTCATTTTCACAGTCTCAGTAACAGGATTTGGTGGAGTTTGAGGTCTCAGAGCTATAAGTTGCTTCTGCAAGTATTTTCTGTGGTTGATTTTTCTTTTCTGCTGAACTGGACGATCCAATGCAGATCGAATGCTCATCGTTGCAGTGTTCATGAAGGATAACAATCCCGGAATCTGATCTCCTGTTCCCATGATCTTGTATGTGTGACTCGTGCTGTGGCACCCAGCTGTCTGCTCGCTACTTTTGTGCTGGAAAGGTGAACCACTTATGTGACGTATCTTGATGCTGCATTGTGGGTAAGCAATGATTGTTGGTCAAAGGGAAAACTTATTCAAATTTACACAATTTCTGTAAAGTATTTTTGCGTATTTTTCGTTTTAAGTAAATTAACAATTAACAATTAAAAGTTTTCTATATTTTTTATAATAGAATATTTAAATTTTCATTTATAACAAAAACACAAATTGCAAATGACCCATTCAATAATTTTTGCTTTATTATATTCTCAATATTTCATATATTTTTTTTTTAATTTTTATTTTTTTTTCTTCTAAAACTAAATGAATAATTATTAAAGTCCACTTTTTTCCTCTTCTTTCTTTTTCTCCCCTTTTAAGCAACTTCTAATCCTTAAGTCAACAAGACCACTTCCCAACCTGTTCACACACATATACTTGTGGCTCTCCCTCGTATCAACAGACACAATTAATAACCACTGTCAATAGGCTTAAGTTCACACCAGTCCGGAGGGTATTTTGAATGGTCCATCAAAGACTAGAAAAACAATGAAGCTTACTGTATTTACGTGACCATGATGTGACTATGTGAGCTAAATAAGTGGAACCCGGACTTGAAGGTGTGTTATGCATTTAATGTAAATAAGATACTTTGTTGGTGAGTAACTTATATATTGTGTCATTGTACTGAGTAAACAGTTTATAGTTATGGTTATCAGAGAACTAAGAACTTGTAAATGTGTCAATTATATTTTTAGAATTGCACTGTATAGTATGTAGTATGTAGTATGTAGTATGTAGTATGTAGTATCCAATCCATTGTGGGTACTGACTAGTGACTAGGCAGGTGGAGGTGCTATTTGTAGGTGTTTGTTTTTAAGCCAATAACAGACTTTGACCTTGTACTTGGTAAACTAATTGAATTGAGTGAGAGTAAAGAAAAGGTCAGAGAGCACAAATACATGAGAGAAAGAACTAATCCTCTAATACAAACTGTTGAAATACAATTCTCTGACCATGAATGAATACATACAAGTGATATACAGTCAACATGTGAACATATAAGGGTATTGAGTGTCTGTCTGCTCTTGGTGTTCACAATTGGTAAAAAAAAACAACAAAAAAAACTAAATTTAAAATGTTATCTTCTGAGGCCAGTGGCATAAAAACAAGCCAATAGCCAACACACTTGAAAACCAATTTATACTATACACTGGAATAGGATGGAAAGTCGAGTACAGTTATGGTCACAATCAAGAATGAAATTTATAACAACAGAAACAAAAAACAAAAAAGTTTTTTTGCATTTTTTTTAAACATCTGAAATATGAGAAATAGAAAAAAGTTTCTCAACACTTTTGATTTTATACAAAATATAAATGGGGTATTGTTATACCTACTTATGCAATATTTCACTTTAAGAAAGAAATACAATATCTCTTTTTCAATGTTCCCCTCCTTCTACAACCCCCAGCCTTAAATCTCCACCTTTTCATTTAAGACCACAATCTGGGCCTATAAATTGTCTCATTTCAAATTGTCAATTGTTGAATTACAATCAAGTGTAAAAAAAAATACATGTTTATACGCACTAATAAGCAAACAGTTTTAATGACTATTTTCAAGTTAATTAGAAATACTGTAGGAAGACCTAATTAGGGTATGGTCTTCCTGAAGTTCAGCTGAGACAGCGTGCCATAGCTTGGCGAGTTGAATCGACAAACCAGACATCTTAATCAAGGGATTAAATGGGGGATAAGTGGTCATGCTTCTCATAGGGTGTAGTTGGAGCACCATTAATTTTCCCACCCTGTATAAACATCCCGAAGAGCATGGTGCAAGTCATGCATCAAAAAATTTTGTAACATTTACTTTTTATATAATGTGGTGAAATAGACAAAAACTAAAATTGTATTATTTTAATGTGGTGTATAAAATTTTTTTACAATATATTATATAGTAACAATTATCCTTTGTTTGAGCATATATTTTGTACTTGCAGCCATGATAACACACCTATTACACCACACTATTGTGTGTATTGTGTGTATTGTGTGTATAGTACTTGTATTTAGCAATTTTCAGGCAATCACACTGTGGCAATGACACACTGTGTTCACACATCCAATGATGATTGATGTCATTATTATAGTAATGTCTGGCAAAGTTGTCGACGGAAATTTAAACGCAAGTCGGATGTAGCGATAAGTTAACTCGGGAGAAGTTGACGAAACTATTGTTGGACGATAAGGATCTCCTCAGTTGCTTTTTTCTTTTTTTCTTCACATTTGATTTTGGAGTAAATATTGATTCCGTTAGGCAAATAATAATGATAATAACGTGTAGTGTCATAAAAGTATGGTAAAGGTATTGTATTTTGCAGGTTTTGTCTAAGATAACACCTAAAAATAAAAAGAAAAATAAAAGAAAAAGAGAATATTTGAATTATGAATTATTAATTATTAATTTAAACCGCAAGCACAAGTACACAAGTAGTCGAGCAAACAACTTAAACAACTTGCTAGTTATAAGTATGAATTGGGAATTTGATTTTACCTAAAATAGGTGTAACTGCTGCAAACACGAGTCCTTGGATAAATTGCAAGAGCATTAGGCCAGCAGGAAACTGTTGAAAACCAACATATTCCAAAACAATAGATGAAATGACAATTGCACAACCACCACACCCAAAGCCATACACTGCTACGCTTATGCAATGCAAGATATAATTTTTGGAGATAAGAAATCCTTAAAATAGAAAAGAAAAAAACAAGATATTACAAAATACATGTTGATGTTTTATGTTTGTAATTGTAAAAGGAAAAGAAAATGGAAATGGAAATTAAAATTAATTCACCAGATAAACTTGGAAGAGTGAGAAGTGTCAGTATGAGAAATATCCTTTGAGGTCTTAAAAATCCTTGTGGAAGTAGCCAAGCGATTAATAGCCGTGAGTTCATGTCACAGAATACAAATAAAGACAATAGTAGTGCTAGTTTATAGTCAGTAATCCCGAGTTGATGTTCATAAATTGTCGTGTAAAAAACTACATTTGGATATGACAAATAAAACGCACTTGATGCGATCACAATGAGAACATACAATGGATTCGATAAGAGTCCTATGTTGCAGATAGCAGCTTCCGGATGCTTCTTTTTTTCCACGCAATTTACTGCACCATTTACTGCTTCCGGTCGTTTGCTGCTCGACGTCATGGTCGGAATCGACGATATTCTTCCCAGATTTTCACTTCGACTTCGCGGTCTTCTCTCATGTCTAGAATAATAACAATTAACAAGATCAAGAATTGCAACAGTGCAGTTTCTCTAAATGACTTTGGGAGGACTAGACTTGCCTTATGTTAATGTTATTTGAATTAGTTGCAAGATAAGTAAGTTGTGATCCAAAACTTTGACTGCGTTTTATTTCACGGTCAAGTTCAACAGAATGTAAATTGTTGCGTAAATTGTTTTGATTACGATTATTGCTGGTGTTTCCAATTTGGTTTTTATTGTCAAAAGCATCATTCTCAAGAGGTTCTTGTTCTTCCGGTATATCCGGAAGGGCACTAGTTCGTGATCCAGTACTATACGTTCGTATTCTTGCTAACCTCAATGAGTTGGACGGAATAACAATTTTTCCATTCTTAGGGGTACCGGTAACAATAATAGCTTTTTCACTCGGTTTCCTTTTTCTTCTTTGAGATTTCGATTTTCGTATTTGAATCATGCAAGCTTGTCCGTGACCCGTCGGATTCAGTGTCAGAATGTGGCGCATATCAGATACTCCTTTGCAACTGGAAGGTCCAGGCCGGAAGAGCATTCCTGCAACACATACGTGAAGCAAAATTCCACCGAGCAGAAGAATTGTTCCTGAAGGTTTGAACACATTCTTCAAAGATATGATCAAATGAGGGAAAAGTATTTGACCAGAGGTGCTGATGAACAAGCAAATCCCAGAAGCCAAAGGCTTCTGCTTCCGGAAGTACCGGTTAAGCAGCATGGCGCCAGGATTCAAGACAAGTCCTGCTCCAATACCTAGAGTTTCAAAATTCATGTCAATTTAGTGAATGAATGAATGAATGAATGAATGAATTAGTTTATTTATTTATTTATTTATTTATTTATTTATTTTATACCTCCGACAACTGCATAGGTGAAGAAAAATATGTTACCATTGTACGATTGGGATGCCAGAGAAATACCTAAACTCAGAAGAATTCCACCTGCCAGTGCAATTGTTCTGCTTGAAAATACTCCAAGCAATAAACAGGTAACTGGACCTGCAATAAAAATTCCATTTGAGAGTTCAGTTTAAGTCTTAAGGCCAACGATCAGTGATTTTAAATGCTTTTGTAAATTGATAAATTGATAAATTGATAAATTGATAACTTGATAAATTCCTGTAAACTCAAAATAAGACCTGAATAGAATAGCTAAAGATGTTCATTGACTACTTAACTATTTTGACAAAATGAATTCTATTTTGACATTCAAGGTTAGAGGTCAGAAGAATGTTGTTGTTTTCTTTAATGTTGTGTTTACTTTTTAATTTTATAAAAATTTATTCTTATATTGTGTAATCTGATTACATCATCGTATATCACAAGATATTTGAGTTATTTTTAAAGTGAGAGACGGAGCCTATCTTTCTGCCTATCAAATTCACGAATGAAATTTGACGAAAAAAAAAAAACAAACAAATATTTGTGTTTGTAAGCTAATCTAAAAGTGCGAAAATTTACTGGATAGTGTAGTACGATGAGTCTGCTAAATGTGCTGACAAGGATAAATGGGGAAAAAAATAAACAAAATACACATTTTGAAACAACAAGTGTTGATAAAAAAAAAGGTATGAACAACATTTGCTGTACTATGCCGTGATAAGATAGGCCAAGGCGTCTGTCAGTTATTGCTATCTCAATTCAGACTGGAAAAAACATGGTGCGAATAAAAGTATTTTTTTTTATTACAATGTATCTGCAAGTAATAATTTATGTTGTCTAAAATTTGTTCTTTAAGTCTTTAACAAAACACAAAAAAAAACTGGTTTCTGGGTCATTGCCAAAAGTACTCAACTTGTGTTTTTAATAGTTGAAGTTAATGAGTTTTTTTGTTTTTTTTTCCACATTTTTGTCCACATTTTTTTCTTCAATTCAAGCGAAGTGGTGATAAAATGCTGAAAATGAGGAATTTAATGAATATTTACCTAAAAAATTCCAGAGTGCAATCATGACAGCATTCAACAAGCTGAGATACATATAATTGGTCGTGGTTGGAAATAAGGCTTTGACTTGTTGGCCAATAATACCGGTGCATGTTAACATGGAATTGACGAGCATGGTTATTAAAGCCGTGCCAATGACAACACCCCATCCTTCGCCTCCATCGAGAGACGAGCTGCGAAAAGGTTTTCGTTTCATACCATTGTGTCGCAAATCGTTGGTCTTCACATTTGGATTCGATCTCACGACAGCAGGTTGAAATTGATTGTTCACTCTCATCTTGATTGTGTTTATGATCGCGTCTAGTATTTTTGTTTGCTCTCAATTTAGTCCAAAGTGCAATGATAGTGAATTTGAAGAAAAACGACAGTTTATGTGAAAAATAGTTTACGTAGCTTGTAGATGTTGGCTCAGGTTGGTTGAAACTGCACTTTGTGCATGATCCAGTTTTTCATATTTTATGTCTGATGACGTCATTTATGAAATGGATGGAAATGGTAATATTTTTTTTTTTTTTATGTGTCTAGTGTCTTTGTATTGTAAACAAAAATAAAACTTTATTTCATTGCATGTTGTTTCTGTTTTCTTTTTTCCTTTCGAGGAGGGAGTAATTTTCTGTAATTCTATATTTGATGGTTAGTTTCTGAGTGATTTTATTGCTTTGAATTGTTATGAAATTGTAGACTCTTTAATCGTGAAGTATTAAGATAAACAGGAATCGGAGTTGAAACTTATTGTTAGCATGTGAAGGCAATGGCAAAGCAATTGGACCTCATTTTTCAAAGGCGCCAGGAACACAAAACTGTATCAAAATATTGAATGTCGATACACTGTTTTGTGCCAAATTAGATACTGAGACGTGATGATTTCATCTGAAATCTGATAAACACACATTTTTCACAAATTTATCAATAAATTTGGATTTTTAAAAAAAAGTTGGTTGTGGTTTCAAGTCCCGAGCTTGATTCAACTTCAACATGGCTGCCACTGACGAGCTGGTGCGCGCAAGCCACCAACCTTTGGCTATTCCAGTTTTCAGGAATGGAGTGGGAGTCTTAAACATCGGATGATATTTATTTACTTATGATAAAGATAAGGAATCTTAGATTGACTTATGATCACGTGTATTGTTTTGCAGCTGGTTCATGAGTAGTTTTTATTTTTTATTTTTTATTTTTTATGTTTTGAATTATATTAAGTCGCCGTGAAATTTTTTTTATTTTTTATTGTGCAATAAATTTTTATTTTTTTCAATGTTTTTGACACTTAAACTACCTGTTTGTTTTAGGAAATGCACGTGCAATACGTCTTCGGGTTTTACCGGTTAGCAGTTACCATTTCGACAAACAGATAGCAGCACGTTTCGCACGGCTCATGATTACGTCATCAACATGACGCAATGAAGTAATGCTGCCGCCAGACCAGCATCACCGCAGTGAAGTTGTTAAGACAATCATGGTAGGGTGAGATGAGTATGTTATCAAGCCCTACGAAATCAACATCGAGCAATTGGACATGATTGCAAGTAAGATTATATATGTAGGTCCACGATTTTTTTTTTAAATCTAAATAATTTATTGAAGTATCAACTTGAATAATGAATTAAATTTAAATTTCAGCATTTTACGTGTAGTCATAAAGCGTTTAAATCGCAAAAATAACATAAAATCTTGATATACAAATAGGAGAAATCGTAGAAATACACGGGGAAAAAATACAAAATAATTTTGCATTTCATATTTTCACATTAGGCTTGTAATTGCAATAATGTATTACAATGTCATCATACTAATTTAATTGTTAATTTTTTTTTTTTTTTTTAAAAAATAAAATTAATATTTTAAAAAAATTAAAAATCTCAGTTTTTTTCCTTGCAAATCCGTTCTCGGGACCTTCAGCTATGTTAGATTTGTCATTTTATAATCCAACTATTAATATCGACTTGATTTTCATTGTTCATTGTTCGTTCAATCATTTATCATTGATCCTAATAAAGCAATTTGCATTCCTTTTATATTTTTCTTTTTCCATCGCTTGCAATCTTAATCTTTAGAAATGCGTGTCGTGCAGTGAAACCCTACGAAAAAGCAACCCTCTAGTTTTTAATAGATTATTGATTAAATGAGTCAGTAGTGATGTTTTGTTTGACATAAGTCATATATTTTTTTTATAAATAAATCGACAACACTGCATCTTTAATGCAGTAATTAATCAAGTTTGACATTGATGTTTTGGCATCGTTTCAGAATGGAATTATTTTCGTTATTCATGACGCAAGGGCGGATTCGTTTGCAATCGAAACATTAGACTACACCTGTGCATGTTTTTTATTTTTTTCATGAGTTTATTCACTTAAGCTAGAATTGTTTCATTCTATACAGAGCAATGACATGCATAATATTCTAAAAAATTATGGAATTTTTTTTTTAAAAAAAAAAAAAAAAAAAAAAAATAGTCTTTAAAAAAATTGTAATGATTTTTTTCTGATTTTTGATTCGACGTTACACCCTTAAACTAATGAAATATTTAAACAGTGGAGATTTTTTGTCTTATATAAGTAAATAGGATGTAGCAAAACGAGCAGTTGGTTTCTAGAGTAAATCTACTAAAAATAATTTGACATTTTTAAGACTATTTTAAATTTAAAATTTTTTTTTTTTCAATTGTTTAAATTTGGAAATATATGGAGAAAAAATCTTCATTTTGCATATTTTAAATTTAAACTGATGCAATTGTTAACATATAATATTTTTGTTCTTTCTATGACTCGGTAGTTTTGACTTGGAGATGATGAAGAAAGTTGCCAAAAGAGATGGTTGCAACCAGCAACTGGAAATGTATGAGGAGATGCCAATCTTCTACGAATGTTATTCACTGAAAAATCACTATCCAGACTAAAGTAGGTAAGTACTCAATTACCATTAAATAAGAATTGAATTGTTTTAAAAAGTAAATTTCAGAAATCAATCTGCTTATGCTTATTGAAAATGCCTTCCAATGAACAAATAATAGAAGACGACTCGGGATGGAAGAAAAAAGACAAACCGAACGGTTTGATCCACGTTCCAAGTAACGATAAAGATGCATTTTTGCCTTCTCCACCAGAGGGAGTCAAGTGGGAATTGCACACGCCTGATCATGAAGACGACAAAACGATACAATATTTTAATTTCACACTGGACGAATTGAATACCGGTAATAAGAAAGGAAGATTGTCGCAAGAAAAAGTTATTTTTGCTAATGGGTGCGTTGTTTGTTTAATTTGCATTTTTTTTTTGCATTTTTTTTTAAAGCGGGTTATGTTGAATTTATATTTACAGATTAACCGTGCACGATTCAAATCATAAACTAAATGGGAAATTATGTCAAGAGCAAGACGGCAGCTGGCAGCTGGTTGCTCCCGATGGTGGTTGGGGCTGGATGGTGCTATTGGGTACCGTGATTGTCAATTCCGTTTTATCTGGGCTTTTAAAATCCTTCGGAATTTTGTTTCTTGAATTTTTAAACGTCTTCCACGCCAGTCCGTATTCTGCCGCGTGGATTCCTGGCTTAACATTTGCTTTGTACAATTTATTAGGTGAAACAACAAAATTGCAGTGGAAATTTAAAAAAAAAAAATTCATTTTTAGAAATTCTATTTTTTTTTTTTTAAATTACCAATTACCAATTACGAATTTAATCTAATAATTTATTATTAAATTCAATACAGGACCATTAGCCAGTGCATTGAGTAATCGCTTTTCATGCAGATTTATCACTGTCATTGGAGGTCTTTGTACTGCAGTAGGATTAGGTTTGAGCTATTTTGCTACCAGTATTGACTACCTGTATATTAGTTACGGATTACTTGGTGGTAAGTTAATTTTAAGAAAATTTTAAATTATTTTAGAAGGGTATAAGTGATAAAGTGAATTTTCTACTTTGTAGGTATCGGCGCTGGTCTTTCATACACTCCAGGAATTCTCATAGTCGGACAATATTTTGAGAAACGTCGTGGATTTGCAAATGGCATTTGCATGTCCGGAAGTGCTCTTGGTTCCATTATTCTTCCGCCATTGCTCTATTTCCTTTTATCGATTTATGGGTACAAAGGTGCTATATTGATTATGAGCGGAGTTTTGCTGAACGTGTGCGTCGGTGCTGCTCTCTATCAACCGGTCGAATGGCATCAGAAGTTGGAATGGGTTCCCACAGTAGCGAGTGAAGATAAATTCGGAGATGATGTAAACACGTCCAGCAAAAAAATGCCGTCCTCAGGTCCTCTAAAAGAACGCAAAGTCTCTTGGCTGCCGTTGGGATTGCCCGAAGAATGCGAAGAGCAGCCGAAACCGATGTTGTTTTCAGAAAATCGATTAGCGGACGGCGAGAAAGTAATGGAGGAGAAAGAAAAAGGTCGAAATACAATTCCCGAAGTTCGTGAAGTTCTGATGAACTTCGGTAGTCGGTCGACAATCGGGGGCACAGCAGAACGCTTGAGAAGGACCATGAGTGCAGCATCGACATTGTCTTCGTCGTCGTTCGCGTACATGAGTACGATGCATTTGGGGAGTACAGCAGCCGCCTATCAATGCACTGACGTCGGGCAAATGGGCAAGAGAGAGCCACGCAAACAAATCTTGGGTTGGTGTAACCGACTGGCCAAACTGTTTGACATCAAACTTTTAAGCAATACCGTCTTTCTGCTCATTACGTATTCTTGCGCTACTTCCGGAATTGGCTATACCAATTTGCTCATAATCCTACCTGCTTATGCACACTCGTTGGGCATTCATCAAGCAGAGTACGCCATTTTGCTCTCTATTATCGCTTCGACAGATTTGACCGGTCGAGTAAGCGGAGCGTGGGTGTCGGACATCGGATTGTTTCCTAGAAAATATTTTTTTATTATTGGCCTCACTTTGTCGGGCGTTGTTTTGGGCTGCATGCCGCTTGCCAAAGATTTCACCCAGTTAGCCATAGCTTGTGCGTTTTTTGGACTTACATCCGGTGTTTATATCGGCTTGATGGCCGTTCTCTTGATGGATCATCTGGGCCAAGAACGTTTAGCATCTTCGTTCGGACTTTGCTTGGCCGTAAATGGAATCGTTATGCTGGCAGGACCGCCAACAGTTGGTAATTTATCTTGGTACCTTACGTACTTTCTTGTTCGTTTATGATTATTTTTTATTTTTTATTTTTTATTTTTTTATTGTTTTTTCAGGTATCATTCGTCAGCAAATCGGAAGTTACCAGCCCGTTCTGTGGATATTAGGAATAATTTTGATAACTGGCGGCGCTGTTTGGATTCTAGAACCATTCGCTACTCGTTACGAAGTGAGGAAAGAAGAATTGAAAGCATGTAGTTTGGTATAATGTTAAATGAATTCAAAATGTTATTTACATTTTGCTTCTAAAAAATTTGTATTTTGATATGGATGTATGAATTAGAAGTAGTGGTTATTTTTAATTTTTAATTTTTAGATTTATACGTTTAAGTGTTCAAATGACCCAGGCACGAAAGAGATTGCAAGAGAGATACTGGATAACTGGATTTGTTTAATATTTTGATATTTTGATGGAATCCAGATTTGAACTTTTTGATTTACTTATATCAATTCATTTAATGGAACGAATTTTGTTTTCTTTTTAAATGCATGGTACCTGACTGTGAACAGTTACAAAGCTGATCATGTTTTAAAACTAAACATATCCATTGTTGATGTCCAGTGAATTAGTGATATTTCTTAGACAAATGCTCGATGATGTTGTAATGCCTAGAATGCTAGGTGAAACAAAATTGAGAAATTGTGCCTGGAAAAAGTTTTATTGCAAATTTAGAATCTCATTTATACATCTATTTATTTTATGGTTATTGCAGAGATAATTTTATAGAGTTTTAGAAATAAACTTGCTATTATAACGTACAGTATAATAATCATTTATTTAAAAATATAGTACATGTGCTGACTGCTGCATAATGTGCTACAAAAGAAATTTTCGAACTTACTTTTCCCATGCCCTAGCCTAACGCATTTAATAGTAGAAGGATAATGATAATAATAGATTTTTACGAAATACGTCCGACTAAAGAGGTGTATGAAACGGAGATTGAACATAAAAAAAATGATACAAAGGGAGAAAATTGTATTTGGAATGAAAATAAACGTAAGTATGAATACTTGTACAATTCAATATTCTGTCAATTGATTTAATTTTGAATACTTTCAATAGAGGAATTAAAGCTGATCGATTTAGAGCACACTGGGAGGAATCGTCGAACGTTTGAAATAGACAGTCATTTTACTGTTTACACGGATAATTTGCATTTTGTTACCCCGCTTCTTTCGACAAATGTGAATTTAGTTTTGTTTTTATCTTATTTATGATACCTACTGGAACAAACAAAACAATCAATGACACGTCAATCACCTGATTAAGATTAATTAATCAAATGATTGTGATGTATTTGTGATTTCCAGTTTTTTATTTCAATTCATGTATTAATTTCTAGACATTCTGAATCCGTCTTGGGAATGTTTCCCAAGTCGTGATTTTCAGCTCAAATGGTATCTGCACTTTTATTACGAAGCCCACTGGAAGAAATCCAAGAAATTACGAAAAACCAAGTTGAGCAATAGAATGACTCAAGTTGTGCGGTTTTTTTTTATTGGAACAGCTTGCCTTAGTTTCTTTTGAGTAAAATTACTTTTCACATGTTTAATTTTATTTATTATTTTTAATTTTTACGTTGCAGGTTTAACGATCAATTGAAAGGACTATTTTGATAACAAAGATAAGGTGGCTGCTATGGTCTGATATAATTATCTCTGTCGATGAGATCTATAGCAGAGCTTGAGACAACTCCATTGATTTCAATGTGTCCTGATTGATAAATAAGAAATATAATTTAAAATCACAAAATAATTGAAATTAACTAACCAATAAGCTGTAATGTAATACCTTAAATCTGCGAATAAAAATTTACCAAACACTGATTTACTCTTATTTTGCAAAAATAACTACTAACGAAGTTTATTCAAACACCAATACTCTGAATTTATTGCTTCAATCGTCAATTTTTCGGCCGGCGACAGCAGTATCACAGAATTTCATCTGTGCAGCATCTTGTTCTGAAACCTTCGGGTTCTATTATTTTTTTACATTTCTTACAGTCGATGTCATCAGATGGCAGAACGTGTTGCTGCTTAGCAACGCTGAAATATTTTCTTTCTTTAGAGCGCCGTCCTAAATGTCTCAATTTTACATCAGGTGGCATTTCACTTATTTCGAGAAGTTTCCACGGTAAGTTTTCATTGGTTAGTCAAATGAAGGCGCGTGTCTTCTCTGACTTTGTGATTTCCGCTTATTCATTCAAAGTTTTTTCAGGAGCAGCGAGCAGCACAGAGTGGACCAGAGTGGACCAGAGTGAGTTGATTTTCAGTTAGTTTTCCAAGCTTTTTAGTTTTATAGTTTTATACTTTTATATTTTTATTTTATTCTTTTTTATCGACTTCTGTTCGGAGCATTGTGGTACGCACTATGCATATTTAATTAGTTTGTGTGACGAAGTCGAATTTCGATACTCGGAAGTTTAACGCGGTCACTTGTTTCGAATACACCACGGATGTAACGTTAATTTCTCCATATTGGTTTACATGTATAGTTGTTTAATTGACAAGGCATTTTGCCAGTGCACGTTTCATTTACTAGTTGATATTTTATTTTTCTATTTTTTCTTTCAGGTTTTTCTATTGTCATCGGTCAATGGCGAGTAAAGGTCAATGGCAACGAGGTGAGTAATTGAGTTTTCAGTTTGTAAATTCCGTTATTTTATGTATCGCTCAACTTTTACTTAATTCAGCTGCTGTGAATTACATTTTCTACTTTAGTTTATACTATTTTTTCTCTTACATTTTGTACTATTTAATTTCGTCGTAATTTAGTTCTGCTTCGACCGTTTTATAATTTCTTTTACTCATGACTTTACGGGGTACTAATTTGCATTTTTATTTTATACAGATTACTTCAAAGGCATCTCGGAAGGATATAGCACAACGTCGTTATATTCAATCTTATAAAAATAAAATTTGTAAAAGATTTCGCTCATTAAAAATTTCTTTTTATTAAAATAAAATTATAAAATTGTTTATTAAAATGCAAATTGTACAGACAAATATAATTTATTTTAAAAAGATACATATTAAAAAAAAGGGGAGAGAGGAACACATCGCGCAAAATTTTTTCCTAAGTCATTCCTCATTCTCCTGACTTAGCCAGTTTTGAAAAAAAATTTGGCAGCATAACGCCCTTACAATGAAATTTTAGGACTCTGAAAGAGAAGGTCATGTATTAAAAATGATATAAAAAAAAAACCAGCCCTGTGTCGAAGTCCGGATCGATGTCCTGGATCCTGGCCCGTGTGCCGCCCTGCGATGTCCTGTCGCTCGGCGATGCCCTGCCGCTCGGCGATGCCCTGCCGCTCGGCGATGCCCTGTCGCTCGGCGATGCCCTGTCGCTCGGCGATGTCCTGTCGCTCGGCGATGTCCTGTCGCTCGGCGATGTCCTGTCGCTCGGCGATGTCCTGTCGCTCGGCGATGTCCTGTCGCTCGGCGATGTCCTGAGTCGGCAAAAGAAAAATAAAAATAAAAAATTAGTAAAAACTAAAGTAGAAGAAATTGTACAGTAGAGAAGAAATTATACAGTAGAGAAGATTAGATCGCGGTATTAAATAGTACAAACTAAATTAATCCAAAACATTAATTCTAGATAGAAAAAATGTAAATTAGTAGCGGATTAAAAATGCGAGAGAAAAAATAGAAAATGTAAATCACAGTAGCTGAATTAAGTAAAAGTTGATCGATAAATAAAATAACGAAATTAAAGTGATAGTGATAGTAATGTGAGAACTGTATTAAAAGAAGAAAAATGATATTAAAAGAAAATGTGAAAACTCAATAACTCAACTCGTTGACCTTTACCTGCCTTGCGACGGAAAATCCTATAAAAAATTAAAACAAATAAAACATAATAATAATAATAATAAAAACTAGAAAACTAAAACCTAATTGAAATAAATTCAAACTTCATCGAATTAAAATGACGAGAAGCAAAGTTATAAAACATTTTTTAAAAAAATCATCTAAAATAAAATGTAAATTAAACCGGACAACGCACACCAGTTGCAATTTGCATTGTGATGACGCAGATGACTCGACAAGACAGTGCTGTCATCCGCCAGAGTAAATCGTCGTTATTTCTCCTGTCGACTTCACATCGCGTGTCCGGCTCCAGAGCTCACCGTACGAAAACCTGAAAATACAAGTTTCATCATTAGGTAAGTATAGAAATAAGTTATTTTGTAAGTTCCTTTCATTAACAATTTCTTTTTATTTTATTTTAGAGAGGATTCAATTTGGATACAACAAAAACTGCGCAAAAAAGGAAGTTTAAAATATTCAAGAATTATTTTAAAAAAATAGTGTTTGTAATTGTTATTTAAAAATAAATTAAAAAAAAATAATATTTTTTTATACATACAATTTTATTTAAAATAAAAAAACAAATTTACATTGAAATTAAACAACAAAATCCAAAAAAATCGAAATTGCAGCAATTAAAAAAAAACAAAAAAAACAACCAAAAGAACAACCCCTCGGAAGACAAGCTGAAAAGGTCAGCTTCACGGTATAACGAATCCCGAAATACTCAGTTAAGATTCACCAGCCTTTATATTAAAGTAACGGTGGGGCCCAGATGTGCGCGGGTCTGGGCCCTGGATAAATTATACCTCAACATTGTGTCCTCTTCAAAGTTCTTCCATGTTGAATGTTGCCCTATAGAAAATAAAAAAATAAAAAAATCAATATTAATTAAATGTATAAATGAAGTATAAAATCTTGAAACAAAATACAAACCGAGAGTAAGCACTAACGGCAAAATGGTCAAATAAAATAAAAGTAAATGATAAAATATTATTAATAAAATAAAATAAAATTAATTTGTCTAAAATGAACGCGATAAAATATTTCAATAAAATGAACGTGATAAAATATTTCAATAAAATGAACGCGATAAAATATTTCAATAAAATGAACGCGATAAAATATTTCAATAAAATGAACGCGATAAAATATTTCAATAAAATGAACGTGATAAAATATTTCAATAAAATGAACGCGATAAAACATTTGAATGAAATAAACGCTATAAAGCATTTGAATGAAATGAACGCGATAAAACATTTGAATACCTAATATAAAAGCAATTGGCAAAAAATTTTCTCGTAAAATGAAACTAAACGGTAAATTTAATTGAATAAAATAAAAGCAAACGGCCAGTTTAATTGAATGAAATGACAAGTTAAAGTAAATTGTGAAATATTCTAATTTAAATAAATTGATAATTAAATAAAATGAAAGCAAACGGTAAAACTAATTGACATCAAATGAAAGTAAACAATGGAACAAAATAATTTCAAATAAATTAACTAATGGTTTAAACTTACGAATTAACAACGCTGCATAGAAATGCGAAACGCCACAAAAAGCTGAAAAATAAGACTACTTTCGCTTTGAATACTTACTTAAGCTGGAACAGAATTACCGCGAAACAATCTGCCTCCTAGTATCAATGGCAACAACTACAAATATAAAAATAATTAAATTTCCACGTTTACCGTCGCAAATTAGTTAAGAGAAAAATTATTTTAATGTCAAAAATAATTTAAAAAATAGGTATTTGTTTGAGTTTCTTTTTATAAAACAACGAACTAGCGACGGAAAGCGGCGACTACGAAATCTACCGACAACAGTTTAAAATTAAACTTATGTTTCGTTCTATTCTTCTCGAGAGATGGCAGAACAATTGATTCCGCGAGCCGGATCGAGAAACCAATCATGGAAAACTCTCGCAGTTGGCTCCAAATCCAAATTCCACAAAATTTAAATATCGGTAATTGTTTATTTTCATTCTATTAAAATGTTTAAGAAATTAACCGCTAACCCTTGGAGTTTTTGTAAAAATCATTCAACCGTACTCGAGAGCTTATTTTGCATCCAGACCACTGCCTTTCAAATTTTAATTTTATTATAACCTCTATTGAAATCTGCATTTTTCTGACACGAAAATTTTTATTTTTCAACCATTTTTTGGAATTTCTCAAAATTTCAAATTTTTTAAATTTATTTTTGAACTTATTTTTAAGGATCCAAAGATTGACGGTTGGAATATGGCTTTGGGCCGTGTACCCAAAAAGGACTAAACGCAGCCTCCATCCAAGCTTTCAAAGTTCTATCCCAGTTTCCACATTTTCACAATAAATGTAGACAGCAGTTAACACGACCAAAATAACATTCTCAATTTCTTCTTAAAAATAAAAAAAAAATCACTTTATATGACTATATAAACCCAAAAAGCGTATTAGCAGTATTGAGCGCGCTACTGAAGAAAATAGCGCCGCTAGTGTTGCGCTACAAATTTATCAAATAGTGAACCGCCATTGCGCTACAACTACTTTGAAAAATTTGTAGCGACGCGGCGCTACTTGCTGAAAATGAAGCGAATGTAGCGAATGTGATGCACTACTTTTCCGCTATTTGCAACGTCAGAGTATTGGAAAGTTTCATTTACTCTGGCGACGGTATATCGTACATGAATGCCATTTGAATGACGTTTGTGTGACGTTTTGCCTAGGTATGGAAATAGCGAAAATGTAGTTCGACTTAAACTACTTTTTTGCTATTTAGGGCATAATACAATTGGCGCTACTTTCCGACTTAGCGTAGCAAAATATCAGCGCCGCTACAGTAGTGATAGCGCTTTTTCGCCCAACCCTGCGTATTAGGAGATCTTGAATGGCGTATACCTGATGAAGACCAGACCCATAATAGTATGCCTAACACCTGCGGCAGACGGTCACCTTACTAGGTAAAGTGGACTGGAAATTGAAATTGGACTACTTGGAGCTCCATGTTTTGTACCAAGCCTTTTGTGTTTTGTCAAAATCAGTTTTTTACTCATAAATTTGGATTTAAGAGATAACGCTAAGGTAGAATCAAGTTTCAACACCAAGGTACATCAAAGGGTGCATCGATACAACATTCAATACCGTCTTCGAGACATATAGGATACTAGTTTGCAACAATTCTCGCTAGAGTTGGAAGTTCGAGTTGGTTGGAAGTTCGAGTTGGTTGGAAGTTCGAGTTGGTTGGAAGTTCGAGTTGGTTGGAAGTTCGAGTTGGTTGGAAGTTCGAGTTGGTTGGAAGTTCGAGTTGGTTGGAAGTTCGAGTTGGTTGGAAGTTCGAGTTGGTTGGAAGTTCGAGTTGGTTGGAAGTTCGAGTTGGTTGGAAGTTCGAGTTGGTTGGAAGTTCGAGTTGGTTGGAAGTTCGAGTTGGTTGGAAGTTCGAGTTGGTTGGAAGTTCGAGTTGGTTGGAAGTTCGAGTTGGTTGGAAGTTCGAGTTGGTTGGAAGTTCGAGTTGGTTGGAAGTTCGAGTTGGTTAGGAAGTTCGAGTTGGTT
>JH432064.1:550318-564993 GCA_000239455.1 Strigamia maritima
ATTATATGTATATGTCGCCCCCACTTAAAACGGCTCAAGTATATATAACTCGGGTTCCAAAAATCCTCAACTTATACGCGTGTATATACGGTAAGTACAAAAATTAAGAAATAATTTAAATAAAAATTGTAATGCAATCGATGTGCGTCATACAGAACTACTTTCAAACCGTCAGAATGGCGAAAAATAGTTCACATTGTTGATGAAATGCAATTCTTGTTTGGACTATAACACTATGATTATTGAAATACCTAGAATATGAAGATCGATTGATTAATTAATTGATTGATTCAATACTGTTACTGAACCAAAAAATCTAAAAGACATTTACCTAGTTAATCTTATTTATTTGTTTGAGCTAAGGAGGAGGAATCTTGATGAAATGTAATACTTGAATGGACTATTATTATACAGTACAGTATATTACAGACATAAGTTTGAAGTTTTTATCACACAATTCACAACATCAATTTACTCAAGACTGATTGCCTCCACTGCCAATCATCAAAATTCTCATGGACAACCATTCTCTTTTTTTAATGGAATATCAATATATTTTCAAGTGAATAATTTGTAATTTGTATTTATTGAATCTCAAGAATTATTGAGAACTTCGATATACAATTAGAAATCCCTTCCATTTAGTGACAAATTACGGATAAAATTGTTTATTGACTATTAACTCTAATTCCCTGAATGCTATGTTTCTTTGGCTTTCCTGAGATTTCATTCAAACAAGCCTCAATGGGCTATTTGAATATAAACTGTTCAATAATAGTTCATGTGTGAAGTAATAGGCCGAAAAAATGGAGAATACTTTGTATTATTGTATAGTTTGCGATTTCTCATACGAGATTTATTTCATTACGAGAATCTCGTCCCTTTGTTTTAATGGTTTGACGAGATTTTTGAAAAATTTCGTTACACATTATCGTTAATTTTTTGTCTCGTATGAGAAATCGAAAACAGTCTATTGGCTGATTACAGAATTAGTTGTCTTAAGATTACACTGCTCTTAAAGTACCAATGAAATTTATGGGCATGTAGTGATATCAAAATGTTTTTTTGAAAAAAAACTGTTTATGTTGTGTTTATGACAAAATGACTACTTAATAAAAATGGGCTGCGCAAGTGCAAACATCTGCTGTTGAAGATTCAAGAAATGTTGAAGAAAGTGTGGAAAACACCTATTGATGTGCTAATGCCTTTCTATGTTGTGTCTGTACCAGTGGGTTTCTTAATACGGTACATAAAGAAGGAACAAGAAGTAAAATAACCAAAATTACCTCTGTTGTGATTGTGCAAACATTAAGCTAAAGCACAAATTAAGAAAAAGCAGTCTGAAGATACTGGCAGCCTAGATTACTCTTAATAATGGGGATGTAAAACCCATCTCTCTACCTCCATGTGGTCCCCCCTGGATAAACTGATGTCTAAATTACATCAGTTTAACTAAAAGAGAGCTCTGGTAAATGAAGTTGCCAAAAATAATTATGCATTAAAATGGAAGTCTATTTACTAGAAAATCTAGCCTTATTAACACAGTAAACAAAACAAAAAACAAGAGTGAAAACAACTTGCCATGTTAGTTTTAAATTAAACGAAGAAAACTTTACCAAAAACATTAATTATAATGTCAAATTTATGAATTGAGAGTAAAGACATTTATTTTCCGCAAATTTGTTGAATTTATTTCACCATTTGGCAAAATGATGTCTTATTGAATATCAACTAGAGCGTTTCCGTAGAACAAATAATAAACATGTCAAATGCTTATTCGAAACAATTATTGTAACAAACATAGCTTTTTAATAAATATTTAAAACTCCTACCTCTGCTTAATCCATTGGCTGATGGACATAATTTGATTTGCTGCCATTGTACAAGTATCACGTTTGCATATTTTTAGCTTCTGGGTTATCTCATCGTAAAGTTATTCTTTGAATTCACAGAAGATGAACGAACGGAATCCAATTTCATCTGTATCAATTTCTTGTCGATTGACGATGTTGCGGCATAGACCTACATAAGGTCTATGGTTGCATCATAATGTAACAAAATCAAAAACAATAAATTTTTGAAATAAAAACGTTACCAGTCAGAGAAAAAACTTATTCATGGGTTTTGTTGCTGCTGCTTAATAAATGTACACTATTATGAGTGAATTATTCACCAACTTTGTAAATAAACTGAATGTAAGAATACGGTATTTAATTTTTTAGTTTCCGCCGTTTTCAGTAGTCGAGAGGTCCTGACACCTAGTGAGCGTATTTATAAACATCAGACATTACTGCTGAAACGTGATAACAAAAACAGGAAATCTGTAACCATTTCTTCCGTACATAATTTTGCCATTTTTATTTCTTTCGCTCCATAAAACATGAAAAATGGAAGCACAACGATAATATTACACATTTCTTTCCCATACAACTGAGACATGTTATTGCTATAGATAGGAACCTAATGCACAAAACGTAAGTATAATTTTCAACAAAAAAAACAAAAAAAAAAAATTTTAACATTGCCTTTCAAACTAATATATACATAATAAATTTTCCAATTATTAAAAAATATTAATAAATATCCATATCCAGTTTAATCTTTTATAACCACATACTAAGTTATTTTTCAAAAAAACTATAAAAATCAACCTAAAAAATATTATTTTCTTAATATTGCTATTTTCAAAACTATAAACTACAATTTCTCAAAAGAAAACAGACATACAAAATAACAGAAAAAAACGACAAAATGATTGACCCTCAGGCTGGCTCTTCCAATTAAAATTGAAAATCACATTTGAAAATTTAAACTTCTATTACAGACAAATCGCAAAAATTAAAGAAAAATGAGATAAAATGAGTTGCCTTTACAAAAACCTAAAAAAAAATAATAAAAATAAAAATTGAAAAATCCAGGACGCGAGAAAACATTCATTCGTTACAATCTTCCTCAGGATGATTTCTGCTTGTGGCTTCTACGCAACATGTGCAAACTGAATCTTTTTTTCTTTTCCTTCTTCATTTCATCCTCAACCATAGACCCCGAATCGGTGGAGTTCGTCTCGTCGTCAATAACAGGCGTTAATGACGACTGCACTGTAAGGGCCGTTGTCATATTTTTCACCACCGATGTTTTCTTCACACGTCCAATATCGACATCCAAAGCCGAATCAGATTTCGAGTGATGCGTAGGAGGCACATCTCGGGGTGGCGTCGAATGGTCTTGGCTGAACGATTTTACCATGGTCCTCGGGGGAACCGGCGGTGGTGGCCCTCTAGGTAAAATCATGTCCTCGACTTCGGGCAGACACTCAGACAGGGGGCTAAAAAAAAAAAAATTCAATTCAATAAATCTCATTTCGTTTAAATTGTAGTTGAATACCTATCACCGCCAAGTGCAAAATGCGGGCGTTGGTCAGTATCGAGTTGTGAGCTTTGAATACTATTCGTCTCAGTGGTGCTGTGTCCGCTGTCCTCTTCTAACATCGACCTCACGTTGTCGGTGGAAGCTGTGCGCATAGTGCGATAATCATTACATCTTAGAAGTACTATCGGTTCCAGCATGTCCGGACCGCCTGTCGATCGAGAACGTTTCATTGTAGTAGACGACACAATACTATCTGCCGACACTTCATGCAAAAACAAGACAAAACATGCACAATTTAAAACAAGACGACAAAATTATTGATGCACATCAAATTCCATGCAAGTGGAAAACCTAAATAAATAAACAAACAAACAAAAACTAATAGGTGATTTAGTAATAGTTGAGTTAATAAAAGTAATAATTCATTAGAGCATAAACAGCCAACAAGAACAAAATGGCGACCACCAAAAATTATTGACAACTTAAAACCCTATCGCATGCTTGTTGCAGCACAAACCGTAACAGTTTAGTAGAACTTGATAATTAATTGGTTTAAACACGGATGAAAATCGGACTTGGTGTCCGAGCTCACCATGCCACGGAGCTACTTTGGCTGCGTAGGTTTGTGGCACTGCCGACGTGAGAAACATTGTCGCTGACTTTTGGACTAGCTGCTGTACTGGACGCGACGAGGAACAAGGCAAGCCAGAAACACAAGACGAGAAAGCAGAAAAATAAACAGAGAAACCAGAAGAGAGAGATAGATTACCATTAAGATAAAAATTACTTTCTTTTCATTTTTCTCCTGGTTTTTTTTGTTTTTTTAATTACCGGCATTATTGTGTTAGTGTTTTTATAACATGGAAAATTAAAAAAAAAATAAATTGAAAAATTAAAAATAAAAAAATTAAAATTGGAAATAAAAGTTATATAAAAGCAAACAAAACACACAAGATAAAGAATAAAACTAGAAATTATACAAAATAAAAGCAAATAAATAGTTATAAATAATAAATAACATTAATAGATGGTTAAAATACGTAGTTATGAAAATATAAAAATGTGATTCTTTTTTTTAAAAAATATATATGTATTCATTGCGTTCTTAATTTGCAATTAAATTTTATCTGTTCACCTGCACTGATACTGGGAGCGTAAGTTGATAACGAGTCTAAGTCATCCAAATCATCTTGGCTCCCGTTAATCATTGAACCACTGGACAAAGTACCTGTTAAAAAAAATCGAAAATAAAAAACCAACTCGTCATAGTGGTTACATATTACGAAAATAAATTGTTACGTGAAATTTTTTTTCCCCAAGCAATTAAAACAACAACTCGCATAAATACATCACATTTTTTAAAAATTTATTAGTTTTTTTTGCATATCAAAAACAAACAAGTCTGTTCTTAGTTTGTGAATAATCTTTCCGGAAATACCCCACACGTGGCATGGAAAGCACCAGTATGGCTCTATTTAAGGAAAATATTTTGGATGAATCTCGCGAGTTGGAATTTTCACAGCTTGCGACAACAAACAAACTACATTCACGCACAAACAAGTAACAAATCATTCAAAAACTAAACAAATAATCTATGTATTAAAAGCGAACGAATCAGTTTGACAGAAGGGTGCCAACTAAATCTAAATGCATATTAGTGTTATCAAATTAATTCATAACAATTCATAAACATAAAATTCACTATAATTTCTACTGGTTTATACCCATGGTTTTTACATGGCAGCTCGTATTTTGAAAAAAAAATTATTTTTTTTTCCTTTTATTTTCAAACTTGATCGATTTTTGATTTTTTTCTTATCATCTTATTTTGCATGCCGGACATTAAATTAAATTTATATCTTTAAATTATTCGGGAATAATTAAGTTGATGCAATACAGAGAGAGTATCTCTCAGCATTTGAATGCCAAAAAATACTAAAATTAGAAATGTTGGAAAATCGTCTAGATTTCCTACTGGCACCTCGAATTTCCTGACAATTTTCCTAGCAACATTTGTCTGACCTTAATTTGTGTGTACCAGATCAATAAAAGCATTAATAACAAAAAAGGGCATGCACGAATCAAGTCGGCTGCTGCTATTATGTAATTACCATGTCGGTAAGGTCTCATATGGAGCCCACCGTTCAGTGAAGACCCTTGCAACGCCGATTGCAAATAAATTAACCCTGTGTTTTGAACAATGGAGAAACCACACAGCACTTCGATTTGACGCCAACGATGCAAGCGCTCCTTAAGATCTTGGGTCACTTCGGTCAAGGCCGCTCTAGTCGTTAAAAGAGAAATTTGCATCCAAAACACATACAAAACGATAATTTGAAGAATTTACTTTGCTTGTAAAATTCTACTATCTACATCATCGATCGAATTTCCGTGAGCAATTCGAAAGGCACCCATTAGACTGGAACGTTTCCTACGTAGTTTTTCACACTGAAAAAAAACAAAACAAAAAAATAATTTATAAAAACAAATTATTTAACTTCATTATTTAATGTCGAAATTTCTATATTACCCCTTCTTTGGCAGCTGAGAGTTGCATCTCAGCTGCACCTTTTTTTGCATTGTAACTTTTTAATTCGATTTCGTGCGTTAACTGCAACCAATGCTGCAACGACGGTGGCGGAAGCCATCTATGATCCTCCAATTGCTTTTCTGCACGATTCAACTCTTGACGAGTGATGCGCAATTCCTCTTCAACGAGTTTCAAGCGTGAAATTTCCTCAACAGACATCGGTAGTTTCCCTGACAAATCTGAATCTGCACGTTTGATCGATTCGCTTTGCAGCTTCTCTTCTAAATATTTTTTCTCTTGAGCTGCTGTTTCTTGTTCTTGAATTGCTTTATGCAACCTTTAAAAACAATGTTTTTATTATTGACACAATATTAATAAAAATTAATTTTTATTCTTTTAAAATCATTTATTTTTAATCTTTTAATCTAAAACTTGGATTTAATATCTTGATAATCCAAAAAAAAACAATAGAATAGAATACAAACAAATAGATAAAAATATTAAATTTCTCGTTATCATTCACTTATGAAGTGAAATCAACGAGAAAAACTAAATAAAAAATTGCAGGGAATAAATGGCCAATTCACATATAATAGCTTGGCGAAATGCCAATCCAGGTGACGAGACACATTTACTTTAAGTCCTTGATGGTGACTAGTTTTACCAGTGTAAAATTGTAAATAAATATCATAAACCACACTGCTATTACATTTCGAGTGCAATAAATTAATAATAGCCGCATTCAAAAATGTAAACTGGTTTTAAACATAAAACATGTTTGGTCGATCTCACATTTCTTACGGCTTTATTTTTAGGTGTCACGTGTTTATCCTATATTATTGTATCGATTCAAATAAAATATTAAAATGAATAAACTTATAAAATAAACTTACAAAACATTTAGAAATGAGTAATTAATTTTTTTCTGAATTAATTATTCATTCCGACTGTTGAATAAACATTAAATTCACGTTATCAGAAGCGTGTATTCCCGCAAGCAAGCATACGAACATCTTATTAACATGAATGTTTATCTTAAATCTTAAAATAGTAAAATGAAGCACACAAAAATTATTGTGTGCTCGATTTTACCAATCTGGGCAAATGCTTACTCTGCCTGCAACGTTTCTAATGCATCTTCTGCTTTTTGCAAATTGTCCATATCTTTCATCATCTTTTTTAAATGTTGTTGCGAATATTTGTGCTGTAGATAAGCGAACCAACAACCACCGATTGCTATAATAAGTGATGTCACAAGCGCAACGTTCTTGAAATAACTGCGGTCCACTAAAAATTAATTAAATTAAATTAATTTAATTTTATGTTTTACTGATTTCTGGTGATTAATTCTCTTACATTTAGGAGTCCCGAATAACACAACGTCCATAGCTTTCAGTACTATTTTCTGCTTGTGAATGGGATCTTTGATGCCCAAAATATTTGTGATAAAATGCATGTTGTTTACTGCTAATCTGAAAAAAAAAAATACAGTAAACAAATAAGCCACTTTAAATAACTGTCAACAACAAATTTTAACTCATTCATTTGTTGAGTTAAAATTATTTAATCGCCAAATTGAGTAATTTACATGTGTTACAAATTTTTTAATTTAATTGAACCAACAAAAAAGCACCCTGGTTCAAGGACATGGCACCATAAAAGGTTTTTATTGACCAGAGGATTTCCTTCTTGATATCACTAACTCTTATTATCGGTCAAACAGACAATTTAATCCAATTCCAACGTATTGCAACACCATTTTTCATAAAGCGCACCAAATAATTCATTTAATTGTTTTATACCTCGGTAAAGTTGTGCCATCAACACCATTTTCTTGAAACGTTTGAACATATTGCGGCAATTCTACGTTGGTAACCAACCACTCTATCGTTTCTTCCACGGTCCAGTTATGCACTAAAACATTAGAAGAATTGATTGAAATACCGTATTATGAAATATTGAATGAAAATGTTATCATTTTACCTTCCGATATTTTCCATGACTCCCATAATTCCTTCACTGATATGTATTTATCATTTAGGTGAAAGGCATTGTGGCGACGTTCGTATCCATTTTCATATTGCAGTTCCTCACGTAAAAACTGAGAAAACAAAAAAAATTATTTAAATCGTCTTTTTTAAAATATTATATTGAAGCAATTGTTTGACATTAACTTAATTTCTTTACTTTAAATACTTTAAATACCAAAATATTTTTGATCCTTTTTTTTAAAAAAATAGATTATAGAACTTTAAACTTTCTGAGTTCATTCCCTAGCCTAAACCAGTACCACCTGATTTAGATAATTTTTTCCACCAGTTAGGTTTGATCTATGACACACGTAAAAAATCATCTAACATTTTTTATTATTTTTTCAAAGCAATAAAACGAAAATAAAAAAATACTTCAAATTGCTTTTATTTGGATAGTTTAAACAAATTGAAGAATTATTTTACAAGAAAATATCAAATTTTGTGCAAACGAGTCTACATTTCACACACAAAGACTTTTTGTCATACATGCAATAATTTTTTATTCAAACAGTTGACCAGTACCTCATCACTTTCAGTCACATCCACAGCACCATTTGCATCATCGTCTAGTATTCGATGAAGCGCCATAATGGCATCGAAACCAAGTTTGTCCGCACAACTGCTGTCATCAACGCACTCTGCAAAAAAAAATTCAAAAAATCGTCACCATTCACCTTAAAGAAATTAAATTTAAAAAAAATAAACAAAAAAAGACATCAATTTTCTTAGTGTAGTTTTTTTTTCTTTCTTAATGGGTTTCCGGGATTTGAATTTCAATTTTGGTAAACATGTTTTCCCAAACAAGTGCAGCCACCAGTGTGTAAACAAAGTGAAATTAAAATGTGGCATTTCGAGCAAAATTAATTAGATAAAGAAAATGTTGAAACCTCGAAAACAATGCCAGAGGGCGAAAAGACAAATTTGTCCAATAAATTCTCCTTGAAAAGCCTTCATCCAGGTTAGGTACAATCTGCTCTACTTCTACGAAAAAGAGTGTGCAAAAATGTCCTTTTTTTGAGGAAAAAATGAGCAAAACTCACTGCCACAAAAGCAGCTCAAACTGAAGCCTCTCTGACATTTCATTGCATAATATCAAAGTGTTAATCACAACAGATACGAAATTTCCAACCGATTGGTTCAATTTGAGATACATGTCCCATGTAAACAGAAATTCAGGCCATTTTGGGCGGGCAATCGATAATTTTAATAGGAAATAACAAAAAATAATTGATAATTAAAAATGTATACAATGTTTGTATCTTCCTCTTCGATTATTTCGCAATTCTTATTTGTGTGGCATTTGTATTTGTAATTTTTTTGTTTCTTTTTTGTTTTTATTAGTACCGGTAAATAATTACACAATGCAATTGCTTAGGGAAAAAAAAAACAATAATAATGATAAACCGGATTAAATTGCAGCCATTAAACAGCGAATCATTTAAATTTTGCATCTGAGAAACACAAAATTCAAGAAATTTGCCGAAATTTATGTTTCCGACAGTCACTACAGCTGTTGCGTGCAAATCCTTTTATCATCGCCATTAACCTTTAAAAAAAAAGTTCTTCACGACCTCGTTATGTGTTACGTAAATTTATCTCACGTTTTACTTAAAAACCCAATTTTCGGCTTTGTTTTTTCGTGATTTCAGGCAAACGATTGTGAATTAAAAAATTAAAGTCACCTGTACTTTCCCTTGTGCCATCTTCTGAATCGCTTCGTGGACTCACTGACGGCGTAGAACACGTTGAAGGATGGAACAAAAATCTCAAAAGTAAAAAACACAACAAACACGTCTTAAGCGACATGATGTTCGAGAATATACGTGTAGAGTTGACGTGAAAACCATTAATTGGAGGAAATTATCTGCATATCAAACAAGCCGGAATGTGACCAACAGCCTTTACCAATTCTTATGCCCATCTCCCATCCGAAACAAGGTTTATTGTTACGTCATCAAAAAATTTACCCGGATTATGTTGGTGTCTCAATTTCTTAATGCGACAGAGATTGTATGACGTCATACATATCCAGAGCAAGACAAAACTAGTGGTTTTTTTTCTATGGGAGTACATCTGTATCTCCAGTTGAAATTTCTGACTGGCCTCAAATTTATTTGAGATGAGCCTAAAATAAACACCAGTGTAATCACAATTAAATAAAATTACATAGTTAATAGATACGGTTAGTCTGACATCAATTGGAACTGGTCTGGAAACTAACTGTAGATAAGATTTAGAGGAATTGATGTACTACCATAAGTTTTCTCCCAATAACGGCTTATCCGGTAACCCGCCACCTAGCGACTTTAATTTAAAGTTCATGTTGTATTTACATTTTGCATTTTAACATGGATTCGAAAAAAGAACTGCTTCGGAATGTATTATCAGAATCAATTTTAGGTAATTTTAGTATAAATGAAAAATGCATTGCACATTTCTGAAATACTACTTACGTTACAGGTTTTCAATTTTGGAGTTTATTCACTGGGTTATTTCCAATGGTATGGTTCTATCCACTCAATCAATTGGATATTACCGGCTATGAAGTACTTCTGGGAGTACTACTTGTTCCAATATTTTGTGAAAATGACATGATTTTATCCGCAATAAAATCTCGGACAGGACTTGGGGTTTTGCGTGTCATTTCGTTAGCTTCGGTTGCAAGCTTCCAGGCTCCAACAACATTCATCAGACTGTTGACAATCTCTGTAGGAACTGCAGCAAGCATTTTGGTCCTTATCGCAACCTTATCGAGCAATTCATTGGAACAAAGGTACCTATATGAAGAATTATTTGAATTTATTATTTTATATTATCAGTAATTTTTGTATATATATATATATATTTATTTTTTTAGGTTTATGACTTTGTGGGGACTTTTATTCGGGTATTTTGCAACGTTGGTGGGCAGAATTTGGTACATATCATTATTTCCAACTTGGGCTGATTTGTTTTCTAATAACTTGGCGTTGACATTCGGTGCAATTGCGACGATTGATAGACTTTTACTCGGTATACCATTTGATAACTACTTATAAGTTATATCTAATTGGAGGAAGGTGCTGATATGTTATTTATATTTCCCAGGTACCTATTTAGATGATTTGAAAAAAGATAAAGCATCAATTGAATCTCTGGAACCAAGATCGAATTGGTTTTTTGCTGGAATTGGTTTTGGAAGTTTTCTGTACGTCCTGACAGCCGTATATGGAGATGTATCGGTTGTTTGCCGTTGGGTCGGGCAAGGATATCCAAATAATGGACCCGATCCAAATCCATGGGGGTGAAGTTGAATCGAATATCCTATAATGTCATCAATGTAATTAAACTTTTAAATGTTCATTTCAGTTCTGGCATCCTGCATGCCGTATTTGTGGGTATTGTCATAAGTATGAAATTCCAACAACTGCCATATAACATACTATGGTGGTCATTTGGTTGTTGTGGACTGTTTGCGTTGTATTTTCTTCCAACATACATCGGTTTCGCTGGTAATTTTCTATTGCAAAAAGAAATAATGGACCTAAAAATTAAAAAATTAAAAAAATTCCATTTTGTATATCAGGTGGTATAATTTTAGCCATTTATTTGATGTCGATTGGGCCTGCACTAATAGACGAGGTTTTCTTGCATCCTCCTGGACGTAGCGTCACAGTGGCAATGGCTACTTTTATGCTGGAAATTTTATTCTCAATTTGGACCATTGCTTATAATTTTGTACCTGGCGGAGTGTACACTAGAGAGCACACTGGAGTTATTTTGTTAGTTATTAGTATCACATGGTTCATTAGTCTGTGTTGGCATGGTATATAGGGTGTGATAACGATAACGCTGGAAAGTGTTAATATTATCTAATTTTTTTTTTTTTTTTTAGGAGATTCGGTCAATTTTCTGGCTAAAATTAGAACCAAAATAGATTTGAATGACGGCCAGAAATTACTGACGGGTAAGTTTGGATCCGGTTTACAAATTATTAATTACATTTCTTATTTTGAAGCATGTTTTTATCTATAATTTTATTATTTTTCAATTTATCAGTTTTATTTTTAGTTGTTTTTTTAATTTTACTACAGTTTTGATTTTTCTTTTGACCGTTGGTCTCACTGGTTTTGTATACAGACTTCAACCAGCTGTTTATGAACACAAAGTTGAGAAGGTTTAAACAATATATTTTTTTTTATTATATATTTTTTATTACTTTATATTTAGGTATTGAGTAGATACTGATTAAAAATGAATCTATTTTATATATAGATTAAAGAAAGACAAATTACAACTTTGATCTGGACCTTCCACTTTGGTTTTGATAATGAAGGTTGGCCTAGTTTAGAGAGAGCTGCGAAATTGTTAAACGAATCAGGTAAAAATAATAATCGAAAATTAAAAAAATTAACGAAAATAATGAAAAATCTTAGGTGCTGATGTTATAACACTGTTGGAAAGCGATGCTTCAAAACCGTACTTAGGAAATAATGACTTAGGAATGTGGTTGGGTGAAAAACTGAAGATGTACGTTGATTTCGGACCATCTACAAAGGATCACACTTGGGGGTAAAACGGTTGATTAAAGATATTTGTTTGTGCCATAACATATTCACATTTTTCAGGAATTTAATCTTATCCAAGTACCCAATTGTTTATTCTGTACATCATTTATTACCCTCGCCGCACGGTGAACTTGCACCTGCCATAAGTGCCACAGTAAATGTTTCAGGGGTATTAATTAACCTAGTAACAAGCCATATGGGTAATGATCGAGATAATTTAGACAGGCAGCTGCAAGCGGAATATTTATCAAATTTAACGGCTCGGAGGTATTTTTTTGGTTATATTAGACGGATAAAAGTTGAATTTTTTATTTATTTAGTCATAATCCCGTTATTTTGCTCGCTTATGTGACTTCAGCGCCTGGCAGTCGAGATTATCAGAAATTTCTTTCCAAGGGACGGCTGAAAGATATAGACGACACTGATCGAGATAGATGGTGTGAATATATCATGTATCGCGGTTTGATTCGTTTGGGTTATGCACGAATCTCACATGGCGGATTAAGTGATACTGAGCTGCAGTTGGCCAAATTCGAAATTCCGGATTTTGAAAGCAAAGATTGGGTTGACAACGATGCCATTGAAATCGATCCTTCGAAAGTGCCAAATGATCAAAAATTTAATTCTAGGTTGGGTTTAATTTATTTATTTATTTATGTATTTATTTATTTATGTATTTATTTATTTATGTATTTATTTATTTATGTATTTATTTATTTTTTATTTAACTATTTTTTTTTATTTTTATTTAACCTAGGTTTGGGACGTTTCGAAATGGCCATAATTGGGCACGAACTCACCAGTTTCATGCAAGCACCCCTAAATATTTCTTACCTTTGAAAAAGGCTAATACCGATAATGATGATAATTTATAAATCAATGCTTCAATTATTAAATACTAAATGATGTTGAAATTTATTCTGTTGGCCAGTTGTCTTTTCAATTTTATACCTTTGTGTAAGAAAACGGTTTTTAATGAAAATAAGTGTTTGTTATAAATATTGTAGTGTCAATAAATACCTACACAAAATCTTTTTATTCTTTCTGAATATAAACGATCTAATTTTTGCGATATTCCTTATAAATAAATTTGACAGCTGACTACAAGTAAAATAAGCAGATCATATGTAAAAAAAATAACTCCAAAGTTGAGTATTCACTCAAACTTGATTGGACGCAATAAATCAAATAAAAATATTATATAGAAATATTATATAGAAATATTTTATATCACGTGCTGCGATGGCCGAGTGGTTAAGGCGTTGGACTTGAAATCCAATGGGGTTAACCCGCGCAGGTTCGAATCCTGTTCGCAGCGAATTGTCCGTCAATTTTTTCTATTCATTTTTAATTTTTTTTCAATCGCTTCATTTGTCGTCATGATAAATGTTCCTTTTTATTGTCGAAATATTAGGTTTCTGCTCCAAAACGAGCCACCAAGATCAGTAAGCAACCTAGCGACAACTTTTCATACTTCTGACCGAGAATAGCTCAATTATGGCTCAATTAATTAAATTAATAATAATTTTATAAATGTATATTTATTGTATCATAAATTTGAACTTTTGAATGTGATTTCCTAACTGCTTGCTAATAAACTTCATTAAAACCTTACCAGTAAAAACAATTTCAAAAACAGCAAAATATAATTAAAGTGTATAAAAAAAATGTTATTTTTTCTTTTTGGTTAAAAAACACACTTTTTTAAAATGTAGAAAACGTATTTATTAAAAAGAATATTTTTATAAATAAAAAAAGCACTGTTTAGATGAAAACATAAGTGTATATTGTACTTCTTACCAAGGCACAGATGTGCCTACTCTTAAACCGTAACCAAAGTGAACCACATACAAAATTTAAAGAACAGATTTGAGCCAAATAAAAATAGCTATCATCCATCAGTCATCACATACCGCCAAATAAATAAAAATATACAATATAATAGGTGCGTTCAATTTGATTTAGATAAATTAACTTAGTTGACTTAACTGCTAAGTTGACTTAAACTCATTACAAGTGACGTTTTGTATGTCATAGTTAAGGCAAATGACTCGCTTAAGGTAATTAATCTCACTTAAATTGCATTCAATATTGCCTGAATAAAATTCTTAAGTGTGTAGTTGACTTAATGTGACTGGATATGATGTATTTGACGTCATATTCATCTAAAACCTCCTACTTTAGACATCTTAACTT